>JACGCM010001069.1:0-600000 GCA_014058105.1 Kingdonia uniflora | reverse complement strand
AAACTTTAAATGCTTTGAAAATTGAAAGAAACTCAAATCGTTGTTTCATTAAAAATAGCCAACAGTAACGAGAATAATCATTAACAAATGAAACATAATAACGAGACCCCCCTTTAGTGGGATGGGGAGCAAGGCCCCATACGTCAGAGTGAATTAGATCAAAAGGTACAGAAGTGACAGACGTACTAATAGAAAAGAGTAAAACAATTTTTTTTCCGAGTTTACAACTAGAACACTATGAAATATCATAACAATGAACATTTCCTAAAATACTAGTCAAAACTAAATACTTTAACCGAGATCCGGACATATGACTTAAATCTAGCATGCCATAAATAAAATATGCTAGACTTAGATCCTAAACGGAAAGAAGACAAATCAACTGAAGAACTAACTAAAACTGGTCTAGCAGATGGCTGAAAATTTTCTAAAATGTACAGGCCGCCACCTCTACGACCGGTCCCAATCAGCCTCTGAGTATGACGGTTCTACACAAAACAATGCGAATAAGAAAAGTAAACAAAATATCCAGAAAGACATAACTAACTAACAAAAATCAAACTCAAAGTGAGGTGGGGAAGAAAATAAACATCAGTAAGGGACAAGTGTGGTATGGAGACAGGTCCAACTCTAACTAAGGGCATAAATGATCTATTAGCTGCAGTAACACTAATGATGGATGAAGGACATGTAAGGCTGGAAAAGATAGACTGATTACGGGGCATGTATTGTGTGGTATCAAAATCAAAAATCCAAGTCGTATGACAACTACCTAAAGTTGCACCAGATGAGGCAGAATCAGTATGTGGAATAATATCAGGACGCTGAAGCAAAAAATGTTCTATATGAGCTGCAACATAAAAAAAAAGATGCATCATTGTACGGTAATGCTACAGAATGAGTTGGATGAGCGTGATGAGGTAGAGGCGTAGGTGGGCGATGTGGATTTTGTGATGGGGGTCTAAAGTACTATTGTGGAGGTGCATCTCCGTAGGACTGAGACTGGGAATGACCTCTGTACTGCTGTGAGGGTGGTAATGATGCTGACCCTCAGTATTACTGTAATGACCTCTTTGGACACTGATTCTTCCAATGACCTTTTGGATGACAAAATGCACATTCATCACGAGGTCGTGGATAAGAAGCCAGAGACTGATGCATTGGCCGAACCGCTAAAATTGACTGAGTAGTTATAGTAAGAGCCCCCTATCCTATCTGCGCTTTTAAAGATCCTTCTATGCAAAAAACTCACTAACTATAGAGTTAACAATAGGAAGAAGATCTCTATGAAGAATTGAACTTCGAAGATACTCAAAATCATCACGTAATGCAACTAGAAACTGTATTAATCGCTGTTGCTCTCTATATTTGATTTAATCAGCGCAAGCAGTAAGTCCAAATTGCTCAGTCAAGGCTAGCTGATCCCACAAATCAGTTATCATATTATAAAACTCTTGAACACTACGATCATTTTGTAGAACCCCTAGGACGTCAACTTCCAACTGATATTGTCGAGCGAAATTCGATTTAGTAAATAACTTCTTCAAGTGATCCCACATTTCCTTCGCTGTTTAGAATTTGGCTAACTAAATACCAATTGAGATTTCAACCGAATTGCCGATCCACGTAATGATATTTGAGTTATTCATTTGCCATTTTTTTAAATCAGCTGCATATGTCAATTTTTCAGGATCCGACGGCTTTGAAGTTGTTCCATCAACATAATCCCATAACCTTCAACTTATCATGAAGTAGGTCATTGTATCGGCCCAATACCCATAATTAGATCACGTCAATTTCAAACCAATCCCTTGGAAATCTAATTTTGTATCAGTCATTATTAATGTAAAATACAAATTCAACTATAAGAATTCAATCCCACAAGGCCACATAAACAGATTATACCAACTCAAACAAAAAAACACTAAAAAATAATTCAATTACTATCTGCAATCCCAACAAACAATCACATTCACAAACCCTGTAAACACAACTTGAAATCCCACCTGCAAAAACCCAATACCAACAGCACAAACTAACGCCACAATCTGCAATTACCAAGCTTCAACAAACTTGCTGTAAATTGGGTAATAAAATTGCATACACACAAACCGCCAAACCCAATGCAATTGCAGAACAATCCCAATTGCAAACCCCAGTAATGCAATTAATAGTTATCACCAAAATAAGCACAAACACTAACACCATGTATAAACTCAAGCTCCACTTGCAGAAACTCCAAGTTCATCAACTCAACCCATAACATCAAACACAAATTAACAATCCAATTACCATCTGCAAACCCCCAACAAACACTGACAGCCAACAAACGCAATCTACCAAGTCAGAATTCAACAACACCCACGAGCATTCGGAAACAACACCAAAATTGAAAACCCAAACTTGCAATTTCTGTGATTAAACGAGGTAATAATATCAAACCCTAGAATTTGATGATGAAACGAGGAAAATATATAAGTAAGAAGCTTACCGTGATTAGAATTGGGGAGAACAAGAGCGATTGATGAAATTTACATACCCTAGAGCAAACCCTCACCGAGACAATCCACGAAATTAGAGTACCAAACTCTGGAAATCGAAATCCAAACGTAACGAAGAGAAGAATCAAGCACAAACCCTCTCTCAATCGATCAATGAGGATCGAGAAATTTTTTTGCTCTTGATACCATGATAATAGAAGGAGAAAAACATTATCTAATAATTAGAATATGTGTAAAAAGTTAGGGTTAAGGCAAAAGAGAAAAGAGTAAAAACAGGTAAAAAGACATCAAAGCCCTTGGGCTATACAAGCTAACTCTAACAATGGAGGCTTTCAGATTATTGAAAAGCGAGGATAAATTCTTAAAATTTATGATTGTAATTTCTCTTAATGGCGATAAGGTCTGGTTCTCCCCTTTGAATATTGAATGTTGTTTGTTTTGCCAATAATAAAGCCAGTGTTCAGCCAATAAATAAAGTAGAACGAAAAGTTACATTACCAAATGTGCAAACAATTCGATCGTCAAGCCGCAGTAAATGTAATCTTGACCCCGTCTACTGGTTTAGGATGAGGAAGGTATGTCATTTTTGCATCAGGATTGATTAGTCCATTTGTGTGTTTCCATGACAAGTTCCAGTAAAACAAAAGGTTAGTTTTCTCTTATCATATTACTTTCAAGGTATTACACTTCAATTAACAAAACTATATGCAAATAATCCTCTTAAATGACCCTACGAGGAAACTTTAGTTTAGCTTTTAGATACTTCCATTGTTCTCATCGATGTTGTTGCAGATTGATTCAACACTCAGAATATATGCAACATGCTATAGCTTTCAATATAATTCATTTTATTTATGTTGTTTTCTGGTAATGAAGATAATATAAAGACAATATCAACTGCAAAAGTCTGGTAACACCATTATGCAAACCTCTTCAACTCTATTGGATTAATAAGTTTTGGCAAATACCTATACAGAGTAATTACAACCTGTCACTCTATGTATTTCTCTACATAATAGGACATACGAAGGGCTTGTCATCAACGGGTTTCTTCTCCAATAGAATTAACACCAACTTTTTCAATATCCAGATACCCAATAGCATTAATACCGTCTTCAACATCCACTGTGTTCTTTAGATTCGTTTAAGGACGGAGAGGCTACATTTGAATCGTCCTGGATGTAGATAAAATAGATAAAACTCTGCGTTGCAATAATTGAGAAAGAAAAGCTTCATTGCAACACCAAATGTTCTACTCGTGTATGAGCTAAAATTTTAGGAATTAAGTCCATAATGGTTATACCTTAATCTTATGGCGGAAATCTTTCGACATCTTCCCAGATGACAGACTAGGCCAACCACGCTTCTTCCACCTTTGTGTGGACATCAGAATATCAAACCGGTCCTTTACATCCCTTGTTGGTCTCCCTTTCAGCATGCTTGAAATAAGTGACCAGTCGTTTCCATGGATTGCCTGTATATCAACTATAATCTTGTCCTCTTTCTCTGCAGCAGTTTCCATTCAATCAGTGTTACTTATTAAGTAGTAAAATATAAACAGAACATGTGGAGCTTAATAGATCTATTTTGCAAAATATCGGGAACTTACTTTACAACTATTACACAGAAGTATGTATGCATGAATGAATAAGAAACCCTGCTGTACTTCTATACATTATCAATGAGGAAATTAATTTAAAACCATCAGTTGCAAGGAAGGAAGAATAACATAGTTGAGAAACAGATACCAAATATAGGTGAACTTGATGAAACGCATGAAAAGTGCAAGAGAGATATCATTAGTTTCAGTATAAAGGGACCTGCAAAGTTGTAAATCTTATGCCACCTACTTTAGACACAATAGTGTTAGTGCAAAATGGTTAAAGTTTACAAAAATCTTTTGGATTTTATCTGATTAAAAGCCGTATGTCAATCCAACCTAAAATAAAATTAAGAATTTCAAGTCTGTCCTTTCATTTGTAACCACTCCAGAAAGACCTTAAATTCCAAAAAATCCAGCTTCGTCCACATTCAAACCATAAAACCCCTTTGCCATTTACCAAATCGCCAATATTATATTAGCTCATACCATGGAGCACCCATGTACTTCAGATGGGCCTCCAGATCTATCTATCGAGTGCAGTCAATGCCGAAGACCCTCTGCCATTCACCACATAGTCAATGTTACATTAGCACCAATTTTACTTGTATTGGGTCTTCAGAACTACGATCTATCAACCACTTTTGGACAGTACCCATTCCAGGCTGCTGATTGGAAGGTAAAGCTTCTCTCTCAAGAAAGAGGAGATACCCTTACCAAGCATGTGCTCTCTTCTACAATAATTCTCTGTTTAGGGTATGACCTACAACCAAGTTAAATTGTTAATGTTGGTCGGCTTGGCTGGAGGAATCTGATTCTCTGAAGGTCATTAACTGCCCTATTTGGAAAAATATGTGGACCTTAACCCACATTAAAACTAAATACTTCCCCATTCTAATTGTCTCCCTAACTGATCATTCGAATCTACTAACTCTCAAATGTGTATGCAAAATTGCAAAATCCTCCCAAAAAAAAAACACAATGTCTTGTTAAGTGGATATTGACGCTATGTTAAACATTTATATTTGAATTTAACCTCAAAATAAATAGTGATAATTGGGAATAGAATATAATGTGCCATGTGAGGTAAATTGACGTGATGCTACGAATACGGAAGCTAGATTCGTATGAACAATTCATGTGGTTGTTAGGTTTAGAGAAACTAGGGTTTCAACTAAGATAACTTCAAACTTTCATTAACAACTACTAAAAGATTACACCACCATCTCCTTATATAAACTTTCATTAACAACTACTAAAAGATTACACTGCCATCTCCTTATATAACCTAGGTTTCCCTAAGATCACTCTTACTATAACTCACCTAACCAATCCAATTAGGGAACTGACTGAAACTAAACCCTAGAACAGCTCCAACAGAGTAAATAGAAATATAAGCTAAAATAGAGACCAAGAGTTGACTGTGGTAAACGATCCATAGGCACGTGCCACGTCAAACCCTTCGTCTTCAGAAGATTTTGACCGTGAAATATGTAAGATGAAACTCTTATGAAAATCTTGAAGTCTTCCGCAGAATTTTTCGTACCCTATTATTGTACCCGAGAACGAGAGTACAATGTTATCACTAATATCCCTACGTCTATTGACGTATAAAATTAAAGGTTGAAAAATTATTGTAGTTCGCTCCTCGAAACTTGTTACAAAGCTTTCCCAAAACGGGTCAACATACTGGAATAATTCTTCGTCTACGGCCATCATCTCCCCCGTACGGATTAAATATTGGGATACCTCGGACTGTAACACGCGTGAACGGAGCTGTTGGACGAGGCCAATCTATATCTTGTGATTCGCACGTGTCTTTAGAATTTATTGTTGTATGACATGGTGATTGGTAGATACTGCCGAAGATGCATTGTTTTGTTCAACTCGGCTCGGCCTTTTGACCGTACTCACTGCTGGAGCTGGTAAGTAAGCCTTGTGCTTATCACATGTGGCAGAGAGTTGGTTGGGTAGTTGGTGGACCAAAATATTGGTTGAAATTATATTTTTCCCACCAAGATTCAAATTTTGAGCAAGTGGGTAGTGGGCTGTTTGGGGTGTGAGGGATAAGGGGTGTGATCGTGTGAAGTGGGAGTTGTTGAAGATGGCTGAAGCATGGGTGGGGCTTGGATCTGTAGCGGGTCGGGCACGTGCTTGTACAAACTCGTACCACCCACATGTGTTGCACGTGGGTTAATGTATAAGTAGTACGGTGCACCCGATTGCACCGAATCAATTTAAATTCCTTCTCTTCCGAGACCTATATCTCGTTTCACCAAGAAAATCGGTGTCTCTCACGATCTTCTTCGAAACTACAACTCTTCAACTCTGCTTTGGTGATTTTTTTTGAGGATACCCAAAACTTTGAATCTCCAACTCGGAAAACTCGTTTGGTATTGTCGGGCGATCGTCTTGTTCTTTGGCTTCTCTTATTTCTCTCTTTAGAAAATGGTGTGCATAACCAACCTTGGTGATAGGCTGCCTTTTCCATGATTGAAACCTGTAACTGATTTTTGTTTGATTTGCAAACCGGCGCTAATTCCAGTCAAATCCTTTTCTGGATTTATTATTTTGATGACGACGACAGTCAAAACTATTTTCGGCATTGTTAGCGATTGGGGGATGTTTTCTGGGGTCGTCTCTATGCGAGAACCTCGTGGTTGGTCGGTAACGATTTCCTCAACATTACAAGCTTCGGCCTCGATAACGAGACTTGCAAATGGATTGTTAAGATCGTTGCTCCTCGCAGTGACGCTTCCCTCATGAGAGAGGTATTCTAGTATGCCCAACGGAGGTGTTTGGGGGGATAGGAAAAAGGCTCCATTTCAAAAAGCCTCGATAAGCTTATCAAACATATCCATTAACTTCGCCACATCTTGAGCGAGTGTAGGTTTCTTCATCGCGGGTGTTCCACGAGACATCTTGCTCTTGAAACTTACTACACCAGGATACTAATGCATCACTAGTACCAATTGACATGATGCTACGAATGTGGAAGCTAAATTCATATGAAATATTCACGTGCTTGTTAGGTTTAGAGAAACTAAGGTTTCTACTAAGATAACTTCAAACTTTCATTAACAACTACTAAAAGATTACACCACCTTCTCCCTTATATAACCTAGGTATCCCTAAGATCACTCCTACTATAACTCCCCTAATCAATCCAATTAGGAAACTGACTGAAACTAAACCCTACAACAACTCCAACAGGGTAAATAAAAAATATAAGCTAAAATAGAAACAAAGAGTTGGATGTGGTAAGCGATCCATAGGCATATGTCACGTCATAAATATTGATGATTATAGTCTCATATGAATAGCTAACCAACTCTGATTGTATCCACAGTAGATAAGTTATGAAGGATAGACTAGTATTTTTTGAGGCAAACACAATGCGGGGCTCGTTGACCCTCTATACTTCTGTGAATATGCTAAACATGCATTAATTGGATCCAACCTAAAAAAATGGTGATAATTGGGGATACACTCACTACAAGTATATAATGGGTCTACATCTATTGAAACGACTATGACACAAAGGAAAATCACGAAAAGAACTATCAATCTCTAGTAGTTGACATCATTTGTAGAATACAGTGATTGATAAACCTATAAAGATTTGAGAAGTAGAAAAGAAATATCATTTCCGCTAGCTCCCCCTGACATCCTTAAAATTAAACTGATGTAAACTGATTACGTAGAAGCCAATAATAAAGAAGAACACCAGATTAACCAAAAGGAATTAGGTTCTTGAGGAACCCTAATTTTATTAATTAGAACTTTTCTTCTAAACAAAACTAACTTAACTAAATTAACTAAGAAACAAATAACCTAGACCTCCCCTTTTATAGAATACAAAATAAGTTAGAATTAAGAACCCTAATTCTAATTGAAATAGACTTCTTGGGAAAATGCTAGTAACCCATATTGGGCTTCTCCAACATAGCTTAAGCTAAAGCATAAAATATAAAACATTAATAAACATAGGTCACACGGTGGGTAGACGATCCTATGAGGGATGTTACATCACAAACACCCTTATTCTTGACATTCAGCGGCAAAATATTCAACTCTATAACATGCTATATTACAAATTCTAATACCTCCACAAAAAAATTCACAAAATTGTAATCCCACACTTCAGTCCCGAAGTAGAATAATACAATTATATATTGATCTACGTTGGAGTCTCTATGAGATAATTCATGAACCCCAATGTCACTTTTCTTCACCATATTAGATCCCTGGGAAGCTGTTTGTTTTGAAATTCAAGGCATAATTGGACAATGACATCAAAGGTACAAGTGGTTCTGCGGCACCAAAAAATGGTGGATGGATAAGATAGTTGTAGAGAGAGCTGCTGCATAAATTAACAAGGCCAGGTGATACTTTATAAGAAATAGGTCCCTCAACTCGGACAATTGCCATACTCATCACACACCCCAGTAGATTTTTCATCTATATATATAAATGAATTTGCGACCAACTCTCAGAAAACTCTATCTCATCATCAACATTATTTCCAAGGTTTTCGAACTTTCAACTCTTGCCCCCTTAAGCCTACTGAGATCCCGATTTCATTCTCATTCACTTTAAGTAAACCTATGGGGATTCGTTTGCTTTTAATAGTTTACCAAACCAAGCAGATCTTCAAACTGCAATCTCTTTGTTACCAGACACCACTTAAGTATCTACTTCCTCATTAGATGTTCCAAAAGGTCATTTGGCAGTATATGTTAGGGAAGACGGAAAGCAGCGGTTTGTGGTTTCGTTATCCTATTTGAACCATCCTTCATTCCAAGACTTATTATGTCGAGCTAAGGAAGAGTTTGGTTACCATCATCCAATGGGTGGTCTTACGATCCCTTGCAGGGGCGGAGCCAAGATTTTTTTGTTGTGGGGGGGGGGGGGAAGCTGCCCCCGATTTTTTTCTTCCTAGTATTCTAGGCTTATTTTAGTCTTTTATTAAATAAAAATATAGTGTTATGTGTTATCAAACAACTAGAAGTACTTACTCAAAAAAAGATAATAAAGCATATATCGTTAATAATTAAAAACGAGGTAATGAACTCATATTTTCTGAAAATGAAGTAATAAGATTTCAATACTACATCTAGCCAAGTATGACATAGATGATTACAAAAGAGTAAAATAAAATATAATATTTCACCTTGATCATCAATTCATGCTTAAATAGTGGAGATATCTATCCTAAAATCTGAACGACGTGGTTTTGCGGTAGTAAAATCCTCAATGATTGAGTTTGTGCTAAAACTGCTCGCGATATCCTTCTCAATATAGATAATCATGCTATCTTCAAGATATTCATCCTCCATCTTAGTGCGAAGCTTGGTTTTAATTAATTTCATTGCTAAAAATGCTCTTTCATTCGTAGCTGTCGAAACTGGAAGTGACTATTACCCGATGCGTAAGAGGGTAAGTGACTATTTTTCCTTTCTTCACCATTTCGTGACACAGTTTTGATAAAGTTGACAAGTCTCTAAACTCATGATTCTTAATCACCCCAAATTCAAAAAGTCGCACCTCATATGGTAGTTATTCTTTTTCAAAAAATGTACAGTCTTTGGGGTAAAATCTATCAATTAACTTGCAAATATCATCAACTTTGAAGAACTTAAAATTCTCTCTAGGGTCCAAAGCTGAAGAAAGAATCAATAAATCCATAACATTCTCACTAAGCCTGTACTTCATCTCCTGTAGTTTTTTGTCCACCACTTCATGAAAAATGTCAAAGCGATAATGATGTCCAGTAGTAACATCATGTATTTGATGGCGAAAATGACCTTTACCTGCAACATAAAGACTATCCATGTCAGGACTATCAATATCATTTTCAGTGCAGAATATATTTACCTTGTTAATGAGCCCATTCCAACCATTATCTCTGAAATCTTGGATAAGTTCTTTAGTGGTCTCGACTAATCCCATTGCATTCAAAATATCCTGAGTCTTACTTTGCAGGAGTTTACACAACCTTTGAGTGATAATCATAAGCTCTTTCATAACATGCATAACAAAGATAAACTCATAAGAAGCTAAATGCATTAATGCAGTCTCTGCGTCTGCACGTTGACCATAATTTGTTCTATTATCTCTGACTTTTCTAAGAACTATCTTTGTTGCAGTAAACATCTTCATTAAACTTGAAATAGATATGTAGTTTAATCCACAACGTGTGTCCCCAATTCTTTGCAAAGATCCTATTTGATTCAGCCCCGTTCCCGATGTAAGTTCACCACAAGCAATTAAATCTTTTACAATTTCTGTTTGGGCAATATGTAATTCGTTATTGCTCTTACTTGAAGCAGACACAATATTAATCACGAAGCTTAAATTTGAGAAAAATTGATGGACAAGAGTTACTTCTTTTGATACAGCAACTAGTGTTAATTGGAGACGATGTGCAAAGCAATGAACAAAATAAGCATATGGGCACTCATTGAGAATCAAAGCTTGTAAGCCTTTCCATTCACCTCGCATGTTACTAGCTCCATCATATCCTTGCCCTTGAATATTTGTTATACTTAGGCTATTCTTAACAAGAAAATCTGTTAACTTATTCTTCAAAGTTAATGCTGTAGTGTCTTCAACATGCATAAGACCGAAGAAAGGCTCATGCAAAATTCCATATTTATCCACAAATCGTAAAACAATACCCATTTGCTCTCTCTTAGATTCATCCCTTGCTTCGTCAATCATAATACAAAACTTTACATTTCCAATTTCACTACGAATTGCATCTCGCGTTTTATTTGCAATTACATCTAAAATATCCTTTTGAATCACTGGTGATCTATATTTTGCATTTTTAGGAGCTTTCTTTATAGCTTCGGCGACATCTTCATTATAAGAACCCAATAACTTAACCATTTTGGGAAAATTACCACGATTGTTGGAAACATCTGTTTCATTGTGGCCTCTAAGTGGACAAGCTTGAAAGGTTAGACACCGAATAGAGTCGATTGAAGTCTTCAAACGTAGCCGACTATCTAATTTCTCAACTTGAGATCTTTTATCAACGAGAGTGCCAATGTGTTGTGCCCGATTAAGTAGATCCTCAAAAGTTTGCTCAGCTTTGTTATGTAGGGAATTTGGATCCTTTTCGACGTGACATAAAAATGCACATTTGGCTCCATAAACCTTCTTCAAGCTTTGAAATCCTTTACTACTGAAAACATCTGATCCCGACCTATTACTATGCTTTGTATTAAAAACAAAGCAAAACAGATAATACACCTTGTTGGTAGTAGGTGAGTACTCTAACCATGTCGGAAATGATTCGAACCACTTTAACTGAAAACGATGACTATATTTTCCTTCTCCGGTTCATGGATATTCCTCCTGATCCATCTTGTATTGAAATGGTCCATGGAGAAGATATGCCCGTCGAACTTCATCACGCCGATCTACGTGATACTCATAAATTTGTTGACGCTTAGCAGGATCCCACTCCAATAAATTAATATCAAATTCTTTAGTATCAATTCTTGGAATTTTGGTAGGACGTTCATCGTCATCAATCACAATATTAGTTGTAGGCGCGACATTCGAAATAGATTCTACGACATTTGAAGTAGAAGGTACGACATTTGAAGTTGGAAGTGTCTCTTTTGAAGTAGAAGCTACAACGCTAGAAGTTGGAAATGTGTCATTTGAAGTAGAAGCTATAAAGTTCGGAGATGGAGTTTGAGGAACTTTCTTTGAGAAAAATACCGTAATTGGGATATCAGGCTTATGCTTTCCCATGATGATTGATGAACAAAGCTATATTTTTTGGGGAAAACAATAAATAATACATTACACATTAAAAGAAAAATAAATAAAAAACAAAAATTATTGATCTAAATGAGCAAAAATCACCAATGCTAAATCAGTGAAACAAGAGATTACTAATAGAAACAGATAATCAACTTCATATAGATTCAATTCAAATAACAATGATTCAAAGATTAATAGATTCAACATTCAAAGTAAAAGAGGATTATGTAATCTTCACCTTATATAGCTTGGAAATGAAAGAATTGGTGGTTGTCAACTTGAAATCAGGACTCCAATACAGTTGGACTTGAGAATAAACAACTCTAGGGTTTGATTACAGTTAAATTTGAGGGATAAAGAGAGAGATGGAGCAAAACCCGTTGAAATCTAGGGTTCTTTCTACAATTCGAATTGAGAGATTTAAAATTTAAGTGCTTTTTTTGTTTTCATTCTTTGGAACCAAGGCAAGCATAAGGAGTCGGGATGGAACTGGGAAGGGAAAGAGTCTAGAGAGAGAGATGGGTTATTTACTTGAATTTGTTTTCTAGTTTATTTACTAAAGCCTTCCTGGATAATAACAAGTAAACATAAGGGGCTTTTTTATTTTTTTTATTTTTTAAACCAACCTAGTCTTTTTTTATTTTTTAAACCGCCCCCCCACGCTAAATCTGCCCCTGATCCCTTGCAAATAATCTGTCTTTATCGCTCTCACTTCTTGCTTAAATGCCTTGTAAGGCAGAAAGTAACCATTATAACATGAAGACATCGTCGGTGTTTTTATCTTTTTATCATCACTTTTTTAAAGAGTTAAGGCGAGGGTGACTAACCATAATACTAAAGATGTTCTTAACCCATGTAATGATTTTTCATTTTTTTGCTCTAAAGCAATACAATAATTGAAGACTATCCTTTTCAATGATATTGATATTCCTTCTTTTTGCATTATTCAACTTCTATAATGTTGATTGCGAGTGGCAACAGTGGCTTATTGGCACATTTCCCATTCCTCAATAACCAAAGGGATTTTCTCACAGCTACCCTTTGCGAACTCTCCATGTTCCTGTTTTAAGACAAAAAAATTCTTAATCAATATACAGTACTAACTCTTTTTATAATGGTCTTCAGACCTAAAATGTGTTTTTTAGTCCCTGAGTTAATATTGGCGAGAATTTGATGGGTTTCTTAAAATTTCGAAAGTAAGAATTTCGATTAGCAAGATAAATTTTGAACTTGCTTCCGAGCTAGTCCACTAAGCTGAGATCGGCTAAAGGATGCTCAAAAAGACCCATGATGAACTTCACCCTCAAGAATCTCCTCACAGCATCATCTATATGGCTCATGGGGATAATATTCTTCTTGACTTGGAATGTCAGTATGTTAATGAACTCTGTATAGTTGAAGGGAACCATGATCTACAATAGAACCCAACACTGGCATTTAATGAATTTACCCAAGAAAGAACTTTGAATAATAGATGACCATATGAAAGCAATTCGATATTTTCACTAGGGGCTATTTCATGGTTCTTGTCAAGTAAAACATCCCCTGTACTCCAAATTAATATCTCAAAGCACTATTATTTTACAAGGGGATTCATTACTTTATTGCACAAGACTTACGAATTGAGACACCGAGCTTGTTTTTAGTTGCTAAATATAATTTTTACTGGCCATATGGCATCAACTCCAGCTTGAACTGAGTATGAGTAATTTGCATGATTGGGAGTAGTAATCCTTCTTCAACCATCTTTGATCGTGATAAGGCTAGCTTAAGGTAGGTTAATGGCTTCTCTCTCAATTGAGAAGAGAGCTTGCTGTGACTTTCTATTTATATTAGTTCATTAAAGATTACAGCAATTATTCAGCAGTTGAAATTATTCAGAAGTTGAAGAGTAAAGACTGCTCAACTCCTTGTTGTATCTGCTCTAATAGATCGGGAGTAGTAATTTGCATGATCGTATGAGAGGTGAGTGTATTGGAAGGGTTTTGGGGATTAGGGTTAGGGTTATTGAAGAGTTGGAGAGCGAGATTTGGGTCTTGTTGGAGACGAAGGAGAGATGGGATAGTCCATTCATGGAGTCGAGGGTTTCGAAGATAACCTCAAGATCGATTTGGGAAATCAGCGGCTGGGATGATTTTTTCGGACAAATGTTGAGATCGGACGTGTAGAATCATTTTTTCGGCCAATTTTGCTTGTAACTCCAAAATCTGACGGTTAAAAACCCAAGAAAAAGGATGGTTTTTTTCTTTCTTTATTATACATAGATAAATCCTCAATGATGAGATAACTTGCAATAACACGCGGCCTTGCCTTATTCGTTAAACTTACAGTGTATAACCATAACTTATTTAGATTGACTAGGTGTTGGATTTTCAAAAACTTTAAGTATAAAATAAATATTTACTTCATGTGGGTTTGACCTCTTGACCTCTTGGTCATTTTCATAGCCATGTGGCTCTTGTACCTGTAAGGGCCTAATTTCCTAGCTCGAATGGCCGCTTACACCAAATGTACCAGTGAAACAAATAAGACAATAAAGAATATAAATTGATACAGGTTTTAGCGTGAAAACCTCTGAATAGGTAAAAACTGCGACCTCAGCTTGAGGATTTAGTAATAATGACTTTATTGCTCAAGAGTAGTGAATGTTTGAATACAATTTAAGATCTTTTGAGCCTAAAATTCTTGGCTGGTTCTATTTTTTTCTCTGTGTTCTATTCCTTTTATAAACCTTACTCTCAGTTCGTTTACATATTTCAACACGTTTTCTTGAATTGGGGGAAGAGTGAAGGTTATCTTTGTAACTACTAGTTCGTGGGAGACAGGTGTCCTTGACTTATTATGTTTCATTTGAAGTGCTCGAGCCACGTTTTTATGTATTTCGTAGTCCAGGTGTCATTGTTGACAGTGTATGTCACGTGTATGTTGTATGAGTCTGGCATGGTACTAGCTCGATGATATCCCAGCTCGAGTGATAACTCTTTACAATTGCCCCTCTCAACTAAAGGCACGTGTATCTTGAGTTGAGAAGGTTCAATCAAGCGCGCAGTATTGGAATACGAATAGGTTGTTTGAGATAAACAATGATGGATTTGCTGATGTGGAATTTTACATTGGAAGTGTAATGGACTGCTGGGAATTTAAATGTTGTAATGACTGTAGCTGTTTTAGCTGGTTTTTAGGTTTTCTATAAGTATTCTTTGAATGATGACTGCTTTGGAAATCCTTCCCTGCATTGAATGTTCTTTCTCTATATATATTGTTGTTGTTATACTGCCATTTATTTTTCTACAAGTACTTATGGCTTTTCATATCTTTTGTAGATTCTCTGTAGTTATAATGGTGAGTACCAGACACCAAGTATATGAAGCTAGGGTTATTTCCAAAGTACAAAAACTCCAGTTTCATTACTTTGGGATGCAGTCCCTAGATCTCCCTACTCCTATATCTGTTCATTCTACCTATCATAATATGACATATGAGGAGGTAGTGGAGGCGGATAATAACTATTACCAGGTGTCGTAGTTCCATTATTTGGTATAGATGGTGAGTAACGCAGGTTGTGTCTTCGTCTCCTTACATAGGATGTCATTATCGAGGAGGATGAGGATGCCGACATCCGTGCCAGGAAGTATCGCCGCTATCCTGCGAGTGATTGGGTTCTGTAGGTGGAGGAGGTGGTAGAAGATCTATGTTACAACCATCTTTGCTTTCTTTCAGAGGTGGTCATTTTAGATGTGGAAGAAGCTTCTGGTGCTCGTACTTGGAAGTCTTGCTGATATCTGATAGTAATTGTAATCTGTAGAACTATTTGTAGGAAGTATCTGTAACTTACTGTTTCTTGTAAAGTTCTCTGTAGTGTGCATTTTCAAGATAATGAATTTTTTTTTCAATCAAATATCTTAAACTCTGAATTAGTATATACAAATTGATTATATCGAACTGTAGAATAGGGTATGGTTTGATCGAAATAAATATGTGTCGATCTGTGTGTGTTATGTATTATGTGAAAGATGTTTGAAAAACTATGTATCGAACTGATGAAAATAGGAATTTAGTATGACAAAAATAAGCATGTACAACTCGAAGTAATTTTTATAAAAGTACAGTTTGAAATTAAATGTGACAAAATTGGACAAATAAGGAGGTATTTTTGAAGCTGAGGGGGAGAGATAAGTATCTGATTGTTAGGGTGGATAACTATGACAGCTGTGATGTTTATAAGGAAATATCTGAGCAACGTAAAAGATGGGATTGGACGATTGTAATGGCATATATTTTGGAAGGTAAACTTTGCCAATACTTCAATAAGGAAATTATAGCTGTAAACCTGAACACGTTAGATTTTACGTGAAAACTCAATAAAACATAAGAAAAACTACGACCTCGAGGAGGATTTAGGTATAAAAATCCAATATGTGCTAGTTATTACAATTGATGAATAGTAAGGATGTGAAAGTGTGAAAAAAATAATAGAGTTGCGGATCGGATTAACATATGCTCTGCCTGTATTTATTATAGATACATGCAGTTACAAAAATAAATGGTTTCTTATTTTGGTGGATAGTGGGCGAACTTCTCGGATCTTCCTGTAACGGCTCTATTTGACTAAGCGTAACAGCTACTGTAGTGGGTCGAGCTCTGTAGTTGCAGATGTGACATCTTCTTGAATGACATAATATCTTCGGCTAAGTTCTGCTGGCTTCTCCTTGTCGAATCTTGGAAATATGCAACTATAATTGCCCCATTCTCGATACAATTACTTGTTGTGTCGAGAAAAAAAATATGAACTTTGTATCGGGAACTCTGTTGTGTGACTTGAAATAGGGTTCTCGAAGTTATAAGTGTAAACTGTGTAGGGCCCTTAAGCGGTTCCCTAGGAGGTTAGTTTGACAATGGTGTCAAAATCCCTATGGATGCTTTAATTGCTATCTTTGACTCTTGGGAAGTGTGAGTTATTGGTGTTGGATGTATAAATATCGCTTGTGTGTGATTGAGAAGGCTATTTGATTCCTTTGGTAAGATGGCGAAGACTAGGGCGCAGCTGCGTAAGAAGACATTTTCCAATGGAGTACATTTTAAGTTGGGAATTGATGGAGCGGTATTTTGGCAAACTGTGTATTAATGGTCAGACGGTGGCACTGGTAGAGCCAAGCTATGAGGGGATGAACAAGGTGGAGGCGAAGGTGGCTGAAGAAGACTATCAGTACCTGTAGCAACCTATCCCTCGACCTAACCCAATTCGAACTACCTCCATATTAGACTCACATATTTTACACATGACATGAATAGTCAACAGTGCCACCTAGTTCACGAACTAATAAAGAACGTGGATCGAGCACAACAGAAAAACATGAACAAGTCAAAAATACTTGTCTTTCACAAACTCAACAATTTCCCAGTCAACCACCACTTACCTTATTGTTTGGATAACGTGTTTTAGCACGATAACGAACTGCGGGCAAGTCCTATATAAGGAAAAAGTTCTAGAAATGACAAGGACCAGAAAAATATACGAGAAATCACCAAGAAAACCAAAATTTCTACATTCTCAAAACACTGAATTTCTTATTTACAAGATCAAATATTTCTAGTTTGAGAGATCACTTGTAATAAGATATCAGCCTCAGGCAATAAAAGTTACTGTTACTAAAACCCTCAACTCGGGGTCGTGGTTTTTTACATATTCAAAGGTTTTCCACGCTAAATCACCTGTATCATTTCTTGCTCTGCATTAGTTTTTGTCACAGGAATATTGGTGTAAGAGCTAATTCCAAGCAATCTCGAGTTTACGGAATTAGGCCATTACATTTGGTGCCATCTGTGGGAAAAAAAACATTTCTGCAATATCCTAAGGCATACATTAACTCTACTATCAATCTCCAATCATGGTCACTTCCAGACGACCAGCAACCGAAATCTGGCTCGATCTTTCAGTTGGGCTGGAACAACTTATAGAACTACGAACGAATCTCCACGCTGAACTGAAAAATATAATGAGCTCGAACGTCAGTTAATTCTTATCCCAGAGCTCCCCGAGAAGGAGCTCGAAGCTGAGTGACAAGCTCATTTGACAACATTCAAATGATACGAAGATCAAATGACAACCATGCAGACTGCGTTACAGGCTCTGCAGGATACTCAGCCGACTCCTCAAACCAGAGACCGCGATAAAGTGACAGAGACCTCTCAGGTTTTTTGCACGGGAAAGATTGGAACCTCGAGGAACCACCAGCAAAGATATTTCTAGAAATATTCAGCATGTACATCAGCCTTCCATTGATTTGGGTGGTGAAGTTCAGTATGAAATCAATAGAGGTCACCGATTTTCTAAATGTCAGGAGGAAGAATAACGACCTCAACCTCGAATTCTAGCGCGTGATAGTTTGAGTGAAGGCACCGGTACCCATAATCCTTAACTACCTTGACAAGCTACTCAAGCAACACGTCAATACGTCACACAAGAGCATATGAATCAACGCATCAAAGAGTTGATTGAAGAGAAAGTTCTAGGTATAGGGGCCTACCCCTCAATCTTACCTAAATCGAGTTGTCTCCAGTTCGAATTACCTCCATATCAGACTCACGCATTTTATACATGACTTCAACAGTCAACATTGTCACCTACTCTACGAGTTGATGATGAACATGGGTCGAGCTCAAATAGAAAAACCTGAACAAGTTAAAGATAGTTATCTCTCATGAACTGAACAGTTACTCAGTTAACCGCCACTAACCACATATTTCAGATAACGTGCTTCAGCACGATGAAGAACTACGGAAAAGGCCTATATAAAGAAAAAGTTCCAAAAGAGACAAGGACCAGAAATCAGCAAGAAAACTACATTTTCTAGATTTTCAAAACTTTAAACTTCTTATTCACAAGATAAAACTTTTATAAGTCGAGAGATCACTTATAATAAAAAGTCAGCCTCAAGCAATAAAAGTCACTATTATAAAAATCCTCAGCTCGAGGTCGTGACTTTTTTACCTATTCAGAGGTTTTCTACGCTAAATTACCTGTGTTATTTCTTGCTTTCTATCAGATTTTAGTCACATGTACATTAGTGTAAGAGATAATTCCAAAGTCACTTTGAGCTTATGGAATTAGGTCATTACATTTGGCACTGTCTGTAGGAATGATTGCATTTCTACGATATCCTAAGGCATATTTTCACTCTACTACAAATTTCAATCATGGTCACTTCTCAACGACTAGCAACCAGAATCCAGCTCGATCTTTCAGTTGAGTCGGAACAACTTACAGAGCTATGGGCGAATCTCAACACTAAAATAAAGAAACGCAATGAGCTCGAGCGTCAATTAACTCTTGATCGAGAGCTCCGTGAGAAGGAGCTCTATGCCAACGGCAGACTCGTTTTATAGCGTTCAAATAACATGAAGACCAGATGACAACAATGCAAAATGCCTTATAAGCCCTGTAAAATACTCAGCAGGCTCCTTCAACAAGAGATCGCGATCAATTGCCAGAAGCATCCTGGGTTTTTGTATGGGAAAGATTGGAGACTCAAGGATCTACCAACAAAGCTATTTCCTGAAATATTCAGCACGAATCTCAGCCTTTCATTTATTTTGGTGGTGAAGTTCAGTCTGAGATCAGCCGAGGTCACTGATTTTCCATATGCCAGGAGGAAGAATAACGACCTCAACCTCGAGTTCCAGCACAAGATTGTTTGAGTGAAGGTACCGGTACTCACAATCCGCAACCTCCTCGTCATGACACTCAACTAATACGTCATTATGTTACACAAGGGCATATGGATCAGCACATTAAAGAGTTTATCGAAGCACAAGTTTTGGGTACTACGGAGGACCTTACCAAGTTACATGGAAGTCCAATCGCCAAATAACTATTCGATATGGAAATACCGAAAGGTTTCCATACTCTGAAAAATTGTAAATATAAGGGCACCGATCCAAAGGAGCACATTAAATAATACCGTGATTCATTGGGGCTGTATTCCAATCTCAACCACATCCTCTGCCATTTGTTCGCCAGAAGTCTACAGGAGGAACCGCTCTGATGGTTCTACTCTCTACCTAAAGATTCCATATACACATTTGACCAACTGTAAAAACAATTCATCAAGACGTATGCTCACAACAGAGATAAAGAAGAAAATTTATATTCTCTTATCAGAGTCAAACAGTCACACGGGGAGAAGCTCAAGGATTTTGCAAAGAAGATTGTGAACCTTGCGCGTAAAGTAGACAATCTCGATTTAAAAATAGTTGTTACTATTTTTACCAATGCGCTTCAGCTCGATTGCAAAGCCAAAAATTACCTTTTCCTCAACAAGCCTGCGACCTTGGAAGATATGATCACCAATGTCAATAGTTACGTCGATCTGGAAAGGATGATGTTCGAAAGGCATAAATCTACTAAATCCATCCTTACCATAAAAGGTCCATCTACAGATCGAAGTACTGAACCAAAGGAGGATCAGGGTGACCAAAAGTGCTTCAAGGGAAATACTGGCAACCCTCGAAAAAGTAGTTTACAAATTAAACTGATTCTCCTAAAGATGAATGTTTGAATCTTCATAATTTTTCCAATCCTCTCAAAGGTTACTGGAATATATTTTCAAGGAGGGACGGATGTTTAAATTTATTGTCGACCTGGAATCATACAAGGATGGCAGCTATAAGATGCAGTTTGAAGTTGTTTAGGTCGAAGACCAAGCTGAGGAGAAATATCTCTACTATATGCGCCACAACAGTATGATCGAAATCTATCAGATCACCAACTCTAACAGATTCAAGTGCAGGAGACTATCAGAATGCTGCGATCTCATACCTCAAGACAAAGAAGCCAAATTTATGTTTGAGTCGAGTAATTGCCGGCTTGGGATCTCATTCAAAGATTGCTACATTAGCCATGTCAAATTTCCATATCATGATGCATTAGTGATAATGCTCAAGATGAAGAGATTTGTCATGCATACAATGATGATCGATACTGGCAGCGTTATTGAGATTCTCTTTCAGAGCACTATCGACCAAATAGGATTGGCCGATTAAGTAATTCAAAGCGACATCGATATCAGTAGATTCAATGGTTCTAAAGATGAGTGAGTAGGTAAGATCATCTTACTTATTACCACAGGATCAGCCGCAATCGACGTCATCTTTTATGTGATCAACGCCAAATCTCCTTATCTCAGGATTATGGGCCACTGCTGGGTTCATAACATGGATGCAATCGCTTCCACCTATCATCAAGCACTCCGCTTCAAACACAACGATGATATCTATGATATCAGGGGTAGTCAAAAGCTTTCTCGAGCTTGCAAAAATACCGTCTCTCCTATTCTAGATACCTCTGGCCAATATATTGTATAGCAATTATGGAGCGCCGATCACCTCGATGATCAGCCTTCCATGGAGGAGCCCACCGAATATATTAACATTGATAGACCTAGCAGGGGTACTTTCATCGATACTAAGCTGGTTCAGCACGAAAAAGATGCTTTCATTCAGTTCTTGCGACTAAATTGAGATGTTTTTGTGTGGTCTTTCAAAGAAATACCTGGGGTCGATCCGGTCAAGGCATGTCACAAATTGGCCATCAACATCAACGTCATTACAGTCAAACAGAAATAGCAACGACTATCACCTCAACTTCGATATGAAGTTAACATGGAGATCGAGAAATTAATCAAAGTGGGATTCATTCGATAAGCCAAATATCTAGATTGGATATCCAACATCGTCGTTGTCCTTGAAGTAGAACGTCCTCGCTATAAAGACAGTCCTTTAGGGCATCCTTGAAATAGAACGTCCTCGTTATAACGACAGTCATATTTTGACGAAATAATACACTTAACAAACTTGGGGGGCCCTTGAAGTCGGGCGTCCTCGCGATAGCGACAGTTATTTTGTGCACCATAACATGCTCAGTAGACACTAAATCGCTCGCAGATCGCCATAACGACAACGAACACATACTCCAACGAGGACTACCTAAAAGTTTTGTTGAGCACTTTGACAATCTTAGGTCGCTATAGTGACCCTAACTTTATCGCCTGGCAGAGTTATTTTTTTAAGTTAAATTTATTACTCTTAATGTCGCTGCCAAACTGCCGGGCTCCTACTCTTGGCGCATTAGTTGATCACCTCACAACATCTAGTTCACCCAAGAGGTGAATAAATTTCAATTACATTAACGATTATAGTAAAACCACCTACACGGTTATTAAACGTCTCCAAAACACACAAACATACAAAACACGACCCTCAACAAAGTAAAATTACAGACAGCAGGGGCACGGCCTCTCCCAAACCCCATAGCCCAACTCCTTGCAGCTCGCTGCCTTTACGTCTTCTATCACCATCGCTTACGGGACCACTTCACGACTCACGCTGTTCTAAACCGTGTCTCGTAAAATGAGGTACCATAACCACCCCTCCAGCTGTTGTTTTAGCTTGGCGTTGCTGATCGCCAGATTCTTGCTACGGAGTAATGTAGCCTCAAGGGTGTGAGTACCCTGCACAACTGCCAAATGTACGGTTAAATCAATTCACCAAGTATGAACCCACAAGGAAACTGAACAAGCATAAATGAACGACTAAAACACTTACTCTAACAGCCGCCACAACGGTTGTACGCCGTGCCTTAGGATCATTTAACAGTTCTGCCGCACGAATCTTCTCCTTGTTCTTATATGGCGTACTTTGCACCTCCTCCACGGGTAATCCTTCAGCAAAGAGTTTACCACTACCCACTGAACGAATCCCCTCCTCCACGTAGAACTACGACAGCGGCTCCCTCTCCCTACCTCGCAGCTCCTCCAGCTCCTCGTCCATCAGACCGGCACCAGCCGTCTTCTGCCGCTTCACAACAGGGACTTCCCCCAGATGGCCACTCATACCCTTCAGACCGGGGCTCAATCCTGCGACAAGAGGTACAGCTACGGACGACTCCAACACGTCCCTCCCCCTCGCATTCAAGAATAGTGGCTTCATCCCAAATCTTTTTAAAGACTTATAGTTGTGGACACTCTCCACCGAATAAGTATTACTGGTCGGTCGTAGACGAGGCTCGCTATACTTCTTCGTAGACCAATATTTATCCGAGTTGAACGTACCGTTCAAAATGCTCGTTAACACTTGACAGTCCTTGTTCTTCTGGCCGAGCACGCGTAAACGAGAGGTTTTATACGATACTCTCCCAACAGTCACACCTGCACATCAACGAGCAGCACATTAATACATTATGGTCTAACATACGATAGAAACATACAAGCACATATTAATACATATCAGACTGCGTAACGCACATTTCGTATTAAACACGCAATGGTACAAGCGACGATTGGGACCACTGTCGAAATCAAAGGCCCCGGTCACCAATATCGGGCGCTGACACCAATAGTTACCGCTCGCTGGCAACCTAAAAATCTTGGGCTCGCCAGACTTATGAGCTATATAATACCAGTACCTCCACTCTGGCATACACATACGTATGACCCGCGGGGCCTTCGTCACAACCTCACCTTCTTTACTTGGGGCTACCTTGGCCACTACTTTTCTCGCTTTGGTCGCAGTCTGGGTTTGCCACCCTTCAAGACCCGCTCGGCTCGCGAATGTGTTACACGAGGTGACGTCCTGTCTTAAAAGCGACAATTGTATCCCTGTAGCCCACATTCCACCGAGGCGGTACTGACTGGTTAATCAGTCGACACCCCATCATCACTCGGCAGAAATTCCCATTCATTTGGCCAGATGCTCGCCCAAACGAGTTCATACATTTTTCGTTAAGTCATCTAAAGGAAACCTCAATTCAGCATTAAACTGCCCGTAGTAGACGATACATTGATTGGGTGCCAACGTTTGGCAGTTCGGCCATATCCACTCCCTACTACCGTTTTCTTTCGAACGTTCATTCACCTCATCCAGAAATTCCATACGGATCCCCGGCTCTCGTACTCGGCCAACGAGGCAGGTAACCTCCATTCGCTAGGATAAGGCCAAAACATTTTCAAGACCCCCCTTTCTCAAGCACGGATAATGGCCTCGTGGGACAAGTCCCCGGGCACCCTCCCCGGTACCATGAAACCCGCACTTGATTCCGCCCCCAAGTCTCGCGGAATCGATGTCCCTGCCTCGTAGTCGTGCCTACCCACCCATTCTTTGGGCACGACACATGGCGAGCGGCCTTAGACCCCTCCGTCGACGACTCTTTGCCAGACACCACCATCTTCGTCCTCGTCCTTTTTCTCGTCGGAGTACACCAACTCCTGCTCGACCCATGTAGGTCCCTGTACGAGCCAGGTAGAAACGTCAAGATCAACCCTATAGGTTCGAACGGTATAACAGTCACTCATATTACTAGGGAACCCTAGAGTCGCAATACCCATTGACCCTCATTGCCCCTAGGGCGGCCTACATCCTCACTACGACGCCATGAGAATTACCCATGGATCGCCTCAGCGTCACGCTCAGTCCACCATTCCCGGTCACCACTAGAAATGGTGCCCCTCCCGACCGTTCCATTATACCACTTCCGGTCAACTAAGACATTTAACAAGTTTTTACGGTAGACAACACCCTTTTATGATCAAACTATGACATTTAACAATTTTTTGTGATATCAAAAGATTGCTTAAAGTTACCAGGAAACTCACCGGAAGATTCGCGCGCACAAATTAGCAGCTCCCCACTCTTTCCGTCCAACACTACAGTGAACGCACACAATTTTTTTTCTTCCTTTCACAGAGAAATTTAAACCAGGAGAGAGATGTTCCACAATTCCCCCCAATCCTTTTATAATGGAGAAGAAAAGACATTAATCATTAATGCCCCAGGCTCACGCCCATGAATGGACACATTGCCCTTTGTTGCACACCTTTCCAGCTATTAAATAATCCTTGCACCTCCTAAGGTTCTGCCAGCCATGCGACCACACCCCCCATACGATGACCCATGCACGTGACCATACCACCTTAGCGCTCCCTCCCTGCGAGCAAGCCCTGAGGGGGGGGGGGGGGCGATTACAGGAGCACGCTCCCGCTAGCCACGAGGAGGGAGGTCGCACGTCGACTTCACTACTAAGAATAGGAACACTGTAACAAGGTCATTTACCAAACTCCCTCGTATACCGAGCACATAAGAAAGAAACTCGTAAGGTAAGACCGGCGACAACCCCGTCTCTCGTCCCTGCCCACAAGGAAGCGCCCGAGCCCACGACCCTGAAAGGGTAACTTAGGAACTTCCCAGGGCACGTAAGCTGGGGTGCTCCTAGGTTAAACCTTTCTTATAAATAGAGGAAAGGGGGTAACCTAGAGATGACCTTCTTTTTACTTCTTCCGCCTCTTCTACCTCTTAAGCTTGAGACGATAAGGGAAACCAGAGAGAACAGGATTTAAAGAGAGAAATACATTGCCGTCTTTGAGAAAAATCAGCAGAACGCTTCAAGCCCAGAATGATCAGAAATACATTGCCATCTTTGAGAAAAATCAGCAGACTACACCTGTATTCGGTATCGAGCCATGTCTGCATTCCTACTCTTTGCCATCAGCGCGTCATTCTGACTTTTGAGCTTTGTTGTGTGTTCTTTCATCTCTGCGAGCTCTTGTTACCCTTTAATAATTTCAGCATCATTCTCTTCAATCTTCCGGGCAAGGTCGACAACAGTTTGGGTTGCCTCAACAAATTTGAAGTGTACCTTTACATGTTGATCTTCCCTGTCTTCATTTGCCTTTCTCATCCTATAAAACTCCTCCCCAAATTCTTGGTTACATTGGCGTACCTCACTTTTGTTTGAGCGAGCTGACTCCAATTTGACCTGCACATTATAGATACAATATATCAAGTTCGACTCAGAACACTCATTCAACACATATATCTCATTTCTAACAAGATATCTATTTTTTGACATCTACTGTGTAAAACTACTTCTAAACTTAAGGTCGAGGTACAATCTCATATGGATGCTCCATAACATATACTTCCAAGTCTAAGGTATACATTATCTATATTTTAATTTGTCAATACTTTGGTATTTCTTGTGGACCATTTCGGTACCATGGTCCCTAAACAAATAATAGGTTTTTGGTCTGTCTCTACACTCTATTTATTACTTTGTAGCTCTATACTAATGAAGCATATAAATAAAATATTTCTTGCTATGTTCTAACCTGTAGCTCTACTTGCAAAGATAACAAGGACGTTGAGGTGTCTCTCTCCTTAGCGAACTCAGTTTCTAAATCTTTTATTCTGAAATGCATGTCCTTAAGTACCTACAATAAGGTTTACAAGAGTGACTTAACCTACCAAATTCTATCCAACAAACAATATCCCATCAGTTTACAAACATTCCAAAATATTCCTACAATCACAAAATCATTATTCTACTCTACCTTCTCATTTCCCCCCCCCCCCTTGATGCTCATTGTCATCCACTTAGTTGTCTCACACCGTCTGAGGGGAGACACCGTCCAAACCATCTACTACTCCAACAGCCACACCTTCTACCTCATCATCTTCCTCCTCCTCAACATAGGTATCTGCCATAATGGCATTCACCTCCTCTTCAGAATACCCCATTAATTTAAAGTGGTGCCCGAGTCTATCATGTTCAGCTACCACCTCCTTTAAATTCACTCTCGCCTCCACGACAGATTGTTGATCTCCAGCCACTTTTCCTCCTTGAGCAAGTCAATTTTCAATCGAGCTACATTCTTCTCAAGCTCGACTTTCCCTTCCTCAGCTCAGCTTTCTTTTCATCGAGCCTAAGGAAAATCCCCTTCATCAGGCGAGCAGCCTACAAAATAAACAAAATTGACCTCATTGTTAGCTCGAGTCACAATAAATAAAAAATTCATCACATATTCAAGCATATGAACCTTCCATTTTGCTCATCTTCTTTTCCCCGTGGAGAGCTACCAGCCTAGCCCTTTCCTCCACCTCTTTAAGCTCGTCTTCTACAACTGGCCGATCTTCTATGACCTTCACCCCCAACATTTTAGAAGGTCCAATCCTTCACTTTTTCACCTTTCCTATGACCTCACCACTTCCTATGGTTCCAGAGGTTGAAGGACGCTTCAGCATTTGCTTCTTTGGAATTGTTCGAGCTAGCTTGCTCAACGTAGTAGACTCCAGTAACCCCGTGTAGTCCACTCCAGGAGCCTTGGGCAAGTTTACTCACCTTTTCCCATCTGTTCCCTTCTTCTTGCTGCCATCAGCGCCCGTTATTAGCCTCATCGATTGAGACTTTTAAACTTTTTCAGATCGGCTGCTAGCATATTTCTTCCTGCTAATGCCAAGTTCTTCCAACACAGCCTCGAGCTTTGTTCCTTCCTGAGCAACTATATCCAACAACGACTCTTTCCTTCTCACCTGAGATTTAGGATCTGTTATTCATAATACATTATCATCAGCAGAGCATCATACAATTTTAACATATCAATCTCATATATTATATATTATTATATTAACTTTGTTTTATAGTTTTAAATAGAAGTTTCATGGGTTCTTCATCATCTCTCTGAAGGAAACCACCCTTCACCCATATCACATTATCATTCCAAGGCTGACCTACTGAGTTCATATCGAAGAAACGAGGCCGAGTCGATCTCGCAAAAAAATATGCCCCTCCACTTGCAAAATTTTTTTTTACCCCGTAAAACTGCAAAATATCCTTAGGAGATATCTTCCTCTCAATCTTATTTACCTCCCACCACTTATTTAAAAATTCACAAACACTTATCACCTCCCACATGTTCCCGTTCAACTTAACTGGACATGCCCCGATGATGTTCATTATCTCTTTTTCTAGATTGCTAATGGGAAGACTCACCCATACTCCAGCTGAGACAGGTAACACCAAAAACCCTCTGCCAGGTCACCCTGGACGTTCCAATCGAAGTACTCTAAAAAGATCAATTTGTCTATACCCCTATCTTTTTTCTCATTCTCCAAATCAGCCAACAGATATAAATATTCCTCTCCCGTCGCTACAGTGCAACCCCTAAGTTGCCTGCCGGCATGTTCTGCACAACTACTCCATCTACCCCCTACAGATGCCTTGGCTTTGCAATCCTTTTTGAACACATCAGAACGGGAAGGATAGGTTATCAATCTTCTAGGGAAATCTAGAAATTGATCAACCCCTTCTTCTTTCTTACTTTTAGAAATTACAATCTTGGACTCTGCCAATCAACCAGAGGTCGACGCTTCATTAACAGGCGAACTCTCCATATTACCTACAAATCTACTGATGAGGGTTTGATCCTACACAAGCACTCCTCACGATCGGCCTACATACAGGTCTAGGTATATATCATTATCTTTTATACATACATACATACATACATACATACATACATACATATATCTTCTAGCATCATATATTTAACATGTTTTTATAGATTACTATAAATAGTAATTTTTGATTTGCCTAAATACAGAATATGATATTCAAAAACACATTCATATATCACCAATCCTCTACTAACCTTTTATGTCAGAATGCAAATCTGGCGCAGTGCCATATCCTTCCCACACAACGCTGCTATATATAACCACCTTCTTGCCTCAATCTCTGCAACCCTCTCTCGCTTTGACTGGGGATTACTTTCGATTTAATCCTCACGAGGCTTTCTGCTACTTTTACTTTTTTTCTTCCTTCATTTCTCACTTTTCTTCAAGTTTTTAGAAGTTGAGAAATGTTTGAATGACGAAGATGAACCAATATTTATATTTTCTCTCTTTAACTGCTGGTAGTTATTGAGCCTCGCACGAGCCATCCTCGATTTTGGAACTGAGGCATCCCTTCCATAATTAATGTTCGACGTCTTGTACCTTTTCGGTGAAAACACTTTCCCATCATTGCCCTTTGCTATATATTTTAATTAATTTTTATCTTTCTTTTCCAAATCTCCCTTTGACGTCACCACACTCATGATGACTTACACTTACACACAATTGGGTTTTTACAGCTTTTACACAAGGAAAAAAAATCAGAAGCTCCCTATTTTTCTATTATTACTTCTTCTACTTATAGTAATATTGACGTCATTTCCAAAGTTCTAATATTTTTTTCAAATTTGTTCAAATTCATTTTTTACAATAGTCACAAACAACATTTGCAACAATAGAGGATTGATTCAGCTTTTATTCTTATTTCATTTCTTTCAAATTATTCAAATTCATATAATTACATTCATTCATGCCACTCCAATTTACATTCATTTTTTTTATTACCCTTACATATAATTATACCCAAAATAGCCTTGATGTCCTGGGGAATCACATCCAATCATATATCCTCCAACAATCCTCACATCTTTTAATTCGATCTCCTCTATAGTAAGTAATCTCACTGCATCTTTCTGAGCTGTAGGATCCACCACGATTTCTTGCATCATCTCTTCATAGAAACAATGTTCATACTCACGTTCTCTCCCAATCCCATCTAAACCTTCAACTTAAACCTCCCTCACTGGCAGCTCTGCATCATTATCCAATAGTCCTAAAATCCGCTCCCGCACTTTGGCTATCTTTATCGCCAACCGCCCCTCAGTGGCATAACGAATTCTCTCAGATCGAGTCCACACCATTCTTATTTCCTTCCACCTGTTTGAAACTCATTCCCCCCTTATTTTTACATTTTTCTACCAATTCCCCACAAGTCGTGATATTATCCTATTATCTCGTAACAGAAAACTTAGTATCTTGAGAAAAGTTATTTGTACATATCTCTTCCTATCAACCTCAGTCATCTCATCCTATTCCAAATCAAGCTTATTCTTTCTAAATTAAGTATTCCGGAATGACCTCTCTGAGCTCAAACTTCCCATTCTAAAATTTCTATAATTTTCTCTCTCCCCCAAATTTCAACCCCCAGGTCGAACATCATATTTGACCCATTTTTTCACATTACACACATATTTCTATAGCTCGATTATTATAAAAAGTTGTACTTTCTAATCTCATACATTTTATTTCATCCTATATCCAAAAGTCTTCAGATCATACAACTCGATTTCTAGAGTTATTCTATTCGATATCAATATAGAGTTTGGATAACAAATTTTATTCATCTCGGATACAATTTTATTCAAGCAAAAAAACCTGAACAAGTTAAAGACACCTATCTCTCACGAACTCAACAGTTACTCAGTTAATCGGCACTAACCATATTGTTTGGAGAACGTGCTTCAGCACGATGAAGAACTGCGGAGAAGGCCTATATAAAGAAAAAGTTCTAAAAGAGACAAGAACCAAAAAAATACATGAGAAATCACTAAGAAAACTATATTTTCTAGATTCTTAAAATTTCAAACTTCTTATTCACAAGATAAAACATTTATAAGTCGGGAGATCACTTGTAATAAAGAGTCAGCCTCAAACAATTAAAATAACTATTACAAAAACCCTCAGCTCGAGGTCGCAGGTTTTTTTGTACCTATTTAGAGGTTTTCCACGCTAAATCACCTGTGTCATTTCTTACTTTCTATTAGATTTTTGTCACAGGTACATTGGTATAAGAGCTAATAAGGCCATTATACGAGGTACTATAGATGACCTTACCGGGATGCAGGGAAGTCCGATTGTCAAAGAACTATTTGATATGAAGTATCGAAAGGTGTCCATACTACAAAACTTTGTAAATACAAGGGCACCGATCCAAAGAAGCACATTTAACAATACTGCGATTCATTGGGATTGTACTCCAATCTCAACTACATCCTCTGCAGTCTGTTAACAATAAGTCTGCAGGAAGAACCACTCTGGTGGTTCCACTCTTTACCTGAAGATTCCATACTCACATTCGATCAGCTACATAAACAATTCATCAAGACGTATGCTCACAACATTGGAATCTCCGTAATTTTTTCAATTCTATCCAAGGACAAGCTATACCGTCCCTCTCAACCATTGGAACTAATCGAAATCCGCCCGTACTGTATGCATCACATGGTAAACCATAATTCTACTGACAGCTGTTATGCTTTACAGAGGCTGTTAGAATTCATTTTCAAGGAAGGGTGAATGTACGAATGTATTATCGACTTGGAGTCTTACAAAAAGGATTGCTATAAGAAGTAGCTTGAGGTAGTCTAGGTCGAAGATCAAGCTGAGGAGAAACATCTCTACCATATGTACCACAACAACATGATCAAAATTCATCAGATCAACAACTCTTACAAATTCAAGTGCAGGCGACTATCAGAATTTTGTAATCTCACACCTAAAGATAAAAAATCCAAGCTTCTACCTGAGTCGAGCAATCACCCGCTTGGGATCTCATTCGAAGATTACGATATTAGTCATGTAAAATTTCTACATCATGATACATTAGTCATAATGCTCAAGATGAAGAAGTTTGTCATGCATACAATGATGGTCGATACTGGAAGCGGTATTGAGACTCTCTTTCAGATCACAATCAACCAGATAAGATTGGCCGATCAAGTTATTCTGCGCGACACTAGTATAAGTGGTTTCAATGATTCCAAAGACAAGATCATCTTACCTATTACTGTAGGACCAGCTACAATCGATGTCATCTTCGCCAAATCTCGTTAACTCAGGATTATGGACCACTGCTGGATTTACAACATGAAAAAAATTGCTTCTAACTATCATCAAGTACTCTGCTTCAAACACAATAATGGTATATATGAAATCGAAGGTAGTCCAAAGCTTTCTTGAGCTTGCGAGAATACCATCTCTACCATTCTTGATACCTCAAACAGATACGCTGTATAACAATTACAGAAAGCTGATCACCTTGATGATCGGCCTTCCAGAGAAAAACCTATAGAATACATCAATATTGAGGGGCCTAGCAGAGACACTTTTATTAGTACCAGGCTAGTCCAACACGATAAGAATGCTATCATTCAATTCTTTCGACTGAATCAAAATGTCTTTGCGTGGACTTTCAAGGAAATGCCTGGGGTCGATCCGACTAAGGCATGTCACAAATTGGCCATCAACATCAGCGTCATGGCAGTTAAACAGAAATAGTGACGCCTCTCGCCTCGTCTTCGAGTCAAATCCACATTAAAATAAATACCCATGTCCATTCCAGTCAATTTACAATAAATACCTCATTTCTTTTAAACTTCCAGTACAACAACTCCATAGATTCTTTCTCAACCAAAGCCACTCATAACTTTAGTTGCGAGGGGGCGATTGTAGGGACCTATTCCTCGACCTAACCCAATTTGAACTACCTTCATATCAGACTAACGCATTTTACACGTGACATGAATAGGCATCAGTGCCACCTAGCCCACGAATTGATAAAGAACGTGGATCGAGTACAATAAAAAAGAATGCATAAGTCAAAGATATATTTCTCTCATGAACTCAGCAGCTACCCAGTCAACCACCACTTACTTCATTGTTTGGAGAATGTACTTCAGCACGATAACGAACTGCGGGCAAGGCCTATATAAGAAAAAAGTTTTAGAAGAGACAAGGACCAGAAAAATATACGAGAAATCTCCAAGAAAACCAGATTTTCTACATTCTCAAAATACCAAATTTCATATTTATAAGATCAAATATTTATAGTTTGAGAGATCACTTGTAATAAGATATCAACATCAAGTAATAAAAGTTACTATTACTAAAACCTTCAACTCGAGGTTGTGGCTTTTTTTACCTATTCAAAGATTTTCTACACTAAATCACCTATGTCTTTTCTTGTTCTACATTAGTTTTTGTCACAAGAAAAATGGTGTAAGAGCTAATTTCGAGCCATCTCGAGCTTATAAAATTAGGCCATTACTGTACCATTGCCAGTTGCAATCCATAATTCTGAGTTTGCCGTAGCGTGCCGAGAATCTAATGAACTGTGACAAGGTATTGGTGAGGGAGGAAGACACTCTTGCTGCTCGGGACAGCTGTAAAGTATATCCTATTAGCTATCGTGGTTGTAATAAATGAATAATCTTATATTTTGGTTTATTTTGAATAAATTGCTTAATCCATTTATCGGATTTTGTTGTCGACCTTTACAAGGTAAAAATGGTCTCAAAGTATTATTGTGTTACACTTCCTTTGTCTTCTCGGATATGATTTAAATTGTGATTGATAAAATGTGTTATGTTGAATATTTGAAATGTGATTTCTGCTCGAAGTGTGGTAGTTGCATTGTCGAATATTATTTGAATTTGAATTTTGGCTACAACTGTCCCTAGAATATAGGAGGGAAATAAAAAAGGAAAGATGTGTTAAAAGTGCTTATAAAATAATGACTTGGTATGCTCCTGTAGGTGATGTTTTGAGGTATAAGGAATTAGAGGTACAATCACTGTATATCTGTATAACAGCTACCTTGGCGAAGATGGATATAACAGAGGAGATAGAGGGGTATATGAACTGCTTGGGGCAGCAATGCATATGCTTGTTGGCGTTCAGGAGGCAAAGAAGTAAATACTTTGAGAAGAGACGGGCGAGGCATTACGCTCGGGTACTCGAATGGTCACGAAGGGGTGCAATGAACAGTCGTGTAGGGCTTATAAATAGCCCCGTGGTCAGGGACTGTTCACACTCCACTAACTCTGAAATTTTTTCTTTGAGCTCTAATTCGTTGCATTCCTCTCTTGTGCCTTTGTACACCATTGATAACGATGAGATTGGCATTTTGATCAAGAGGGCCAAGTTTATAAAAGAAAGGGATTTGGAAATGTTGCGAATTCAAGGTTAGTTTTCTATTTTGAGAATTTGTTTTATATTCAATGGTTGTTTGTATGTATCGCGATTATGTGCAAACCTATTATAGATATGAACTGTAGGAATGATATGTATGAATGAATTTGGTAATGGTTATGATTTATGGAAGAAATCGAGAAAAACACTTTTAGGGTTTTTTTGTAATTTTGTTGTTGTGTGATGATATGGGGATGTGGTTGATGTGTGGAAGGTGTCGTGAAGGACATTGGAGTATTGGGCTAGAAGGGTGTGAAGTAAGTAATTGTGATGTGGGGAGAGAGTGTGGTATTGGTCACCGTCGGTGTTACGGTGGGATTTGAGGCTCTTTCTGGTTTTATATGATGTCATAGGATATTTGCAGTTGTGGTGCCGGATTTCTTATTGATTTGGGTTGGATTTTGTGCTGGAATTAACGCAAAATCAATTTTTTTTTGGATTCGGGTCTTTTTTGGCAGGAAACCGTGTGGCAGATGAAACGTCTTCGTGAAGTTTCATAGTTTCTGTACATTCGAGCAAAATATGTTAGGGGCACAAAATTGTTCTCGATGTTTGGACTTAGTAAAATTTAATGTAAAACTTCTATCGACAACTAATGTATTAATGTCAGACTAGATAGTAATAGAAAGAATGATGGGTTGGAGAATAATACTCGACAACAATATCGAGACTAACATACAAACATATATAATATAGAAGATATGATATTATACTAACTTAAAAAAGAGGGTATGATTTTTAGGTTAAAAAATGGTTGAATTAGTTCAAAATGTTAACTATCATGATGCTGATAAAGAAGGGATCTTTGAGAATCTTGTTGATCTAGAACCACTATTAATCGATGTGACCACTATGTCTAAGAACTGGGTGGTAGATATTGAGTGGGACAAAACAGTGTGGAGGTTGCTATTAAGAATCGTCTTGATGTTGAGGCTAGGGTTATCGAAGTCTTGGATGGGGTGAAGACAGATACATATGTTGATTATGAGCCCCAAGTATGTGATCGAGAAGAGTGCGATGGTAGGGGTTGTGAAGGAGAGGAGGTGGAGGAGTAAGAGGTGGGGAAGGAAAAGGGGGAGTGTTATGGGGAGGCTCTAGAAACTAGTAAAATTCTTAATTTTAAGGTGAAGTATGGTATCCCCGATGGCATTAGGTTGGAGGTGTACCATTATAAAATGACAGATCAAGAGGTCCTCTTAGACGGTATTCTCGTCTATCAAGAATAGATAAGGGCGGGTTTAAAGTTACCTTTACAAGCTGATCAGAAGAAGTTTATAAACATCTTTGATGTTTCCCCTAGTCAGTTCAACCCGAATGTCTATGACCTTATGAGGATAGTGGGAGTGATAAATAATCAATTAAAGGAGAAGGGGGTGGAACAGATCATTGTGGATGACATGTGTGTGTATTGCACACTTAAACAAAATCCACAAAGCTGGGGTACAAGTACTTAGCGAGGTTCTTGAGGAGGACTCTGTTCTATGAGATGGTTCTACAGGGGGGTAATACTTTGCTGATTGTCTCCTCATGTTCGGTAATTATGAATTTGATCAAAAAGATCTAGGGGAGCCTCTAAAAGGGAAGTACTTTCACTTAGGTGTGTTTCTAGGTAACATGTTTGTCAAAGTTTTTGCTTTGTTTGTTTCTTTGAAATTGGTGTATAACTGTCTTTTGTTTTTTCTTTATACAACGTTGATGGAGGTCGATCGAAAGTCCATGGTGTAGGAAAAGTTATGCAACATCAGGATAAATTACTTCGGTCTGATCGATTCTCTGGCTTCTGATCTAGAGAAGGTTGAAGGTCTGTTCCAAGAGGCTAGAATGAAAAGATCTTGAACAAAAGCTTTAGATATCCCCCTTATCGATGGTAAGATGTCTGTAAAAACAAGAGCGCGGCTGACACTAGTATTCCCCTCAAGAACCCTACACTGAGAGGGTACACAACTGATACTGTGGCAAAGAAGGAAGCCCTACTGAGTGGGTCCTTTGCCAAGAATAAGAGAAAAAAGGGCTACCAATCGTCCTGGTGCCTCTGCTCCCCTGATGAAGAGGTTATCTTGATGATCTCCTGTCAAGGAGGGAAAGAAAGCGGATGCTGCTGGCATGCATGGTCTGCCACCCAAGTCGACCAAGGTAAATACTACTTTAGATGTGAAAAAGGATTCGCAAGAGTCGACCAAGGCGAAGGTTGATTTAGTGGTGAAAAATAACTCCCAAGAGTCGATAGAAGCGAAAACTGGTAGGGGTTTAGGTGGGTCTCACGAGGAGACTCAGCAGACCATCGAGGCCTTCCCTGTTGGGAAGGGCTCTTTGGAGAAGGATTTTTCCCACTTTATTTTTGGGGCTAAGAGCTTTTTAACCTTCTTCATCAAAGGTCACCACACGATGAATTAGGTTAGAAAATTTCATGCTCTGTCTCGTTTAATGATTGTGGTGCCTTCATCGAGGTCTCACTGTTATATTCTGATAAAAATTAAGAAGTTGTTTCTTGATGCTAAGCCTCAGATGTTTGGTGGGCAGAGTCTTGCCAATGAGCTCATGGTCTCGAAGAACATTGAGAAGGAGCTCATAGCGGAGAAGGAGGAGCAGGTGGAAAAGCTCAAGAAGATGAAGTGGGGGGGGGGGGGGGGGGGGCCAAGTCGAAGAAGGCAGCCATTATAGACATGGAAAATATGTATCTTTGAGAGAAGAAGAAAGAGATTGCCTAGCTCAAGGCCGATTTGGGGAAGAAGAGGGAAGTGGCTCTGGCTCTAAAAAAGGCCAACTTTAAGAATGATGTCCGTGAATAGGTTTTGGCTGAGCGGAGGTCGATGGCGAAGGAGCATGCCAAGGAGTGAGTTAATATCGAGGATCTTTGGCATATGAAGGCCCATTTTGGAGAGAAATTCTATGAGATGGAGGAGAGGAAAGATTTTTACAAGGGATTGACTACTGCTGCTGAGGCCATCTTCTCCGATTCAGATTCGGAAGATGATGTGCCTGAAGTACATGCGGATGTGCTGCCCGAAGTTACTATTCCCAAAGAAGTGCTGGATGACCTTACTCCCGGTCTTCCAGTAATGGATTATAGTATACCTCCTCTCCTTAAGGACTAAAAAAAGTAGGAGTAAATTTAGTTTTTGTTGAAAGGATTTTTTGTACAAGTGGTCGATGGGACTGTGACAATTTGTTTATGGGATATCTAATAATTTAACTTTTCTTTATGCTTGAAGTAACGTTATTGAGTGATGTGCTGTTTGAAGTATAGATGTTTAACAACGAAGTACTCGATAGTAACGCATATTTGCTTTATAAAAATAATATGCTAAGTGTTTGATTCGATATGATTGATAGTGTGAAATACTATCTTGTTGATGTATGTTAGAGCTGTTGTTTCTTGCAATTTGATTTGTAGAGATAGATAGATAGCCGTGTAATGGCTTTATTATTTGAGAAATGTGGCAAAACATTCTTCCTCGATGAGATATCTGGCTTAACACAAAAGACAAGCAGGTTATGCAATTGTCGAAGTAGTAAGGATTGGCAAATAATGTGTCCTATAATTGAATACTGATTTGCCGAAGAAATGATTGCTAGTTTTGATAAATACTTGACGAGTATTTACGGATACTAAGAATTGTAAATTGACGATGTAATAATAGTAAAAATATCTTTATTTGAAGTAATTGAAAGAGAGTGCAAATGTTATTTGTAGAACATTTTTAGATGGGATAAATTCCATGGATACTCGAGTTATACTTCATTTTCAGTCATTAACCAATATGTTCCACTTTCATTCTTGTCACTAATGATGTAAGGTCCTTCCCAGTTTTTTAGATAATTTGCCAGAGTTTTTGGGTCGAGTACTGTCTTGGATTTGTCAAAGGACAAGGTCACCGATGTCAAATGTACTCTTCCTGGTCTTCTTGTTGTATGCTTTTTTGAGAGTGTCATGGTATCGCCCCAAGTTTGTGATGGCATGGACTCAAGTTTCTTCAATCCAATTGAGGTTGCATAGAAGTCCAAGTTCATTTTCTTCGTTTGTGACTTTTTTTTTTCTATACTTAAGAGATCGAGGTCTAAGGGGATCACTGCTTTGGTACCAAAGGCCATCATGAATGGTGTGCAACCAGTAGATGTTCGAAGAGTTGTTCTATATGTCCATAATACACTAAGTAGTTCATTGACCCATCTGCCCTTCCTTTCCTCAAGGCGCTTGCGTAATCCTGACTTGATGCTTTTGCTGATAACTCCAGCTTGGCCATTTTCTTGAGAATAGTATGGTGTCGAAGTAGAAAATTGAATCTTCTATTTGTGAAGGGAATTGAGGACTTTGCTGCTAATGAATTGCTTGCTGTTATTAGATCTTATCATTTATGGACAGCTAAATCTGGTTATGATGTATTCCCAAAGAAACTTGATTACTTTGTTCTCGCCAGTATGAGATAGTGGTACTACTTTAACCCACTTGGTAAAGTAGTCTGTTGCCACGAGAATAAATTTTTTGTTACCTGACGCCGGGTGGAATGGACCAATGATGTTAATTACACATCTTTTGAATGGCCAGATGATATTACTAACATGTAAGATGAGGGCTGGGCTTTTGATGTCTTGAGCATGGATTTGGCACTAGTAGCATTTTCTGACAAATTCTTTGCAGTCTTGTCTCATTTTTGGCTGGTATAAACCTTGTGTGAACGCCCTTTGTGCCAGTGATCTTCCTTAGACGTGAGCTGTGCAGATTCCTTTGTAAAGTTATTTGATTTTGATTTGTACTTGTTTATGCGAGATGCATTCGATAAGTGGTCCTCCCTCGGTGATTCGATATAGGACCCCATCTTGGACTTTGAACAATAGACATTTGGCTAAGAGTGATCAAGCTTTTTCTTTGTTGTCCGAGAGGGTGGAGGATATTATAACTGAGGTACGCAAAGAACGATCTTCCCCAATCTTCAGTATCTTCTTCTTCGGTAGCTTGGATCTGCATGGTATGGTTGGTATCAAGACTAGAATGTTCGATTGCTTTGATGTCTAAATTTCTTTTTTCGCTATCTTGGAATATCGCAACGATGTATGTTTGTGTGTCAGCGTGGTAGTTTTCAGCTCTGGGTAGATAAAAGATTGTTGCTGTTTTGAATTTCTTCATTTTTTCTTCAACCAGAGCTGTGTAATCAACTATTTTGCCTGATGTTTTGAATGTCTTATTGAAATGGTTGGCTACTAGTAGGGAATTTATGTAGGCAGCTATTTCTTCTACTCCAAGTGCTATTGCGAGATCCAGTCCATACAGGATAACTTCATACTCTGTTTCATTGTTGGTGGCACAAAACTTGAGTTTGATAGCTTTTGTAATTCTATGATTGAATGGTGCAACGAGGACGATACCGATCCCTGATCCTTGTGGTCCAGTAGATCCATCTGTAAAGAGTCTCTATCATGTGCTTCACGACCATACATTTGGATCTACAATTGAATCATCGGCCAATATTTCTTCGAGTTCCTCCCATTCAGAGTCTTCGATCGGTAAATCTACCAATAAATTGGTTATTGCTTGTCTTTTGACCAATATCTGAGGCTCAAAGGAGATATCATATTTGCCTAGGAACATAGACCATTGCTGAACCTTCCAAAAATTTTCTTTTTAAGAGAGCACGAGTTTGAGGCGGAACTTGGTGATGATCTTGATGGGGTGGGCTTAAAAATAAAGTCAAATCTTTTGGGAACTGTATACCAAGGTGAGTAGCTGCTTTTCAGCTGTTGTATATATCTTTTCAGCAGACATAAATGTTTTACTGATGAAGTAGATTGGTTTTTTCACGCCATCATCTTCTCTAATAAGAACGGAACTGATGGAGTCATCTGGTGTCGATAAGTACATCGTTAGTATTTTGCCATCAACAGGAGTACTCATTATGGGAGGACGCCCCAAGTATCTTTTGAGATCTTGGAAGCTAATTCACAGTCAGGGGTCCAGATAATTTCTTTGGGTTATTACTTGGACACTGGGGCAGGGTTCCCACAAAGAAGGAGGTAATAAAGTTTGCATGGATCAGAGGATTTGGAGATGAATCTGTGAAGAGCCGCAATCTTGCCTATAAGTTTTTGTACATTTTTTTTGGTTCGTGGGGATGACATTACGATGAGTACTTTGATTTGCGCCAGATCTATTTCTATGCCTCTCTTACTAACCAGATGTCCCAGAAACTTCCCCAATGCAACACCAAATTGGCATTTTTCTGGGTTTAGTTTCATTTGGTAAGTACAAAGGATGTCGAAGATGGTTTGTAGATTGCTGCAATGATCCTCCCATTTTAAGCTTTTGCAGATCATATCGTCGATGTATACCTCCATGATTTTTCCTAAGTGACCTTTAAGCATTTGAGTGACAAGTCATTGATAAGAGGCTCCAGTATTTTTTAATTAAAAGGGAATAACTGTGTAACAGTAGAGACCACGTTCCGTAATAAATTTTATCTTATTTTTGTCTTCTTCGGCAAGAGAAACCTGATTGTAATCGAAAGCTGCATCCATCATCGAAAGAAGTTTGTGCCTTGCTATGGAATCGAGGAGATGAGGAATCAAAGGGAGGGGAAAGCTATCTTTTGGGGTAAATTTTTTTGGCTCAGTAAAATCTATGCAAACTCTAATTTTCCCATTTTTCTTTGGGACAACCACGACATTTGGGACCCATTTTGGATATTTGGCCTCTCGAATGAATCCGACTCAAAGAAGTTTATCCATTTCTTCATTAACTGCTTCTCAAAAATGGTGGGCTAAATTGTGTCGCTTCTGCGCAATTGCTTTACTGTAGGGAAGGAGGTTAAGCTTGTGGCATGCAATCGATGGATCGATGCCAAACATCTCTTGGAAAGACCATGCAAAGATGTCGATGTTTTTCTTTAAAAGTTGTGATAGGGTTTCTCTTTCTTTGGATGACAGCTTTGAGCCAATAAAGGTATTTCTTCTTGGTACATCAAGTTCCTGCTGTAATTGGTATGCCTTTAAAAGTTTTGATGTGTGAGAGTTTGTGGTGGTATTTTTGCACATTTGTACTACAACTTGACTCCATTTGATTTCATAAACTTCGTGATCTATTATAAATTGTAAGGCTAGATGATATCTTGATGGTTCTGCCTTAATAGAATGGAGCCAACTTCTTCCTAAGATCATTGACAATGAATTTAATGAAGGTGGTTTCTTGTCCCGCTTGAACAGACATCATGATTTCACCTAAGGTAGATTCTTTAGAATCGTTAAACCCTGTGATAGTTGTTATTGAAGCTTTGACCAAATCCTTAAGGCCTAGAACATCAATTGCTCTTTTGAATAATACGTCTGCTGTACTTCTCGTATCGACAAGAAGTGTGTATAAGCAATCCGGTCCTACTTTGAACATTATGACCAGTTGGTCATCATGAGGATATTTGACATGACTGGTATCACAGTCTTCGAAGGAAATACAATATGGATGTTTGGCTTTGCTGAAACTGGATAGAAGTTTTACAAATTTTTTTGATGATGTCATATTGCAGAAGGATGTGATTCTGTCATCTTTCTTTCTCTTTTTCTCCTTCTCAATTTCAATCATATAAAGGTGGCGAGCTTGACCTTGTCCTTGCTCTTATTCGACCTCTTTTCTTTTTGTCTCTTCTTATAGAAACTTCTAGACATCGACTATGTACTTGTAGAGTCTTCTTGTAAGTAGAATACGGTGAATGATCCGTATCAAAGAGTAGCAGTCAGTCTCATAGCTATGTACATTATGATACTGGCATAAAGGTTTGCTTGGTACATCAGGAATTGCTTGTGCTTCTCGAAACCAGTCATCACCCTTTATTGTTGGTAAAATGGTAAAGAGTGGCTGTCATAGGAGGCAGGACTGGGATGGGTCTATCTACTTTCTCGTCTCTCTTCCTAATGTTGTTGGTGGTTCATCAACGCTGCTTAGGAGCAATTTTACTCGCTGACTTTGGATTTGGCGATGAGAACGTATCATTGGCATGAATGACTGAGGAACTTTTTATTTTATCTTTCTTGGACCGCTCAAGTTCAATGTAGTTATTAACAACATCGATCATTTTTACGATTGTCTTAGGTTTGTATAGGGTATGCTCTTCTCAAACATTAGAATCGATGTGGAGTGCGAAAGTAAATACTGGAACGAAAATCTTGGGATCTGAATTCCTAATTTTCCTTATTTCTTGGAGGAAACGTTTGTAAAGGCTATCTAAGGTTTCTTTTACACCTTGCTTGAAAAAGAATAATGAATTGATTACTATTTTCCATTCCTTAGCATGCGTATAGTTCTACTCAAAGAGCCGCTGTAACTGGTTAAAATTGGTGATCGAACCATTGAGAATAGTATAAAACCACCTGAGAGGTTCTTCCTTAAGGCTCATGTTAAACAGCCGACATAACATGTGATCAAGTTTAGAGTATAATCTAACTGATGCTTTAAAGTGATGGACGTGGGTAAGAGGATCAGTGAGTCCTGCATATTGATGAAACTTTAGCATGTGAAAATTGTCTGGAATCGGCATAACGTCGAGATGAGGGGAAATAAGATTTGCTTTGATCCTATCAAGAACAGATCTTTGGCTAGGATTGTCAGAATGTATAACTTGAATCCTATTATTAAGATCCTCCAAGGTGATGATCAAAGTCGCCTTGTCCTTCAGGTTTTAACCTATCTCTCACTGGTCGCCTTACAAGTGGTGGTGGGGTTTGGTGACATGTGCGTCGACTTCCTTGGGAGGTCGATGTTGATGAAGTAAGACCAAAGTGCCGAGAAGCTATATCTGGGTTCCTTGATTGAGATCTAGAATTTTTAATTCGTTCTTCTCTTGGTAAGTTCGCTTTCTGGGTAGCTCTGGATCGATGATCACTTCGGGATTGGGGAGGTGATGCTTGATAGACAGTGAATCGGTCTTGATGGGTTTGGCAATGCTATTTCAGGGCTTCCTCCTTTCGTTTCTTTTAACTTGAAGAGCCTGGGCATGGAGTCACTGATCTTCGAGCCACTGAACCCAGTCAGATTCTATCTACTTTTGAAGTTTGACAATGACATTATGCAGATCGATGGCTTCTGGAAAGGCTGGTACGGGGTTAATCTCATGGTTCTTATGAGTACTAGATGCACTTCTGAGGTTCATATTTGTCACATGACTGCCTAAAATTAGAGTTACTAAAGAAAAGTTATAGTTTTCCTACAGGCTGGTCAGTTGATATTGTACTCTGTACATATAAATAAGGTGGAAGATGAAAGTTTGGACTTAGTAAACATGGTGAGGACTCGCTCTTAGAGAGTTTGTCATGCAAGAGGGGTGTTTGGCGATAAAGGCCGCAGAAGTACGTAAACGAATATTCTGGCATCTCGTCGGATATGAGGACAATCTGTCAGTTTTTGTTCTACAGCTCGAAGGTTTGACTACAAGGGAAAAAAATATCAAACTAGATCGACATTTTTGGTGTGATGTTTTTTGTGATATGATAAATGATCCTGAAGGGCAAAAAATTATTGTGAGAAAGATTACTCCGGATGAGATAGTTGATGAAGATAGGCTCATTGATGGTGGTGAGGTGATTAGATGTGGAGCTGTAGGTCATTTTGGATGTTTAAGATGTAATTACTTTTGAGAGATCGTTTGTATGGCAGTTCAAAATATTGTTATGAGATAAAAGTAAAAATATTGTTGGACTTTGCATATTTTTCTCCTTGTTATGTGTATTCGGTTTAGATTTTGAAATTTTGAATATGCTTGCTCTGGAATTATCATCGAAATGATTATAAGTACTTTGGATCTTCTATAACAAAAATGTGAAAATTATGAGGATGAGATGAAAAGTGGAGTATAAGTTTGAATTGTCTGTAGTAAGGAGTTATGAATGTGGAGAGGTATGAGAGAAAAATAAGCAGGAAAGAGAAAAATGTATTTAGTGATAGATGTGGTTGTAATGATGAAAGAGTGTACTTTCCAAAAGGCGTGATAGGACTGATAGGAGCAGTAGAAGGGACGCCTAGGTTGAAAAACTGAGGACGGCTGACACGAGTCCCCATAACTACTAGTAGTTTGAAAGAAATCTATAAATAACCCTTCTCTATCTTCTTCAAAAAGTTTACAGAAAATAGAGAGACGAACGTCTAGAGAGAGTTTGAGAAAAAAATCTAATTGTAGAGGCATTGCTGAGAAAAATCTAGAGTTGAAACATTATTTTCAGAGGGGTGAGGAGATTGTGATCTTTAAGGGGGAAAGGAATCATTTGTTGTCTGTTGTTGTGGTAAAGGGGGAAACACTTGGTGTTCTTGATTCATCATCTATCTTTGAAGGTTAGTGTTTTGGCATGAATTTCTTATTATTGTGTGATCTGATTGATATCTGTGTTTGTGGATGATTCCTTTTTTTTTTAATTTTTTTTCCTATTTTAAATTTTGAAATGTTTACTATATAGGGAAATTTTTTTTTGTACTATTTGGAAAAAAAGTGGTTTTTGAAATTTATTTTCTTATTTTAGTGCAAAGTACTATAGAGATATGAAAATAATATACTTTATATTTTTTGCTTATTTGAAAAATAACAATCAAAGAGAAATATAGAAATTGATTGAAATACCTAAACCTTTATGTATATGTAAATGCGTGCAAAAAATCTTAGAAATAAACGTCCTTCTTTTTCATGCTTTTCGTTCGAGATGGAGCCTTCCACCTTGGGTCGTTCGCATGTTAATGAAAATGTAGGATGTAAGGTTGCCAACTCTGTGGGGGACGAGCTTATTAAGAATAGCTTGAATGATGTCGCTCTAGATGTTGAAGGGAAAAACAACTCAGAAGAGAGGGAAGGGGAGGAACAACTCGAGTTTCTAGACTTCTCTGGTAATCTCTATTGTTATCCTCTAAGGTCAGATGAGTTTAAGGAGTTTTGTAAGTATAAAAGTAGTATAGTTGGTATATGGGGGGATATGATAGAGTTTGGTTGGAGATCTTTTAGGGGGTGTTTTGATGGAAATGGGGGTGAAAACACATTTTTCTTACTGCCTGACTTGGAGCATGAGGAAACTTGTAGGAAAATTCCAGAGTCCATTTCCTCTGAGTATTTCAATAGGAACATGGGAGGTCATTTGGGTAAGGGTTTTCTGTGTTATCTTGCCCAATATAAATATGGGTTAATGGTGCCTTTATGCAACCTTGCTAAAGGCATCATGAATGTGATCAAGGCTTTCCTTGCCCAGTTGAATGATAACATATGAGAGGTCATAAACGTTTAAATAAAATTAAATAGGAGGTGGGCCCGTGAGGGGAATGAGAGAAGATTAACTCCTTCAGATGTTTTGAAGTACTATATTGTGAAATACTTCATTTCTATTGGAGGTGCGTACTTCTCTTCCAGCTTGACCCAACCCCGATATATCTGCCTTAATTATGCTGTAAGAGTATGTAATGACAATTTGATTTGGGTAAAAGACTAGTGTCATTAGCGAGCTGACGAGGACTCCCTAACACTTACATAATTTTTTCTTTTAAGAAAAGTAAGTAAATCTTACTAACTTCAAAATTTATCTATTGTTAGTGCTCTGTTTATTTATAATAATATTTTGTGCTGTATGCAGTCCCTCGTTCTAAAGTGAGGAGAGAAGAATCTTTGATCAATACAGTAGCCTGAGAGGGAATCGAGCTGGAAGTTGTGTTGGGCGAACTTGAGATAAGTAGGCACAAGGGGGTTAACAGTAAATCTATTAAAGTCCAGAAGTCTCAAGCCAAGAGAAAAATGACTGGAGTTGGCCCATCTCCTAGGGTTGGAGTGGAATCATCAGCGAACATTGGCATGGTGCTAACTTTAATGAAAGCTACACCCATGTCTCTAAAATTGAGGCCTGCAGGCTCCATATCTGGCGAAGCGAGCTAAAGGCAATCGAAGAGGAGAATTATGAAGGTTGATGGTTCAAAGTCTGGGACCGCAGAGAGTGGGGAGGTCGAGAGATGGCCTAAAAAAAAGAAAAGTAGACAGTACCCCGCCCGCGGTAGTGAACGAGGTGAAGGAAGTGGTGGTGGAACTGAGCTTAGAGGTAGAGTTGGTTGCTCTGGAAGAGAAGTTTAGGGCTGTGGTCTTGAAGGACGCTGATGAATTCTCCTCAACAATTCATGCGGAGCTGTGCAGGGTAAGTGGAAAAGTAATTACATTATTGTTGTTTGTTGATGTACTTCGTATACTAATTTTTTTTATAGGCATCCCATATTCTGAGGGGGATCACCCTTGGTGTCACAGATGGGAGGTCGGCACTGAAGTGGACCGTGGAGTTGGAGAAAGAATTGGCGGAGGAACAAACCAAACTTGTGGCAGAGAGGGCGCGAGTCTGAGGGTAACATTCTGGGTAGCCATGGCCAATCTCGAGTGAGAGTCTAAAATAAATGTAAACGAAGTGAGTGCTGTTCGCGATAATCTCGCACAAAGGCTCCATGAGGACGGTTTTGCGGAGACCGATATTGTTGCTATAAGTGAAGGACGATCTTCGGATATTATGGGGCCTGATGTAGTTGATGAACCCAAAGATGGGAGGACTCCACCTTCAGAGACCGTGTCATGGCTCAAAGATATTTCTCCTGCCACTCATGAAGAAACTAAGGAGTGGACGAGCAGGAAAAGGTAGAGTAAGAGTTATTTACAATATTTGCAGAAAATATCTGTTAAAAGTGATGGAAGACATTTGTATTATGACTTTACCTGAAGTGAAGTGATGGAATTAATGGTGCTTTGATATATATATATATATATATATTGGTTTGTAGGAACTTAACAAACCGCGTGTCACAATTGAGGCGTTAAAGAAAGAGCTCTCAAGGTAGAAAAATGCTGCACACTCAGCAGCTCTTCTGATTGGACGCACGGAGGTTAAGGATAGAAAATATAAAGAACTTAGTGAATATTACTAGAGAGATTTACATGAAGCTCGTTTAAGATGGGACAAAGATTAAATAGAGAAGGACGAAGTAGTTACGAAAGATAATAGTAGGTATTTACAAATGCGGCTTTTCCTTCCTGGTGGTATTAGAGAAAATACTCCAAAAGTGACCAAAGACCTTATGAAGTTGACCCTCTTTCTAGAAGCTGAAATAGACAGTGAGAGAGGGTTAAAAGAGGCGTACCTTAGAATGTTAGAAGATCAATCTATTTATCAAGATCCCGAGATTGCAAAAGTATTGGCCACCAGAGCGGGAAACCTGCATAGCTTAAAAGCTAAAGAAATATCAGCTAGGGCTGGCGTGTTAGTGATATATATATATATATGTGATCACTGTAAGATTTGTAACTGACTATTATGTGAACTGTTTGTGATGTAGAACTGTGTTTCTATAAGAGTTATATTTTCTCGTGTCCATGATGTATATCGAACTACTTTTGCAGGTCAAGTTAGAAGCTATGAGAGGTTGGCACCAAAATTTGTTCGAACTTATCACAAAAATGAACATCAAATTAGGGGAAACTCGTACGTCTTTGGAAGATACTGAAGAGCTAAATATGAAATTAGAGTTGAAAGTGTTTAAGATAAAGGAAATGTTGAAGATAAAGGAGAGTGAATTAGGTAGCGTTATGGGTTTGCAAATGATCCAAAGTCAGCCAACATAGCAAGTCATTAGAGCATAAAGAATCACAGCAAACCGATCAATACTATCAGTAGCATGAATAGAAGCCGTAAGAGTCCCTTTGTGCACCTCGTCCAATATGTAAAGTAGCTTGAGCCTTGAGCAGAAAAACTGCCCAATGCAATATTTATTATCTTCTCAACTCTGCACGAGTTGAGACTAACTTCTCAACCTCCGCGTAGTTCAGAACTCTTTTATGCCCTAGGTCTTCCACAAAATTGGTTATATATGTGTCTCATATAAACAATAGGAAACATGTACTTCTCTAGTAGGACTTGTAACTTTAACATGCGATTCAATCAACCCTGTAACACAAGAATGCAGAGAGAGCTTCTTTGAGGTCCATGTTATCTATTTCTACTTGAGCCTTGTTTGATTATAATAATAAGAAATTTATATACAGGGCTAGAAGTACTTTAAAAATTATATATAGTACGTGAAAAACTATGTGTAGACCCTATTCTTTAAACTTACATTGCATTTATCACCCTAACATTTTTTAAAGACCAAACTACCCATATTTTAGTTTTTGGTAACCTGCAATTACTTGTTACTAGCTTTTACGAGTCCTTAACACAACAAATAACAACCTGGAGTTATTCACTGAGTTTATGTGTGTATGGTTCTCGGCCTCGAAAGGTTGCGACAATTAATGCACATCATGGATTGAAGTTTCATACATTTGGGTTTCTCTATTAAGTGATGAAGCGTAAGAAATATGTCAAGATGATGGGATTATTTGCATCAAGGAATTATGAAAGAATTCGTCGCCATAAGGTTTAATTAAATCAATCCAATTGACCTCTTTAGTGGCCCCTTCAAGAGCAAATTAACTGTTATAGTGGATTGTTTAAACATAAAGACTTGGTTTAACTTCATGAAGGGCGTTGTTGCTAGGATAACGAACTAGTCTTAGTTTTTTCCTTTTCCCTCTATGGAAGGCTCGTCCATAGCGCTTATTTAGGAACTCGTTCTCTATAATAAAGATTTCGGAGAAGGAGGCATCATTATTGTTTCCGTTTTTTCAATCTAAGAAACCAGTCTCTTATTTTGATGCTAACAGACTCAGGTTTTAGTCGTGGTTGGTCAAGCCCGATGAAAAATCAAGTTGAAACTTATTTTTAATCCACACAACATGGGACATAAAGGAAAACATCTCTTTAGTTTACCTATTGCACGCTATAGATAGTTAACAGCTAAATAAATAGGGGTAAGATTGAGATTTAAAACTTCCTGGGTACTAAATGAAATGGTAATTTGAAAATAGGGTCCTATAATATAGTTTTTAAAAGTATGAGGTATCAAATGAATTTTGTGATGTGCTTTAAGCCCTATATAAAAATTGCTTTAGGCCCTATATACAAATTTACTATAATAATAATAGTGTATTTAGATGGCAATTTAAGTTGTTTTCATAATAAAGTGTCGTGAAAGTTGCGTTGGCCATTTTGAAGCATCTATATTATTAACTAGTTCCTGTCAGTGAGATGGTTTTTTGAATAGCAAAATCATCAAAAAACTCATCCTTTATAAATTGCAATATATGCGAGAAGTTAACTTTTTTTAAAATCTTGGTTTAACTTGTGAAATATGCAAAAAAATTTGGTTTAATCTTGACAATGATGCAGTAGTAATACTATTGGAAGAATAAATCATAAATAACCTGTCTACGAAATTATAATCAGTCTTGGTTTTGAATTAGGGCATGGTTGCTATAGAAGCACGCTCCCACTTTCCACGAGCTCGTGTGTCATTCTTGGCCTCCTTACCCCTGAAGGAGCTCGTAGAACGATCCACTTGGCATATACAAGTAGAGTGTAACCGAAAAGTATGCTATATGTCAAGACCACGTAGAAAAGTAAAGCGTAAAACCCGCAAGGGTAGTTGAGGCTTTAAGCACACCACATGGGTCCAAGGACCCCTAAATATAAAAGTCTACCCTATATGTAGAGGGAAAGGAGGACTAAAGAGGGAATCCTTTTTTTTGAACCTCCTCCTCCATCTACTAAACCCTAGCAGCTCTAGAGGAAGAGGGAGAAGAGACCCAAAGAGAGTTGAGCTGTGCCCTCCTCTGGTGAGACGTGTCAAGCCCCAAACGAAACAACACTTATTGTCATTCCAAGATCTTTGGGACTACAATTGGTGCTGTCTGCATCCTCGAGATACAAATCTGTACAAAATATGATGATTGTAGCTTCAACACGAAATCAGACGCAGGAGCAGGCTATGGCAGAAATGAGAGTGACGTTCCTGCATCTACAAGAACAAATGATGACAAAAGACAACCAAATCCGACAACTTCAGGTGGTGAACGACGAGATGCGAGAAAATCTAGCTGTAGGGAATCAAATACCTGCAGGTTTCCCAGTAGCCTCTATAACGGTGGTAGACTCTACCCCACTTGAGCAACAAACCAGCAACCACGGCGGGGACTAGAGGCCTTACCACAAATATACGGTCCTGCATATAAGCCCTAGGACATCCCGGTTTATGACCAATTCCTGCCGCCTCGTAATCCAGCACCACCCTAGCACGAGTAACGACTACCTCCACCTGCATACCTACATAACTATACAGGCTTACCTCTGCCTGATCCGTAGGCCCCGCAGTACAATGGTATGCGACCCTCGGTGCCTTTACCATATCTAGGGGCTTCTAAACTAAATAATCATGAGAACCCACCCCCTGTGGAATCAATAGTACAACCCTGATAACCCATCTTACTATTTAGGCTATAACCAGAGCTAGCACGAGAGAAAAACCCCCGTCCCCAAGGGAGGAATACCCCCGCGTACAACGAGCGCTACCAAGGACGACAACAGATCGAACAGTCTGAAGAGATGGATGAAGGAAGTTACTATGTATGACAAACTTTTAGTACGAGGAGGGTAAGTCCCAAGAAGGGAATAGTGGATAAGTGACCAGCTTCCTTTGACAGCTACCTCCATAGAAGCGTTAGTACAGAATTTGCAGTACAAATCTACAAGATAAAGCACAATGTCCCCGGCCTTGTTTCACCAGTAAATTGTTGGGAAACCGAGGGGGAAAATCGTAACGCGGAAGCACAATACGATTTAACAAGAACTTGAAGAACCAACACTAACCACAAAGAATTCGAACCAAGGCAATATTCACATACAAAAGGTTTAATTTAGGTAGAAACCCTTTAAATGATCAAAACCACCCCTCGACAAGCATGACAAATATATTATCACTTAGGGTTACAGGAAGTTACAGAGATCACTCAACTTCACCTCTACCCTTACAGATAATCCCCAGCAAGAAACCCTTGAAAGAAAACCCAAGAAATCTCTCCAGAGCTAAACCCTAGATTTTTTCATTTTCTCTCTCTAACTCATTTCTCATATACAGAGGCCTTTAACATACACTCTATATTTATAGACTTTCCATTAGGTCATCTCTGAAATGCGCATCACGAGATAATCTATTGCTTTGGATAAAATCTCCTTCAAAACGAACTTTAAAACAAACAAGCAGAGTCATTTTCGTTCGAACGAGTCATTAGGTCGTTCGAACAATCATTTGACAATCCTATGGAATTTTGTCCCAAGAGCTCAATTCGTTCGAACGACTTCCCCACTTGTTCGAATGACTTTCCTCTGTTTAGTGCCGTAATCCTAACAATCTTCACCTCAGTGATAAAACCATTTCTTCTACTGTATTCGTCGTGTATCCTTGTCGCTTCTCAATTAAGAGAATTACCCGAGTCTAGGCTTTTCTTAGACCCACCAATCGGAACCCACTTTCTGATCATCTTTGTAGTTCGTTCCATTGCTCCACCTTGAACTAAATTCCCCTTTCAAGAAATCTCCATAGCTCCCTTGGTACACACAACCTTCACATCTCCACCCACTGATTTACCAACCAATGCATATAAGTTCCCGCTCAGAACTCCCTTCATGATCAAAGAATATTTTTGATAAACTTTTATTACTCCACCTCGCACAGAGTAATTGTAACCCTCATTATCTAACTTGGAAAGTAAAATTAGATTATGAGTCATACTCGGCACATGTTAAACATCATGAAGAACTACGATGCGTCCATCAAACATCCTCACGCGAATATAGCCCACTCCCGAAATCAATTTTCGAGAGCCATCGCTCGTTAACAAAAACTTGTTACCCTCACATCTTGTATATTTACCGAACCATGCATTATGTGTGCATACATGCATTATAGCCTCACTATCAAACACCTATCTTTTATCGTGGTGAGAACCATCAGCGGCCACCACGAGGAGCGTCTCGTCACGATCATTACTAGTAACCATTGCCAGTTTGTAAGTGCCACTTTCAGGGCCTCTTGCCGAATTTGCTCCTATAATACCTTTTCCCGCTTAGTAATCCGATCTAAAATAACCCGATTGACCCCAACTCCAACAAGTTCCTTTTTTGAATCTATTAAAGCTTCTCTTCTTACTAACCACCATCGCAGAGTTTTCCCCAAAGGATTCGCTACCCTTAAGCCTTCTCTCCTCGGAAAGAAGCATACTTATAACCCTCTCAAAACTTAAGGTTTCCTTCCCATACATCAACGTAGGTTGAAGATGCTTGAAGGAAGATGGGAGAGACCATATGAGCTGAAACGCCTTATCTTCATCCTTAACTTTAACTCCGATCGATTTCAATTATGAAACGATCCCGTTTAAAGAACCTAGGTGATCACCAACGCTCGTACCCTCATTCATCTTAAGCGTATGAAGCTGCTCCTTGAGGTATAAGCAATTCGAAAGACTCCTCATTTGGTACAAACTTTCAAGCTTTTCCCAAAGACCCTTTGCGGTCTTCTCTCCAACCACGTTTGCCAAAATATTATTTGTGAGACAAAGGCGTATCCCGCTCGTAACCCTTGAATCTAGATCTTCCCAGTCCTCTTCTTCATCGTCGTCCCCTTCCTGGGCCGTTATACCTTAAACCAAAGTTTTAGGTATAAGCTTCCCTTTCAGTGCCTTGCGTAACCCGCCTTGAATCAAGATATCTTGGACTTATATTTGCCACAATCTAAAATTTATCTTCCCATTGAACTTCTCCACATCAAACTTGATCGCGTTAGAATACTTAGATCTTCCCATCTTGCTACTCTACTTGCCCAAAACCTTGCTCTGATACCAATTATTGGGAAACCGAGGGGGCAAATCGTAACGCAGAAACACAATACGATTTATCAAGAACTTGAAGAACCAACTCTAACCACAGAGAATTCGAACCAAGGCAATAATCATATACACAAGGTTTAATTTAGGTGGAAACTCTTTAAAAGATCAAAACCACCCCCGACAAGCACGACGAATATATTATCACTTAGGGCTACAAGAAGTTGCAGAGATCACTCAACCTCACCTCTACCCTTACAGATAATCTTCATCAAGAAACCCTAGAAAGAAAACCTAAGAAATCTCTCCAGAGCTAAACCCTAGATTTTTATATTTTCTCTCTTTAACTCTTTTCTCTTGTACAGAGGCCTTTAACATATACTCTATATTTATAGACTTTCCATTAGGTCATCTCCAAAGTACGCATCACGAGATAATCCATCGCTTTGGATAAAATCATCTTCAAAACAAACTTAGAAACAAACAAGCAAAGCCATTTTCGTTCGAACGAGTCATTAGGTCGTTCGAACGACCATTTGACAATCCTCTGAAATTTTGGCCCAAGAGCTCAATTCGTTCAATCGACTTCCCCATTCGTTCGAAAGACTTTCCCCTGTTTTGAGCCGTAATCCTAACATAAACAATGTTTGATATAACAACATTTTTTTATGCGTTATGACTTCACGTTTTGTGCATCTTGCAGTTTTGGTTGCTTTTACATGTTCTCTGTAAGTTACTAAGTTGGAATATCCGGGTCCTGTTATCTATGCGTTTTTTTGTGTGATGATAGTTGTTTTTGTTTTCGAGGCCTCCAAGTTTTGCACCATTTGCTCCTGTTTGGAGTCTTGTTCCACTAGGTAAGAAGAAATGATATTAATGAAAAGTGGGGACTTCAAATTCAGTTTGTTAATTCATCTCTTTAATTATCATTTGCATACTGTGATTTTGCTATATTAACTGGTAAAAAAATTGAAGAGTTCTGAACTACGCAGAGGTTTGGAAGTTAGTCTCTACTCGTACAGAGTTGAGAAAATAATAGATATTACCTAGGGCAGTTTTACAGCTCAAGCTCAAGCTCAAGCTCAAGCTCAAGCTCAAGCTACTCTACATATTGGACGAGGTGCACAAAGGGACTCTTACGGCTTCTCTTCATGCTACTGATAGCATTGTTCGGTTTGATGAGAATCTTTATGCTCTAATGACTTACTATGTTGGCTGACTGTGGATCATTTGCAAACCCATAATGAACATGTATTAAAAAGCAAGGAAAATTGCATAACTGCAAAATCGGGTGAACGTTTTTTCTAATGAGCCGAACGATAGAGTTTTGGAGGACATGGCATCTATGAGTTATAGTCATTGGCTGCCGAATTGGACAATGTTCGCCGTGTAATGTGAAAATATCCATCCAAAGATGGTTGAAGAAGGATTTCATTAAACACAGACTAAGATAGAAATCAACACAAACACATACTAAGTTGCTAACACGGAACCTAACAACTAACAACAGTACACCACAAAGACATGTTCTAGCACGGCGTAAACATTGATTTCTGGAGACATTCTTACTACTATGACGTTTTATTTTTGAAAGTTCTACCAGTGCTATTGCTAGTCTGCTACTGCTGCGATGTACTAGCTGGTAACGGTGGAAATTGAAATTTGGGTTGAGCAAGGAGTGTGAAGGGGGTGTATAAACCCGAGATTCGTAAGCAAACCCACGCAATCCATCTCTGCTTCCAATTCCATCTTGGGGGAATAAAGGGACACCGAGGGATCCAGTCCCACAATTTTTAATGAAAATAGTAACCCGAAAGCTGATCTGACCCGAGAATTGTAATGGCGATGAAGTCCCCGTGCCCAACGCAATCAAACCCTTTACCTCTTTTGGCTTCCTTAAACTCTTCATATTGGTATCGCGGCATTCTCACCACCTCAAACCAACTTGTGCCAACAACATCCTGCCATCTCCAAATTTTCAAATTCTTTGGCACTTTTAGCGCGACAGACACTAACAGTAGTCTCCTATTACTGTCACGCCCCAAAAATTGGCTTCTTAATAAACTATTAAGAATGTGAATTCTGAGGTGTAACGTCGGGCATCCTGAAAATGAACCCCAAAAGACATACTACAATTTACAACAAATCATAAATACATCTACAACACTATGAAACTACGCAGCGGAATAAAATCTAAAAGAGATAGAAATGATTACCAACAGGTAACTAGAACTTCAAAACTGGCAAGTCCAGCTTGCTTACTGATGGTGGATATAGAACCCTAAGGAAACACGATAATGAATACTAGCTTTATACACAATGAAACCTTTAAGAACACCTTCAAAACATGACTCCAAAAACAATCGCGGTTCAGGGCATTTATTTGCTCACAAAGTATACTTGAATTAGGCTAGCATTTGTTCTAACGAGATTTAGTAGTAACAAGGCTGAGGTTATTATCTAAAATCACACATTGAGCTACACGGTTCAAGATATAATCCCTAAGCATATGTGCTAAAAGATACTTTGCATGAATTGATTAATCAATGACAAGAATATCCGTCACAATAATAACTGGAGCATCAATAACTAAACAAGATAAATTACATGAACATGGAATCATGTAACCCAAAAGAATAATCTATGCAGGTGTGAATCCATTCTCTAATCAAAGCATATGAGAAGGGATAAGAGTACTTGCCTTAAATTGATGGAATAGCACGAGAGAAAACGAAGCAGAGGTGCGAAGAACATCCATGAAAGTCAAGCTTTTGTCCGCCTATCTTTAGTTAACACAAAAGATCATCTCTCTCTCTCTCTCTCTCATGGCAAATCTTGAGAAGGTATAAAGTTCTCTTCTAACATAAATAAAATTGCCTTGAATTAGTGTTCCTGTAACTCACAATTAGGATAACAATTAAAGGTCTGATAATAAAGTATTTGGGGGGTTTTAAAGAGGTTTTTGCCTTCTAAAATAAAGGGAAGGGAAGAGTTTAGTAGTCGCAAAGAAGGTCTGAAATTAAGGCTAAAAATCAGATGGAAAAAGTGAGGGTTTGACGCCAAGAAGTTAAAGTATTGTTGCGAGACTTTAGGAGTAAAAAGAGGCTTAAAAGGTTGGGATTCTGTAAGACAGGGAGTTACTTAAGTAAATAAAGACAATACGTAATAAATACAGGGAGTTACTTAAGTAAACTATTTTCACTGTACACTCAAATATAGTTAAAGCAAAATGCTTGAATCTCTTTCTAATCTTGAGGTAGTACCTCTAGTTTCGGATAAGCTTAGAATATTCTTTTGTATACTTGAGAGAATAACAAGTTTATGGATTTTTTTTCATTGGTATATTTTTGTCACAACTAAGTAAGGATAAGTTCACAGGAAATGAGTCATGTGTATTCTAGAATTGTTTAAAATGTTATTATTAACTTTTGTGGGTATAGTTACTGCAAACCTTCACGAGACAACACTCGTCCACCAGGCTAAACCTGGATGTTTAATGACTTGTTTTATATGCTAAATGCAACCGCGCTCCCTACGAAAGTAGCTATTTTTTTTTACTCGGGACAAGCAAAAGACAAGTTTGGGGGTATTTGATGAGCGCATAATTATGACATTTTTAATATACTCAAACATGTATTTTAGTCGTCCATTATATTTAATTTTGGGTACTTATGTGCATTTGTTTGATTGCAGCTATTGGAGATGGATATTTGAAACCAAGCTCTTAAAGTCAAATAAAAGTGTCTCCAGCGGTTCATAGCACAAAAAGTCAAAGACACAATATATTTGGTATCAAGATTGAAGAAATATATACAAAAATATTCTTGGAGAATAAGATCAAAGAATATATTACATCCAAGATTCTTGAAGATAATTTATATTGAAAATATATACAAGAGTTTCCATGGAGAGATCTTTACATCACTTAAGGGAATTATATGCAAGAATCTTAGGTGATTGGTTGTAAAATTAGAAGATATTATTGTAAAAATATTATTTACAATTTAATGTATAACTTATAAATTTGAGTTTCTTCTCTTATAAAAGGAACTCTCCCCCCATTGTAATTGGGCATCTCATATTGGAGTAAGTTTAAAAGAAATAAAGTCTTAATTTTATTTAATTGTTTCCTCTCTATTTTATTTTCTTTTATAAATAGTTAGCTAGTTCATGCAATAATCTTGGGAATGATAGAAGGCTAATCTCTTCTAGCTATGACTAGAAGGAAGCCCTTACCCGAGTAACAATAGTTATGTTGTAGTTCTAGGATTAGTTCTCTTTTACAATCATCTAAAATAGCTATAATCAACTTCTAGGCTTAACCATAGCTAGTAAGTAGATTTAGACTATTTAGCCAAAATCTGGTATTATAGCCATTAAACCAAATTTTAGGGCAAAAACGAAGAGAACTCGTGGGAGAAATTTGACCAAGCTTAACCATAGTTGGAAGAATTCCTCCTACACATCGGATTAAGTAAAACCTAATTTGTCCAAATCTTAGATGTCTAACTATGGATCTAGGGTTGCCTTTTATATCAAAATTGCCCTATCCGGGATTTTTGACATAAATAATCCGCCTAGTCTATATAATTACTATTATTGCTTTGGTTGGGCCAAATTCTAGTCGTAGCTATTCTCTTGTTAATTGTTCTTGTTATTTCTTTCTTTTCAATATATCTCTTATAAAACCATAATTCGGTCTAGAAAGTATTTGTTTTCCTAAACCTCCCTGTGGATTCGACTCCACTCATTCGTACTACAATTCGACAACCATAATTTGAGCGGGTATTTTGCGAGAGGCCCTAAAATCCTCTTATCAAAGGTGAATAGGCATATTTTAGATAAATATTGGAAACTTCACGCGGAGCTTAGGCTGAAGGAGGAGCGGAGCAAGAAAGAGAAACGGGTACTAGCCACAACGATTATTGATCTTCTAGATTTAGATAAGCTAAATCCTAAACTTACTCTAATATTTAAACAAACTATGACTACTAAGGAGGTGAGTCGGGAAAAACTTTTTTATGTTAGCATTTAGGTAAAGTAGAGCTTAGTAGAGGCCATCATTGATCTGGGTAGTAAGATGAATTTGATATCTGAGGCAGTGGTGAAGAAGATGAGTTTAGCTACTTTGGCTCATCCAAAGCTGTATGGTTTGGGTTAGATTCAGAAAGACCTGGAGTTGAAAATCATGAAGCAGTGTACGTTCAAATTTGTGATTACTGAAAATTTTATTGACGAATTGACGTATGAGGTGATTCCTTTATATGTGTGTCAAGTCATCTTGGGTAGCCTTTATTTTTGGGATTGAAATGCATTTTTTTACTGCAGAGCTCGCAAGTATCGTTTTGTGAAGGAGGGGAATGAATTTGATATTAAGAATCATGACAGGACTAATAATTTAGTAACGGTGACTCAGGTAAAGAGGTTGGTTAATGCGAGTGACAAGTTTTTATTGTTGTTGGTACGACCGGTTCAAGAGTATACATCAGGCAAGGTGTTGTCAACTTTGGCGATGTCTCCTAAACAACAAACCGAAATGGGGAAGTTACAAGAGTAGTATAAAGACTTGTTTTGTGGCTTAGAAGGGATACCGCGTATGAGGGATGTGGAGCATGATAACACCTTGGTGAATGGTGAGCCATTATTCAACATTGGGTTGTATCGAACTTCTATAACAAAGTCTGATGAGATCAAGAAATAGGTACACGAACTCCTAGAAATGAAGATCGAACCCCTTCAGAAGATGTCAATTCGTTCCAACGAGTCTTGGTGCTATTCGAACGAGATATGAGAAAAAACAAGTGATCGATTATAAACCGACGTCTTAAAAAACCCGCAAGCGCACGATGTACCGTTAAGTACAAAGGAAAACGGGGTCGTATCCCAAGAGACTTGTGGTGTGAATTATACTTCGAGCTACTTGTTTTATCTAATAACAACGAGTTTGTGTAGGTTTTGAAATGAAAAGAAGAACGAAACAAATTACAAGATAAATTAGAGTAGAAACCAAGGCATCGATTCCACTCCACCCTTTATAACCGTTAGATTGTATAAATAATTAAAGTAAATTACGAGTTCCCGTATCGCATATCCTTGGTTGGGCATATGTAATATATCAAAAGATACAAGAGATTTAGTAATTGGGAGCTACCCATAAACCAACTTATTCAACCATGGTCCGGTTGATAAGCATGGATTATGTTCTCTTCTCCATGTTCCTAACCTATCTTGTTATGGTCAAACAAGATGGTTGCTTTTTTTCAAGCAAAAAGAAATAACATTGAAGGCCCCCTAGGGGAAAAGTTGGTGAACAAATTTTACAACGTTTGAAGCCTCTAGCGGCTCTGAACAGAAAATAGCTGGGGAGGTAGCTCCCCTAGCGGCAACATAATATGCCTCCAAATTACAAGTACGAGGCACAAAATCTAAACAAAAATCCTGAAAAATAGCAGCAGACACACGCAAGTCTGGGGCCAATATAAGAGCTCCTCATGATAGGTCATCAGAGCAATCCTGGAATACTCTGACTAAGCGCTGGCAATACGTCTGGAGGAGAACCCTGTCCAAACCTAGTCTGTGGGCAGCTGTCATCCTTCTGAGAACTGAGATAGCTTCTGCCTCTTCTGCATCCACTGCCTGAGATGAATCAAAACCTGCAGAGATAAGAGAAAGAGTGTGAGTTTTGATGGTGAATCCGAAACCCCCTGGATTGTTTGGTTTGTTCCAGGAGGCGTCCACATTTATGACGTGCCACCCGTCCTTTGTCGTTGGCCGGATAGCCTTGGTGGTTGTGGGGGTCCGAGGAATGTCTTTGGTTGGGTCGAGTAAGAAATTTTTCGCGCGCTTCAGACAGACCCAGGAATTAGTCGTCTTCTGCTTAAAAAGAAGCTCGTTCCGGCTGGTCCAGACAACATATATAATGGTACTCAGGGTACTACAGAAAGCGATGAGACCCGTTGGCCCTCCTTTCATCTGGTAGTACTACTGGATGATAGAACAAACTGAATCCGAGTAGTGGCAATGGTGAAAATCAAGGGCGAGATCAAATTCAGACCAGATGTCTTTTATCTTGGAGCAGAAAAACAGGGCGTGCGTTGTAGTCTCGGGTTCCTGACCACATCTGGGGCAGTTTGTGTCCCATTCCCTGTCTCCATGCCAAAGGTTCATCCTTGTAGAGATACCGTCGTGGATTGTTTTCCAGATGAATAGATGGATTATGGCTGGGACCTGAAGGTTCCAAATGGTCTTCCAGAATAGGCCTTTGAGGTAAGCTAAATCTTGTCCAGGGGGATAGTTTGGGTGCTCCTGAATGGAGTAGTCATGGGCGGATCTAACCGTGAGAATGCCATTCTTCTTTTGCTTCCACCTGAGGACATCTTTTGCCAAATTAGAACTAAGAGGTATAGCCATAATGATGTCAGCGATGTCCTTGTGGAAGTTGGAGTAGATGATGGCGGTGTTCCAAGTGAGGTTTTCCTTGCTAATAAGATCGGAGACATGATGCAGCATGCGGAAAGGAGAGGCTGGTCATGCCGGCCTACCGAAAGGGATACCAGGGATCCATGGCTCCAGCCAGAAATCTGCGCTTTTGCCGCTACAGATGTGCCATGGGAGCTCGGGCCAAATACGGTTCTGGGCCTTGATAATACCCTTCCAAATCCAGGAATCAGAGGGAGCCATCGTAGTGAGCATAGGAGAGACAAGGCGGGTGTATTTTGCTTTTAAGTTGTGAGTCCAAAGCTTGTCTGGATCTTTAATGATGCGCCAGAACAGCTTGGCCATCAGGGCTTGGTTATGATTCTTGGTTATTCGGATGCCGAGCCCTCCAAGCTCTTTGGGCTTACAGACTTTTTTCCAGCTAATAAGGTGAGCTTTATTTTTTCCATCTGCGTTCGTTCCCCAAAGGAAACGAACATTAAGGGAGTCGAGCTTGTTACAGACTTTAGCTGGAAAAGGGAAAACGGAGATAAGGAAGGAAGGGATTGTTAAGTTAACAACTTTTATAAGGGTAAGCTTTCCAGCTTGGGAGAGGTTTTTGGCTTTCCAGCCCTCAATCCTGTTTGTGACCCTAGTGATAATCTCTTGAAAGTTTAGAGTTTTGGCCCGATCAAAAAATAGGGGGGCGCCCAGATACTTTTCGCCAGTCGTGTCTTTTCTGATGTGGAGATGATTCTGGATGAGCTTCTGCTGGCGTTGGTGGTAGTTCTTACTGAAGAGAATACAGGATTTATCAAAATTTATGTCTTGACCAGATACGGCCTTGAAAGAGTCAAGAACATCTTTGAGCGACCCTGCTTTTTCCAGGTTGGCCTTACAGAAGATGAAGCTGTCATCAACAAAAAGAAGGTGGGATATAGGCGTACTACCTCTAGCTGTCTTGATGCCATGAATTTCTCCTTTATTATCTCTTTTGATAATAATACGAGTTAGGACCTCAGAGCAGATAAGGAAAAGGGAGGGGGAGAGAGGGTCTCCTTGTCTGAGGTCTCTGCCAGGCTTTAAGAGACCAAAAAGGGTGCCATTAATGTTGAAAGAGAGGGAGATAGTTGAGATGCATTGCTGAATCCAGTTGCACCACTGCTTGCAGAACCACATAGCGAGAAGGGTGTCATTTAGGAAGTTCCATTCCACCCGGTCAAAAGCTTTGCTCAAATCCAGCTTAATCGCCATTCCCCTGGCCTTACCTTTCTTCTTTCGTAGACTAGAGAGGAGCTCCTGAGCCAAAATGATGTTGTCAAAAATCTGGCTGCCCGGGATGAAGGCGTTCTGGGTTGGGGAAATGAACTTGTTTAAGAAGGGACGTTGTCTGGCTGCCAAGATTTTTGTGTGATCTTCATCTTAACATTGCATAGGCTGATAGGTCTAAAATGCTCAGGTTTATCAGGCTTTTTGGTTTTAGGGATGAGGGTGACATTTGTGTGGTTAAACTCAGTAAGAAGAAAGCCCGTTTGGAAGAAGGCAAGTGTTGCCTGATGGAAGTCAAGCTTAACCGTGTCCCAGGAGGTTTGATAGAAAAGGGGGGTGAAACCGTATGGGCCAGGGGCTTTGTGAGGGTTCATGGAGAAGAAGGTTTCCTTCACTTCCTCCATCGACGGCTCTCTAGTGAGATGGAAATTATCCTCGTCAGTAATCACTTTTTCAATAACATCCAAATCTCGGATTCTAAGCGCCGGCTTCGAAGAGGTGAGCAGGTCACGGTAGAATTCTACAAAGGTATCACCAATATCTTTACGCTCTTGGCTCCACGTTCCATCCGGACGGCGGATCTTGCAAATCGCATTCCTTCGCCTACGAAAAATGGTAGAGAGGTGTAAGAATTTAGTGTTTCGGTCGCCTTCACGGAGCCATGTCTCACGGGACTTGTCTCGCTAAAGGATTTCTTCGTTATCCAGGGTGAGATTGAGCTTGCGCTAGAGATCTTGTTCAAGGAAAGTGTTAGCTTCCGTGGGTACCTTCTGCTGGATCTCGTTAATCTGATTCCGGATGTGCTGTATGATATTTGGAATGTGGTTAAACACCTCTTTGTTCCAGGTCATGAGATTTTTTTTGGTGTGACGGAGTTTCTTACAGAGGCGCAGAGGACGGGACCCCATTTGGTCAACCATCCAGGCTTTCTTGATGATTTCCTTGTATGTCGGGTTCTTTATCCATGCCGATTGGAAGTGGAATTTCTTGGGAAGATTGTGGTTGTTTATTTTCGTGTTCAACACTACGGGGCCATGATCGGATGCAATAATCGCCAAGTTTCGCAGGGTGGCATCAGGAAAGGTCGTGCTCCATGGGATAGAGATAAGAGCCCTATCTAGCCACTGCTTTACCAGCTCTTTGCCACTCCTCTTGTTAGACCAAGTAAATGGAACGCCCGTGTACCCCAGGTCAATCATAGCGGCATTGAAAATGAACTCTTCAAGCGGGTTTATGGAAGAGTAATCAAAAATGATCTTTTCAAACTTTTCGTCCATGCGGGTAATACAGTTGAGATCTCCTATAATGATCCAAGGAATCGTGATGGACGGGGCCATCTCGGCGATGGCCTCTCAGTAGTTGCACCGAAGATGGGCTTCAGGTGGGCCATACGTGAAGGAGCAGAGCCAAGGGATAGGTGCGGTATCCGGCGAGTTAGAAAAGGCAGAAGAATGGATCAACGCGTCGATCCCGTTAGGAGAAAATGAGAGGATGGTGAGGTCGATATGCTGGCCCCAAGCCAGCCAGAGACCCCCCGCAAAGGTGGGCGTCGTGTTAACAGTATGGGTATGCGCCATACCCAGGATGTTGAATTTATTCATCAGGTCAGGATTACAAGTTTTAGTCTCAGATAAGAAAATAATATCAGGGTTAATCTTAGAATTGAGAGCCAGCAGCTCTCTAAGGGTGGCCGGTTTTCTGGCCCCCCTGCAGTTCCATGATAGCACTATCATTGGTAACCGAGGGCCGGTGTAGGGCCCGCTTCAGAGTAATTGATACTAAGAGGGAGGTAGCAAGTGGTGGGGTCTTTGCGAGCATGAACAGTTCGCTTGGGGCTGGTCCAGCTTTTGGTTTGAACCCGAGTTAGGTGCCGATTCTGCTTTCCGGTTAACTGGGACCGGGAAAGCACGCTAAGAGTCAAGGATTCGGGGATGAGTCTTAAAACTCGACCAATTTTGGAAAATCTACTTTTAAAGTCAAAAAACCCCTGACTAATTTTTTGAATGGGTTTATCGTCTGGAATTTGGTCTGATCCGTTGAAGTCTAGGGAGGAAGTTTCTTCCCCAAAGGTGCTTAAGCCAAGTGCTGAGATCCCTCAAAGTACGCCCGCCTCTGCCAAGGAGGGGACGAAGGGGGGGGGGGGGAATTTTTGCAACTTGGTGTTTCCAGTGCGATTGTGGTTTGGTCAGAGAATTAGTATGTTGCATATATCTGGAATGCAGAGAATAACAATTTTTTTTGGGCCAAAACTGGTATGCACTTGTGTTTAAAGCGCCATTAACAAAGATGGTTACTTATATTCCTTATTCCTCCTAATCCTAGCTATGGTCAAGCCTAGGATGAAGGAATACAAATATAAAATATTCTAGGATAAAGAGAAAGTAATTACTCTAACTAAGCTACACAATCTACACTAAGGCTACATTGGGTGGAGCTTCCTCTAGCCTTGGCTAAGAAGATTAGCTAGTTATCCCTTTGATCATTGCCATACTACTATTACTACAAAAAAGTAAAAGACAAGAAAAAGAGAAGAATAAGCTTTATTGCTATGAACTTTGATTTACACTCTCCAAGATGATCTCTCATGGGTAGGATTCCCCTCCTATTTATAGAGTATAGGAAATGTTACTAAAAATTACCATTAATATAAAATCCCCTAAACAATGCCTAAAATCATGCATTACAACTCATGAGAATATATATATCTAATTCTCTTCAATGGGCTTCCATGCATGGGCCTTTGGTTGACAACTTCAAATGAGAATCATTGTTGGAGAGTATCACCCTTGTTCTTCGTTAAAAACTTAAAAATTGTACGACTTGTTTATCATGTGACCGATTTCTCTAAATACAAACAAAAACACTATTTGTGTCACATTTATTTAATAAATGACTAGGTAGATATAAATTTAGGAGTTGTTCAAGTAAATATTACGTGCCTATCAAATACCCCCAAACTTATATTTTGCTAGTCCGCGAACAAAAGTAAACAAAAACCATTTTTCCTATCACGCGGTTGCATTTAGCGTATGCAACAAGTCGTTAAACCTCCATGTTTAGCCTGGTGGACGAGTGTTGTCTCGTGAAGGTTTGTAGTGACTATACCTACAAAAGTCAATAATGACATTTTAAACAATTCTAGAATACACATGACTCATTTCCTGTGAACTTAACCTTAGTTAGTTGTGACAAAAATATACCAATGAAAAAATCTTTAAACTTGTTATCCTCCCAAGTATATCAAAAAATATTTTAGGCTTATCCGAAACTAGAGGTACTACCTCAAAATTAGAAAGAGATTCAAGTATTTTGCTTTAGCTATATTTGAGTGTACAATGAAAATAGTTTTATCGCCTAATACATTGTCTAGAATAATTTACTCAATTTTTGGTAGTCTAGTTTTCACTAGAATAAATTCATCGGTCAGTTCGACAAGTGCCTTAGTCAATTTGTCTTCCTAGAATTTTACTTTTTTTCTTTTCTTTTCTTTTGAATATATTGTTTCTTAGTGAGGCCTCTGTAACAAGGAGTTTCGGTCGACAATCCCCGCCAGTTGGCTAAGGTTGCCAGGGTGTGGTTCCCCATTATGACCTAGACTCAGGATTCTCACAAGTAACATTTTCTTGTGCTCCTTTCACATAGTTCATGGTCAAACTCGAGATTGGTGATAATTTTTCCTCTTTCAGTTCTTAATCATGCGAGTAACCTTGCAGCGTGAAAGTTTTTAGAGCATATTTGGCTTATTTATTATTTTTTCTTAGGAATGAACTTATTCTCAGGCAGTTGTCTCCCTTGTAGCAAACTATTCCTAACATAAATGCTAAATTTCCCTTATACTGAGTAAAAATCTATTGAAGGTATTAATTACGAAACTACAATGAAGTGCACGTTTTCAAAATATGCCAAGTTTAACTTAAATTAGTCGCTAATAAAAAGATAGTACATCAAGCTTAAGATATTCCAAAATATTTTATTGTATACTTGGTACAATTTCAAAATTTAGGTTTTTCTATAATATTTATGTCAAGGTAAAATCAGTTTAAGTATTTGGAAATTCGTCAAAAATATATCATGCATTGCCAAAGTGCCATTATTTCACTTTTCTTCAAAAAACATTTAAAGAAATGGTTTCCTACCCCAAAACTTAAATGACACATTGCCCTCAATGTTTGAGAGCATAAAAAAAATGGTGGAATAAAAACTAGAATTTCTCACCTGAATGTGTCATGGTTTGCCTCCCAGGAAGCGCTAAGTTTACTGTCTTCAACCAGATGAATGTACCCCCAAACTTAAAATTTTCAATATGACTGGAAAAGTACGAAGTTGAAAAGGTGATGTATTATCCTGGTTGCAAATTCTCTTTCAAAAACCAGATAACACATGAATGGTGATCCTTAATGTTAGCCCTTAATTGGGCAGATATATTATGTAAAAACTAGAGAGAGTTTAAAGCTGATTCTCTATGAAAAAGATTTTTTCTAACAACTTTGCCTATTATTTGATGATTCCAAGTTGAAAATTTTAGACAAATCAAGAAAAACCATTTTCTCCAAGATAAAGCAAATACATACCCAGAGAACATATTTTCCTTTAGAATTTTCAATATAATCATATGATTACTGCATGTTGCAGTAAATAAAAAGATTGGTATACAAGTATTCATCCTCAAAAATGTACTAGATTCAAAACTCGATTTTCCTGGAAAAATATTTTCTTTGACTATCGTTGATATTCCAAAAAATGTGATAAGTGATTCTGACAAAGCAAGTCCGTGAGGCATCCCCAAAATTATAATTTTTCAAAAAAATGTTTTCTTTTAGTTGAAGAAATACTATATAACATATTTGTGGATGTGGAGATCGGGGAACAATTGACTCTAATAAACATTTAAAATTTATGTGCCTAAAATCATAACTTATCTCAAGGGACTCATCCTAACCATTGACGTGGATATTCATTGGCTTAGGGACATGGCCAAGTTGAAACATATTTTTAGATGCTAATGATTGTGCCATTTCACGAATCTCAGGATCATTCGAGTCCTCAAAAATAGTTTAAACATTCATTAATAGAAATATAACAAGAATTATCTCCGTACAAGTCCTCAAAATTATTTATGGTCATGGTACCCCCATTAGGCTCGTGAAATGGAGATGTAGGCATAGGTATAGGTGCGGTTGGTAAATCAGTAACCAAAACAGAATCAGCTCCTAATATTAGTGGTATATTCTGTAAAGAGTCGTCCACCCACTGGTTTCCAGCATTGTCATTTGTTTTAGGTGGACGCGGCTTAAGGCAAGGCTGAGGTGACTCATAAGGAGACTGAGAAGGAAATGACAAGTTGATAACATCTACAACAGGTTCAACAATTTCTAATTTCTTGACTTTTGTACAAATATCATCATCTACAAATTCTTCGCAAATTATCGTATAATGAGATTGTGATTCCATATATTCATATTTTATCTCGTCATCATCATCGTCAGAAAAATCATTAGAGGAGAGGGAAAAATATTCAGTCTCGGTCATTATTTCCTCGAAACAATTTATTGGGTAAACAAATAAAATGATGGATGGTGACATCGATGGTTGAATTTGGAGGGCTTCTTCAAGATCTTCTTGTGACATAGGATCGTCGACCTTAAAATATTCATCTTCTAAATCTGTCTCACAATATGGTATCCATTCACCCCACGGAGAAAACATTCCTTGATTACGCTTGAATTCATCCATTTCTAAATCACAAGGGGATTTAACTTCAGATTGTTCTTCTTCATTGTTTAAAAGTTTTTCATGCTCTATTTCACTCCACGTAGTTGACAATTGAGTTATCTGAGTCTCTAATCTAGATATAGATTGGGTCGTAGAAGTTTGATTCACCAATGTCTGTTGTTGGAATTGCATCATTTATTGCTGAAATTGTAATACTTGTTTTTGACTTTCCATTGATTGTTGCATGAAGTGAGCAAGGGTATCTTCCAAAGATGGTTTGGGTGGAGCGGGTGGGAACTGATTGAATGACTGAACGGACTGATGGGTCTGCATATATGAATGAGATTGGAAAGGTTCTATGTATTGAGATTTTTGGTGATCCCATGATTGAAAATGATTATGAAGTTGTTGCGGGATGTCGAATTGTGAGCTGTATGGATTCCAATGGTCTTGTATGTATGACATTTTGAAATAAAAGCAACACCTAATGCAATAAATAACCAATCAAGCCTAAACTCTAGCACATCAACATTTTTTAGAAGTAATAATTAGGTCTCTCTTATATTCTTCTATGTTCAAAATAGGTAGGATGGCAAAAGGCTTTGGTTCCTACACTCCCCTGCATCACTATGCTAGTACCAGCTTAAAGTAGATGTTCAGTTCTCACTCCCGAGTGAGTCGCCTTATCGTACGCCAACACTCGGAACGGTGACGTCGCAAACCTATAACCAGTATTTCGCGGCGCTAGGCTGGGGCCGTATCCTATGAACCCGTGTTTGTACCCCGGTCCGGTACTCCTATCCGTTGGGTGATGAAATCCCGTGGGAATCTTGCTACTCTTTTTTATTAACAGTTATTTTGAGGTCCGGGACGTTCAATTTTTGTGTGATACGAATTTCTTTGTATCCCTAATGGGTGGTCCTACTTGTTGGAGAGCTTTTTGGGTGATAAAATCCCGCAAGTTTCTAACAGTTTTTACCTTTACCAATGTTGGAATGAAAAAGAATATATTAAACACAGCAATAAGTCAATCCAACCACAACAAATTTTTTATTAGAGCAGCGTGTATTTGCACAGTCTACACCACTTTATGATCCTAGTGCCGGGATGGAGTGGATATGAACCCCTTCTAGATGTCAAGTTTTGGGAAGTACCAACCTACAGGAAGTGTTTCCCGGTGTAGCTGTGGCCGCCCTTTCACTCAGGGGGCAAAAGAAGGAAGTGCCCCTTCACTTGGGGGCACAAGAAGAATGGATTTGATGATGCTTTTAGCTTTACGTATTTTCTGTCTCGTTTCACTTAGGGGGCGAAAAAAAGAAGTGCCCCTTCACTTGGGGGCACAAGAAGAATGGATTTGATGATGCTTTTAGCTTTACGTATTTTTTGTCCCGTTTCCAACTTTGTGACTATCCTGCAAAACAAGAGAAAAAAATTTAGTGAACTTGCGACAACAATATTAAATAAATTTCAAAGTTTATTGTAGTCTATGATGTCCTTATATTTTAATGCGCATATCTTTCAACTCGGTAGAGAGAGAATATTAAATAATATCAATTTGGAAAGATAATTCAGAAAGGAAAAATCTTTAAGAAGGAAATTTTCTATAATTTAGCTTTCCTAATACTCAAAACAGATGATGAATGTACAGCGGCGTCTTTAAGGGAGACTGTTTTTGTACTATTTTTTCAAAACGCTGTAACTCACAAACGACAAGACAGAAAAATATAATCTATAGCAATTCGGAAAGGGTTTTGAATTATCTAAAACTTTAGTAGCAAACGTTTTCCCCAACTAAGAAGTGTAGAAGATAAAAAATGGTAAAACATTCAGAGACAAACTTCAAAGCTACTGTAGCGCCAAAAACTTGATTTTTTTTTCTTTTAAGAACTAAACTAGAGAAACGATAATAATAGAAAGACTATATGCTATTAACGGTCACTATAATGCAACTTACTATAAAAAAAATAGAAATAACATAAAAGAAGAAAAAATTGGCTTAAAATGGCATCTCAATAAAACACACTTTTGTCTCCGGCAACGGCGCCAAAAACTTGATCGATTATAAACCGACGTCTTAATAGACCCACAAGCGCATGGTGTACCGTTGAGTACAAATGAATGTGGGGTCGTATCCCAAGAGACTTGTGGTGCGAATTATACTTCGAGCTACTAGTTTTATCCAATAACAACGAGTTTGTGTAGGTTTTGAAATAAAAAGAAGAACGAAACAAATTACAAGATAAATTGGAGTGGAAACCAAGACATCGATTCTATTCCACCCTTTATAACCGATAGATAGCATAAATAATTAAAGTAAATTACGAGTTCCCGTATCGCATATCCTTGGTCGGGCATATCCAATACATCAAAAGATACAAGAGATTTAGTAATTGGGAGCTACCCATAAACCAACTTATTCAACCATGGTCCGGTTGATAAGCATGGATTATGTTATCTTCTCTATGTTCCTAACCTATCTTGTTATGGTCAAACGAGATGGTTACTTATATTCTTTATTTCTCCTAATCCTAGCTATGGTCAAGCCTAGGATAAATGAATACAAATATGCAATATTCAGGGATAAAGAGAAAGTAATTACTTCAACTAAGTTACACAATCTACACTAAAGCTACATTGGGCGGAGCTTCCTCTGGCCTTGGCTAAGAAGATTAGCTACTCATCCCTTTGATCATTGCCATACTACTATTACTAAGAAAAAAGTAAAAGACAAGAGAAAGAGAAGTATAAACTTTATTGCTATGAACTTTGATTTACACTCTCCAAGATGATCTCTCATGGGTAGAATTCCCCTCCTATTTATAGAGTATAGGTAAGGTTACTAAAAATCGCCATTAATTTAAAATCCCCTAAAAAATGCCTAAAATCATGCATTACAACTCATGAGAATAATATATATATCTAATTCTCTTCAATGGGCCTCCATGCATGGGCCTTTGGTTGACAACTTCAAATGAGAATCATTGCTGGAGTGTATCACCCTTGTTCTTCATTAAAAACTGAAAAATTGTACGACTTGTTTATCATGTGACCGATTTCTGTAAATACAAACAAAAACACTATTAGTGTCACATTTATTTAATAAATGACTAGGTAGATATAAATTTAGGAGTTGTTCACGTAAATATTACGTGTCTATCAACAAGCCAAATTCATGTTGAGTCTATTTTTAGGAAAAAATAGTCAAGTCATTCGATTGGCCTGGAGATCCCATAAGACCAATTCAGGCTGAGACTATTTTTAGGCAAAATAAGCAAGTTGCTCGAACGGCATGGAGAAACTCAAGACTAATTCATGTCGAGGCTATTTTTAGACTTAATTGGGCTAGACGTTTGAACGACCGATGAGTTCATTCGAACGACTATCGTGTCCCTTCATTATTTTAGGCATTTCAGGGCATACCTGTCATATTTTGTAACTAAGAAACTTGTAACTCTCATAAAGGGGCAAAACCAGACAAGATAAAATTATTTCAGATCAATCAAATTTTTGGTAAGAGAGACTTAAGGTTTTGGAGGAATTTAATTAAAATTAAGTAATTGAGCAATTGAAGCTCTAAATGGGAAATTATCCTACCAATTATATGTTCTTCATGTTTATTTCTTTAAATTAGGTTTATTCTCAATTCGATTGTGGATTAACATTCCAACGTTATATTATGAGCATATTTTCTAATACTAATCCGCAATCAAATTTAGATTAACCTAATTGACGAATTAATACGAAAAACAAATAATTGGTAGAAGAATTTCCCTTTTAGAGTTTCAATTGCTCAATAAATTGATTTTAATTAAATTCCTCTACAAACCCTAAGTCTCACATACAAAACTTGGATTGATCTAAGATGATTTCATTTTTCGCAGCCTTGCCACTTAATGGGGGTTACAACTTTCTAGTTACAAGATAGGAAAATTAGGTCCTAGAAATGCCTAAAATAATGAAGGAACAGGATAGTCGTGCTAATGAACCCATGGGTCATTCGAACGACTGGCTCAATTAAACCTAGGAATCGAGGCAGTTCTATTTGTTCTTTTTGGGAATAATTAATCCACAATACGATTGAGAAGCTCTAGTTAGTAGAAAAGTACGAAGAATGCCAAATTGGATGGGAAAAATAAGAGATTCAATTGTATTAATCAATAACTACAATTAATAAACTCTAAACCCTAAGCTTCTTCCTTAGAACTTCTCTCTAGATCTAACCTAAAAAACTTAACTTAGAAAATAACCTAAGTTCCCTTTATACAGAGGGAACTCGAAATTACAAATCCAGCGCATCTCGAGGCAAAAGCACGCCTCATAAATACAATCACTGCCTATAGGAAAAATGCTGAATCGCGCCTCTGTTCGAACAGAACAAGTTTTTGTTCGAATAAAAAAAATGTATTTGAATACACATAATTTGTATTCGAATAAAACTACTGAGGCTGAAATGTATTCGAACAGACATAAGTCTATTCGAATAAAAACTACTCAGGCTAAAATGTATTCGAGCAGACATGACTCTATTCAAATAAAACTACTCAGGCTGAAATGTATTCAAATAGGAAAAAACTTTATTCGAATACAAAAAGGTGTAAGAGTTTGTTCGAATAGACTTCTTAAAAAGTCAAAAAAACTCAGATCATCCTGGATCATGGCACCCCGCTTTAGGAGCCTTGAGCTCTTGCTCAAGCTGGAACTGGAAAGGTGGGAATGCGACTCTGCCCATTACCCTGCGATTCCATTTCGACATACGAGGTAGCTGACCATTCTCCCCAACTCAGAACGACTCAAAACTAGCACATGTCTTCCCTGGCAGCAACTTTTGGCGAAACACACTACGCCCCTTAGGATCATTATATCCTGCAACATATCCTGACTTAAAAATGGTTGTATCTGCATAAAAACTAACATGGCAGAAATTGTTGGTAATGGGGGCCGAGATAACCAATCAGCCAATTTATTGTCCGCTCCCTTCTTATACTGTAAAATTAAGAGCAATTGTTGGAGATACGACCTCCCCTTCATCTGGTGAGTTTGCTGCAGCTTGGACTGTGTAGCTAAAAACTGAAATGGTTTGTGATCAGTATGTAGCACAACCTCCTCTTGTAACTTCCCCAAATTAGTTTGTTGCCTAAAAAATGTTATCATTAGAGACAACACTTGAGCCGACGTACCCTCCTGAACCGGTCGCACCAATAACACAAACTTGTCACTCGCATTAACCAATAGCTTCACCTGAGTCGCCGTTACAAATTTTGATGTAGTGACATGCTCCTTATAAGCATTGATATGGAACTCCTTTCCCTCCTTCACAAGACGATACTTGCGGGCTCTACGGCAATGAATCGCGTCCCGGTTCCAAAGATAAGGGCTACTCAAGATGACCTAACATACATCTAAAGGAACCACCTCACACGTTACCTCGTCAATATACTTCGCAGAAATTGTAAACTTGAATGTTCACTGCTTCGTGATCATCACATCCGCACCTTTCTGAATCCACCCCAAACCATACGGCCTAGGATGAGCTATAGTCGTCTAACCCATCTTCTTCACCAACGTCTCAGAAATCAAATTTTTTTGACTACACAGATCCATAATGGTCTTGACTAAACTCTACTTTACTTGAATACTGACATGAAAAAGCTCTTCCCGACTCTCTTCCTCGGCAGCCAAAGTTCGCTAAAATATATGTGTAAGCTTAGGATTCGGTTTTTTAACATCTGGAAGGTCAACAACCTCTGTGGCTAGTACATATCTCTCTTTCTTTCTCTTCTCCTCCTTCGCCCTACGCTCCGGGTGAAGTTTCCAACAATAATTAGAAATATGCCCACTCACCTTACAATGATTACAATGATACTCCTTGGACGAAGACCCATCTCCTTTGGCCTCTTCCTTATGATCATTTTTCCAACTAGACTTGAACCCCGACTTGATCTTGTCGTTTTCTTTGTCACTCTTCAAGTACTTTCCTTCAATAACAATTAACTTTATGGTAGCGTCTTCTATATTGGTCATAGTAAATAGCTTTAACTCTCTCCTAATGGACTCTGACAAATCCCCCGTATACTTCATGAACACCTCATACTCGTCTACATCAATGTCAAAAACTAAAGTTTGGTTATGAAACGCCATAGTGTACTCCTGTACGGATTGCTCAAACTTTTCGCTCAAATTGGGCCAAGTATACCATCTTTCTTGCTCATACCCAATCGGATAAAACTGCTTTCGCACTAAAACCTTGAATTCTTTCAAACCCAAACTTCCTACATTATGGCATTTTTGATAAGATTTCCACCACGTGAGTGCATGACTTGTAAATTTCAATGTAGCAAAGCATATTTGTTGAGCATTAGAGTATTTGTAAATAGAAAAATAAGTTTCTAACCTTTCTAACCAATCATCCAACTTCTCGGCATCGATTAAAACTAATACCAAAATTTCAATCTTAAAACCAATACAAAGATTACGCTGAAGATTCGTGGACTTACCAATAACCGATCTCTCCTCGTCAGATTCGGCAGCACTAGAATCATCAAAATCCAGAACATCCTCGTCACCATCCACCCCCATAACCCCTTTCTCCTTCGAACGGCCTCGCCGTTTTGCTAAAGTGGAAGCCTTAGCGAGGTTCGTGAGACGCAACTGCTCCACTAATTCCCCTACAGTAAAAGTTAGGGTGGAAATTGTCGTTTCCAAAACCGTGAGTCTTTCATTGGGATCGCCCATCTCTAAATTGTCATTCTTCTTTGAATTAGGCTTGCGATGAATCTTCAATGGACTTACTAGTTCTCCTTCGTTTGCTTGAGACGGTCGCGTGTAGGACCATAAACCACAATCAACCCCTGAAGATCGTAACTGGAAAACTGATACCACTTAATCCACAATACGATTGAGAAGCTCTAGTTAGTAGAAAAGTACGAAGAACGCCAAATTGAATGAGAAAAATAAGAGATTCAATTGTATTAATCAATAGCTACAATGAATAAACTCTAAACCCTAAGCTTCTTCCTTAGAACTTCTCTCTAGATCTAACCTAAAAAACTTAACTTAGAAAATAACCTAAGTTCCCTTTATACAGAGGGAACTCGAAATTACAAATCCAGCGCATCTCGAGGCAAAAACACGCCTCATAAATACAATCACCGCTCATAGGAAAAATGCTGAATCGCGCCTCTGTTCGAACAGAACAAGTTTCTGTTCGAATAAAAAAAATGTATTTGAATACACATAATTTGTATTCGAATAAAACTACTGAGGCTGAAATGTATTCGAACAGACATAAGTCTATTCGAATAAAAACTACTCAAGATAAAATGTATTCGAACAGACATGACTCTATTCAAATAAAACTACTCAGGCTGAAATGTATTCAAATAGGAAAAGACTTTATTCGAATACAAAAGGGTGCAAGAGTTTGTTCGAATAGACTTCTTAAAAAGTCAAAAAAACTCAGATCCTCCTGGATCAATAATACTTTCGAAGGAACACCAATGCCGTTCGAACGTCTATTCAATTTTTTCCTGAAAATAGAAGCATACACTTTTGGTCTTCTGGGAACCCAAATGTCGTTCAAGAAACTTTCTAAATTTTGCCTAAAGATAAAGGCAGCTAGAATTGGTTATTCTTTTCCTTCAACTCATTCGAATGGATCAAAGGCTCGTTCAAACGACATGACATCTTTTGAAGAGGTTGAATGTCTAGATCCTCCCGGATCATATATGGTTGATAAGTTTCTTGAAATCGTTATGGATGATTTTTCAGTATTTGGATCGTGTTTTGATGAATGTTTACACCATTTAGGGGTTGTGCTAGAATGATGTGCACAAACCAATTTGGTGTTAAACTGGGAAAAATGTCACTTCATGGCGACACAAGGGATAGTTCTTTGACATTTTTTCTCTAACAAGGGATTGAAGTCAATAAGGCCAAGATCGACATTATTTTTTCCTTACCTCCACCTTGGACAGTTAAGGCCATTCGATCATTTTTGGGTCATGCAGTATTTTATCATCGGTTTATCAAAGATTTTAACAAAATTTCCCAACCCTTGGGCAATTTACTTGCTTAGGACACTGATTTTGACTTTGATGACGCATGTTCAGGAGCTTTTGAGAAACTTCTATTAACTTCAGCCCCCATCCAACCTCCCAATTGGGAACTTCTCTTCGAACTCACGTGTAACGCTTCAGACTACGTTATTGGTAGTTTTATGGAAAATAGTAGATAATAAACCTCATAATGCTCAATGATGAATAGTTAAATTACTCTACCACGGAGAAGTTTTAGCTATTATATTTGCCTTGGAGAAATTTCAATCATATCTTGTTAGATCCAAAATCATTGCTTGCTTATACCGACCATGTGGCCTTAAAGTATTTACTAACTAAAAAAGATGTTAAGCCTCGGTTAATTAGATAGATGGTCCGCAACAACTTCAGAAAAGTGTTTCAAGAATTTGATATCAAAATTCGAGATAAGAAAGGTGTTGAAAATTTTGTTACAGACCATCTATCTCGAATTCTCACTGAAGGTATTAAAGATTTTCTCCCTATCATTGGGACATTATCTGATGAGCAGCTTATGGTTGTCTCATAGCTGCTTTAGTACGCTGATATTGCCAATTATCTTGTTGTAGAACGATTACCTAACCATTGGTCAAAACAAGATAAAACCAAATTCTTGTACGAGGTTAGACGTTTTAGTTGGGACAATCCTTATCTATATAAGTTTTATTCAAACTAAGTAATCAGAAGATGTATCCCAAATGATGAGATCCATAATATACTCACATTTTTTCACACCTTAGCTTGTAGAAGACATTTTGGTGCCAAGAAAACCGCTGCAAAAGTCTTCCAAACTAGTTTCTATTAGCCTACCCTTTTTCGGGACGTACATACCTTTTGTTATGAATGTGATAGGTGCCAGAGGACTGGAAATATTTCACATCGTAACATGATACTCTTAAACAACATCCTTCTAGTCGAATTATTCGATGTTTGGGGCCCATTTCCTTCTTCTCGCGGGTAGGTTACATTCTCGTTGCAGCAGATTATATTTTCAAATGGGTTGAGGCGGTACCATGTTAAATGAATGATCATAAGCTCGTGGTAAAATATTTGGAAAACAGTTTAATCGTTTTGGTACCTTTCAGGTAATTATCAGTAATGGTAGTAAACATTTTTGTAACCACGTCTTTCAAACTTTTTAAAAAAATTACTCCATCACTCATAAAGTTTCCACACCTTACCATCCACAAACAAGTGGTCAAGTCGAAGTCTCAAATTGGGAGATCAAAAGAATTTTAGAAAAAATTGTTCGAACCGATCGTAAAGATTAGATCTGATCATCTTGATGACGTCCTTTGTGTATATCGAACAACTTACAAAACTTTGATTAGTATGTTACCCTATAGATTCGTCTTTAGGAAGGTATGTCACCCTAAATCGATTATTCACAAAACTTTTGAGCTTAATCAGAAAGTGTTAGTCTATAATTTATGGCTACGTTTATTTCATGAGAAATTGCGTTCTTGTTAGTACGGCCCTTTCGTAGTTATAACTGTTTATCCTCATGGAGCCGTGGAGTTCGAAGATTTTAAAGCCGGTAATACTTTCAAGGTCAACGGTCAACGTTTAAAACCGTATTTAGAATTTTGTACTTCCGGTGAAGATACAACTTTTCTAGTTGACCCATATTATAAGAATTCATCACGTGCTCCTCTTACTTAAGTTTGGGGGGGGGGGGAATACATTCGTCTGGCTGAAGATGGTAAACCTCAGTGCTTCCTGGGAGGCAACCCAATACACATTCAAGTGAGAAGTTCAACTTTTAATTTCCCATATCATGTATTTAATTTTGTTCTCAAATATTGAGGACAATGTTTATTTAAGTTTGGGGGTAGAAAAACTATTTTTTATATACTTTTTAATGAAAAGTAAAGTAATGACTCTTTGGCACTTTATTATATAGTTTTAACAAATTTCCAACACTTAAAACTAATATTATTTAAGTAAAATGATATGTTGATTGAAAAACCCAAAAATCTGTGATATTTTTTTACCAAGTATACACTAGAGTATTTGTTTATCTTGTCTACCTTGTGATGAGTGAACAACTCAAATTGTTTTTGGTATATTTTCAAAACTTGCACTTTACTATAGTTATACTACCAATACCATCAATAGAATTTTTGACAAGAATATGAAATATTTAGAATTTATATAAAAAATAATTCACTCCAAGAGAGACAACTGCCTAGAAATAAGTTCATTTCTAAAAGTATAAAAGAAAAACCAAACTTGCTCTAAAACTTTTGCGCTGCAAGGAATACTCGCATGATTAAGAGCTGAAAGAGGAATAATTATCACCAATCTCAAGTATGACCATGAGCTATATAAAGAGAGCATGAAAAGTGTTATTTGTGAGAATTTTGGGTCTAGGGGGCACCAAACCTTGACAACCTTAGCCAACTGCGGGGATTGTCGACCAAAACTTCTTGTTATGAATGCAACCAAGATAGTATGCATCAAGTGCATGCCATGTGAGGGTGTGAAGCTTGGCGATATTAACTTGACCTATAATGGTGTAGAACCAACATCAATATGTAGAGTGCTCATATCTCGGCCGTAGGCAAGGCGTTCCCGATCTCTTGTTCAACTTAATATTGTATGATAATTTTGTATGACTAGCTAGTCATTTGTGCGGAGATGCACCAATGACGAATAATATTACTGAGTTCAAATTGTTGAGTTTTAAATTCGGATAACATTGACGATCAATGAAATTACACAATATTTTCGAAAATAGTAAGTATTTCGATTTCTCCAAATCTTCGTTTTCTCATACCCGTTTTTGCAATATTTATAATCTTTGGTAATCTGCACAGTCTCTTCCTGAGTGTTTATCACAAAGGTCCGGTGCTGCACCATAGGTTCACCCAAAAGTTCACCACCAACTAAAAGGAACCTGAGTGGTTTCGAAGATTTGTTCCATACTTCAAAAACATTCCCAAAGCCTGGAATGAGCGTGTGGTAGGCCGGTGTAGGAAAAGATTATGGTTTCCAAATGTACCTTCGCCTTCCATTATGTCGACGAATGGGATTTGCTGTTGATGGTGTGATCCCAGTTCGAGTGTGAAATCCTAATACATGGTTGGGGTTCTTATGTGAATTGGTGATTTAGTCCCCAAGGCCTCTCCGGCTAGAACTCACACTTTAATCCCGTCTATTGTATCTTTGGGTGTGTCCTTACTCTGTAGCGATTGATATTTTGGCTCTGAAATGCGAAATTTTGTTGTTTGACCTATACCTTAATTTGGATATTAAAATTAGAAAATGATGGTGGTGACGTTTCTCTTACATTCTGTGTTGTAGGATAGGTTGATCAAGAAAACGACATTAAAGATACATACCGGAGAATTCTTTCTGAAGAAGAAACAGATCAAAGTAACTCAATTCAAATCTGAAAATATCAGTATTCTTCAGTCAAATCCGTATGCTTCCTTTAACACTAACACCGTCGCCATCAGGTTGAGGACTTGTCTGTAATATTTTCATGACAGAACGAGGTTGCATTTGTTCTTTCGTGGCGTTTACACAGACATATTTCTTCCCAAAAAGTATTAGCTTGGAGTAGAGAATGAGATTGAAGCAAGAAGGTTTGATTTGAACATGCTTATATTCAAAAAGATGTGAGAGAATAAAAATTAAATATTCTAAAAGAGTTCGCCCATGTATATATCTATAGAGTTTACTGATCATTTTGGTCAGCGGTGTTGCCTGCTGCACGATAAGAATGGTAGATTGACATATCAATAGAGTTTCCTTGCCCGGGCTATAGGTCCAATGCAAAATTTCTATCCTTTCTGTAGTCTCTAAGGAATCCTTGTCAGACTGTGTTAAGTTTCAACCACCATTGAACCATGACGCCATGGAAATGGTTCAATGAGTCCATTTATATGTAGGTTTTAAACTATAAGTCTATGACTCTCAGGAGGTGGAAGTACTATTTAGCTACGCAATGAATCGCAAATCGTGACTTCCAATGGAAATGTTATGCAACCCGCCCAGAATTACCATTACCAAGCATGATCCTTCGAACGCTGGATGAATGTATTTTTCTCAAATCGTGCTGATCCCGATTAAGTACTGTTTCATCGCGAATCATGAAATCAAACTCTTAAACCCGAATCTTGGGGTTTTGTTAAGGTTAACTTTTTTTCCATTTATAAAGCCAACTAATCAAATAATTAGCCACCTCAATTATTTGCACAACCCACATAATAATCTACTTTAATCTATTGTTATCTTTTCCCCTTATAAAATTTGAAAGCTAAGAAATATCTCATCTTTTATGCACTTGAACCATCCCCTTTATTGAGCAACAAGGACATAAAGATAAGGCGATAAGACGTTAAAAGGAACGTTAGTGCATGATTTGATTTATTATTATGGATGCGAGTTTGATTTATATGCTCCTCTAACGTAACTCTAAGACGGCACAACGACAATGTTTTAGACTTCTCTTTTGAAAACGATATTATGTACTATTACTACATTTTGTTCAAATTCGTCATGTTAAAGGAATATTTTGGTCATTTCTTGGAATTTTAAGAACAAATCGAAATATTAATTTAAATTTTCAAATTGGCCTACTTGAAGTAAATTCGAGGAGATATATAATATATTTACAAATGTAGTTTTGAAATAAACATTTTTTTATCACATTTTCTATGCAGTTGCATTGAACGTGATTAAACATTAAAACAAGGGAAATGGTAACGCAAAAGATGAAGAGAGTAGATAAATCATTTACATAAAAACTACAAATCTCATACTATCAGTTTCTATATATTGATTTATCTCGGAAACCCTAGCAAACTCCCCAGACACCCATAACCTATCAACACCATTAACATGAGAATAAGAGACGCACGCGAATATTGACAGTGGGGCTCGAATGATTTTGCCAATAACCGAGAACTTGTTGTACCCACGTCTTTGGCCAACATCTCCCCCGAATATCGGCAATTCACCTCCAGACATCATGGTCTCATCTGCAACTCTTGCACTTTTCTTCATGTTTACTAGATTCCTCCGTATTGTCTCAAAGAGACCCCACATCCTCCCGGAATTATCCGATTGATGACCAAGATCCCAAACGGAGAACTCTACTACGGTGGCGGCTTGGGGGATCTTGAGAGGGGTGTTGGTTTTCGGGATGGCATGCTTTGGTGATGGTGTCTCTCATCAAAGATTATGGTGCTTTTATTTCCAATTATTGTGGGGTCCCTCTCAAAGTTATCTTGACCACTAGGCTCATTAACTAAATTTATACAAACCCTAATTTAAAAAACAGTATGCTAATGTTGTACTAAACTGTACTTAGGATTGATTGTACATTTCATGAGTGGGAACATTCTGATAAACTAAAAACTGTTATCTCGTGGATGTTTGGCAATTCAAACTTGCAGGACAATCAGCAGCCACAATATATACGTACTTGGAGTTGGAACTAAAGAACGGCTATAATTTCTTTACAAAAGCTGTAACTATGCGTGGCAAATTATCAAAAGGATCATTTTATTTTTTATTCCTAGCTTCCTTGCCGTTCTCAGGATCTGAAGTCTGAAGATGGTCGTAGCCTCTACATCGCTGTAATCGGTTGTACTACATGCAAACCGTAATTTTTGTTTCCCAATATAATTATCAGTTTCATGCACGTAAAGAAAAATTTATACAACATAACATATCTATTTTTATTTGAAAGGGGATAAACTTTAGAGTTTAGAACAATTTTACATTGTATTGTTTAGATTATCATGAAGCTAGAGCTTGTTATTTTCACCATGTAGTGTAGGAACTCACTAGAAGTGATAGTGCAGCACTAGACAACATGATTACTACTTCTCTTTAGTGAAGCTCCCATTATATCCATGTTTTCATCAAATTTATGCTTTCTCTTGTTAGGTTGCAATCTCATTTGTTGCTGCTTTTCGCCTAAAAAGGTCCACTTTCTTTTAAGGTCACACACCAAGTTTCTTTATAAGATCCCATACATGAATGTAAACATCGGGTTGATCAACTAGGGCTTAGTCCAAAACCGAAGCCTCAATATTTGGACTCGTATATCTAAGGATAGATTAAATTTAAGACCAAAATATCGATATTGAAGCCCAACCATCATTTATATAGGTGTACGAGGATGTATTATGTAAGAGCCTAATTTCGGATCTTGAAGTTAGTATTTCACATCAAATATTAATAAAACACCTGTAGTAACAAATAATCACTAATACACAAGAAATAATGTGAATTTTTTTTGAATAGGTAAAAGCCACGATGGTATTTGATTGAGTGATTGCATAGTACAAGAAGTATTTTTGATGGCTTTGTATAGACTTTCTAGATAGAAAAATCCGTCTCTAATATTTTCTTGTTTGGTCATATTTATAGGTCTCATATTATGACCGTTTTATGACCATTATCTCCTTTAATGACGAACGTTATAACATAGTTTTGATGAGTTTTCATAATGGTTGTGTAAGGGTCTGACTCTTATTTTTGTAACGACTTCTTTAATAGCGTCGTGTAATTGCGGCGTCGAGCTGGTTGTATAGTGATCGATATCAAAACTTCTACGAGGTCGAGGGCGGTAATAAGTTCTTACAATCGCCCCCTCTCAACCAAGAGCACGAGTGGTGTTGGTTGAGAAAACTCATCTCTGATGCATTAAATGTGGTGGAATCATTTCTCAAATAATTGTCTTGACTTGACTAGCCTTTTAGAGTTCCAAGGTGTATTGATGACATTCCTTTTGACTGTTGGGATTTGCAACATATATTTTTGGGGCTATAAATATAATCTACAATCGAATTGAGATTAACCTAAACAAAGAAATGAAATGAATAGCAAACACAATTGGTGGGAGAATTTCCCTTTTGGAGCTTCAATTGCTCAATGATTTGATTCCAATTGAATTACTCTTAAAACCCTAAGTCTCTCTTACAAAAAAACTTGGATTGATCTAAGATCATTTCACCTTGCCTAGCCTTGTCCCTTTATGAGGGTTACCAGTTTGTAGTTACAAGATATGACCATTATGCCGTTGAAACGTCTAAAATATTGAAGGGATACGATAGTCGTTCGAACGAACTCATGGGTCATTCGAACGACTGGCCAAATTAAGCCTAAGAAAAGCCTCAGCATGAATTAGTTTTCTGGAACTCCAGTTCGTTAGAACGACTCCAATGTCGTTCGAACGACTTATCTATTTTTGCTTGAAAAATGTCTCAACTTGAATGGTCTTCTGGGAACTCCAGTTTCTTTTGAACAACTCCAAGTGTCGTTTGAACGATTTTGCCTATATTTGCCTTAATAGACTCAGCTCGAATTGGTTGAATAAACTCAGCTCGAATAAACTCTTCTGGGAACTCCAGGTCGAATAGACTAAGCTCGAATAGACTCTTCTGGGAACTCCAGGTCGTACAGACTCAACTCGAATTGGTCGACTAGACTCAGCTCAAGTTGGTATTTTGGGAACTTCTAGGTTGTTCTTCTCATAAATCGTTCGAACGATTCCAAGGTTCGTTCGAACGAGTTGTCATCCTTAGAAGGGGTTTGATCTTCAGATCCTCCTGGATCATGGATCCCCTCTTTAGGAGCCTTGAGCTCATGCTCAGCCTAGAACTGAAGATGAGGATATGCGGCGGTGTCCATTTCCTTGCTGTACCACTTCGACTTCTTAGGTAGTTGACCTTTCTTCCCAACTCGGAATGACTCGATATTACCCCGTCTTGTAGCATAAACTATCCTCTCTAGAATATTATCTTCCTGCAATGGATTATCTCTTTCCATCCATAAGTCATCAACTGACGGTAGGCGAGTGTCAATTGTAGAGTCTTCATCTAAAAGAGACGGCTCAAACAACTTCAAATGCTTGGCGTTAATCACCGAATACATCATCCTGAAAGGTGGCAATTCAAATTGGAATGCATTGTCACCAATCTTCTTGAGTATAGTGAACGGACTATAGTGGATAGGCTTGAGTTTCTTACCATCTCCCTTTAGTCGTTCCTTACCCAAATGTAACTAAACTAGGTCACCCTCTTAAAATGTATACTCAACCCAATGCTTGTCATGTTGAGCTAGCCTTATACTTTGCTTTAGTCTTCTTTAATTGCACATAAATTGTCTTATGAACCTTGTTTATCCTCTTAATGAAATGTCAAGCTTTAACTTGTGACTCTTCCTCCTTCCCTGACACTGTCTTGTCGCCAAGACAAAAAGCTAAATCAAAAGGGCTTTGAGGTAACTAACCCAAACAAACTTCAAATGGAGACTTCAAAGTGGAACCATGAATCGCTCGATTAAACGTAAACTAATGATACGGTAAACTCTTATCCCAAGTCTTAGGATGCTTAGAATGGAATCCCCGTAATTAGTGAACCAAAGCGCGATTAACTACCTCTTTATGCCCGTCAGCCGGTGAATAAAAAATGGTGCTTCTCTTTAACTTAGTGTCCATCATCCCCCATAACGATATCCAGAAATGCCCAAAAAAGCGATTATCCTTATCAGAAATAATAGGAGAAGAAGCCCAAAATACCTCTAGACGTCTCTTAAAAACAATTGCGCTGCTCCTTTCCCATTGACCATCTTCTGGCATAAAATAAGAACAATCATCTTATTGAATCAATCTACCACCACAAACAAATAGTCATTCATACACTTAATCGTAGGCAACCCATAAAATTCATTGAAATGCTCTACCAAGGTCGGATAGGAACTGGTAATGGTAAGAAGTCCTAACTTACGATTGGAAGGCTTTGATTTATTTCATAGCACGCAACCATGAACCACACAAGCAACATCCCACCTGTATCTTCAACCAATAGACATACCGTCGTAAATTCAATAGAGTCTTCTCAACCCCAAAATAACCAGTCACCCGGGAATAATGTGCCTCTCTAATCTAATATAAATGATCTCCACCCTCTGAAATACATAATAGATAACCCCTGTAAATTAAACCATCCTTCAATACATACTCGCATGTCTTGCCTTGCAGCAACTTCTGGGGAATCACACTGAGCTCCTTGTCATCGTCATACCCTGGAATATAATCAGAAGGAACAATCGGCTATATCTGCATAGCTACCAAAAAAGCGGAAATAGTTGGTAATGGGGGTCGAGATAACATATTAGTCATTTTGTTCTCCACTCCTTTCTTACACTTGATCATAAGGGTGAACTGTTGAAGGTACGACATCCACTTCATATGGCAAGCCGGCTGTTGCTTAGACTGTATATATAAGAACTGTAATGGTTTGTGATCAAAATTTACAACAACCTCCTTCCTCAATATGTAACTCCGCCAATGCTTCATTAATTAATATAATGCGTAGAACTCTTTATCGCAGGTAGGATAGTTGTGTACTTTTCCTCTAAACATCTCAAAATGGTAAGCAACTACCCTCCCATCTTGTAATAGAATTGCCACTAATGCATAGTATGACGCATCTGTTTTAACCTCAAAAGGCCGCTGCAAATTGGGCAATACTAACACTGGTGCATCTATAATCTTGCGCTTCAGGAACTAATTTTTTTTATCATGGTGATCTTCCCACAGAAACTTTATACTGGCCTTTGTCAAGGAATATAATGGTGTGGCTATCTGTGAAAAATGTCAAATAAACTTTCGTAAATACTGACAAGAACCCATAAAACTTGTCACTTTTGTTACTGTTCGGGGTCTAGGCCAATCAATAATAACTGAGACCTTCTCTGGATCTACCTTAAGTACATCACCACCAATAATAAATCCCAAGTATACTAGCTCCTTCTTCTTAAATTTGCACTTCTTCCCTTTTAGAAAAAGTTGTTATGATTGTAATGCTTCCAACACTTTACGAATATGCACGAGGTGTTCTTCCCATGTTTGACTATATATTAAGATGTCATCTAAATACAAAATCACAAAATTTTCAATAAATGCACAAAGTACCTCATTCATGAACTCATAAAAGTCGTTGAAGCGTTGCATAACCCAAAAGGCCTCACCAACCACTCAAAGAGTCCTTGTTTGGTCTTGAAAGCAATCTTCCAAGTATCTTCTTCCCGAATTCTATTATGATGGTAACCCGACTTAAGATCCAGCTTGGTAAAAAACTGAGCTTTTTGTAACTCATCTAACAGCTCGTCAATCTGTAGAAGCGGATAACGATTCTTTACAGTAATCTTGTTCAACGTTCGATAATCTACACATATTCTCCAAGACCCATCCTTCTTCGTCACTAATAACACCGATGAACCACAAGGTGAGCAACTCTGATTAATAACCCCTTGCTCAAGGAGTTCGTATACCTATTTTTAGATCTCATCAGACTCGGTTTCAGAAGTTCGATACAACCCAATATTGGTTAGTGGCTCACCATTCACCAATATGATATCATGCTCTGCATCCCTCTTGCGTGACATCTCTTCTATGCCCAAAAATAAGTCTTTATACTCCTCTTGTAACTCCCCCATTTCGGTTTGTTACTTAGAAGACATTGCCAAAGTAGACAAAAACATAGCTGACGGGCCCACCTAAACCGATTGTACCAATAACAAAACAAACTTACCGCTCGCATTAACCAGCCTTGTCGCTCGAGTTGCCGTTACTAATTTATTGGTAATAGCATGTTCCTTGCAAATATTTATATGAAACTCCTTCCCCTCCTTCACAAGACGATACTTGCGAGCTCTACGGTAATGAATCGCATCTTGGTCCCAAAGATAAGGGCTACCTAAGATGACTTGGCACACATCTAAAGGAACAAGCTCATATGTCACTTCATCAATTAACTGTTCAGTAATCACAAACTTGAACGTACACTACTTCGTGATCTTCAATTTCGCGTCTTTCTGAATCCAACCCAAACCATACGGCTTAGGATGGGCCATAGTAGCCAAACCCATCTTCTTTACCACCACCTCAGATTTCAAATTCTTATGACTACCCAGATCAATGATGGCCTCTACCAAGCTCTGCTTTACTTGAATGCTAACATGATAAAGTTCTTCCTGACTCGTCTCCTCGGTAGCCATATGTTACTACAACATAAGTTAAAGTTTAGAATTTGGCTTCTCTAAATTCAGAAGATCAGCAATCTTTGCGGCTAGTACACGTTTCTCTCTCTTGTTCCTCTTCTCCTTCGGCCTAAGCTTCAGGTGAAGTTTCCAATATTTATCTAAAATATGCCCATTTGCCTTACAATGACTACAGTAATTCCCCTTTGATGAAGACCCCTCTCCCCTGGACTCCTCTTTGTGCTCATTCTTCTAACTAGACTTGTACCCCGACTTGCTCTTGTCATCTTTCTTGTCACTCTTCAAGTACTTGCCTTCAATATCAATTACTTTTACAATAACATCCTCAATTTTCGCCACAGTAAAGAGCTTCAACTCCATTCTAATGGACTCTGACAAACCCCCTGTATACTTCATAAATACCTCATACTTGTCCACATTAATGTCCAAAACCAACGCTTGGTTATGAAACTCCGTAGTGAACTCTTGTATAGATTGCCCATACTTTTGGCACAAACTGTACCATTTAAACCATCTCTCTTGCTCATACCCAATCAGATAAAATTGTTTCCTCACCGCCACCTTAAACTTCTTCCAACCCAAGCATCCTACTTCGTGATGTTTCTAATAGGACTTCCACCACCTGAGTATATGACTTACAAATTTCAATGTCGAAAAGTAAATTTTCTGAGCATTAAAGTTTTTGTAAACTAAAAAAATAGTTTTCTAGCCTATTTAACCAGTTATCCAACTTCTCGATATCGATTAAGCCGTCAAATACTGGAAATTCGAATTTAAAATTGATACGAAGATTGCACATAGGATTCATTGACATGCCAATAATGGATCGCTTCTCAATGGATTTGGCATCACTAAAATTACTATTTACCTTCTCATTAATATCGTTTCTCTCTCTTCCTTTGTAACCCCTTTCTTCTTTGTGCTCTCTCAATGTTTCTTCGAAGCGGAAGCTATTGCGAGGTTCGTGAGATGTAATTGCTCTACTAAATCCCCTAGAGTAGTAGTTAGGTCAACAAATTTAGTTTCTAACTTCATGAGTTGATCTTCAGAATCGCCCATCTACAAATTTTTCTTCTTCTTCGAGTAAGGTTTTTGGTACATCTCCAACATAATCACTAGGTTTTCCTTCATTTGGCTGAGTCATCGTGTGTAAAGACCATAAACCACAATCCCTCCGAGAATTATTACTTAAAATATGATACCACTTAATCCATAATCGAATTGAGATTAACCTAAATGAAAAATGAAATGAAGAACAAACACAATTAGTGGGGGTATTTTCCTTTTGCAGCTTCAATTGCTCAATGATTTGATTCCCATTGAATTACTCTCAAAGCCCTAAGTCTCTCTTATAAAAAACTTGGATTGATCTAAGATTATTTTACATGGCCTAGCCTTGCCCTTTTATGCGGATTACCAGTTTCTAGTTACAAGATATAACCATTATGCTCTTGAAATGCCTAAAATATTAAAGAGATACGATAGTCGTTCGAACTAACTCATTGGCCGTTCGAATGACTTGCCAAATTAAGCCTAAGAAAAGCCTCAGCATGAATTGGTCTTCTGGAACTTCAGTTCGTTCGAACGACTCCAATGTCATCCGAACGACTTGCCTATTTTGCCTAAATATTGCCTCAGCTTGAAATGGTCTTCTGGGAACTCCAGTTTTGTTTGAACGACTCCATGTCTCATTCGAACGACTTTGCATATTTTTTCCTGAACTGACTTAGCTCGAATTGGTCGAATAGACTCAGCTCGAATAAACTCTTCTGGGAACTTCAGGTCGAATAGACTCTTTTGGGAACTCCAGGTCGTATAGATTTAACTCGAATAAACTCATCTCGAATTGGTAGATTAAACTCTGATCGAATTGGTCGAATAAACTCAGCCCGAATAAACTCTTCTAGGAACTTCGGGTCGAATATGCTATTTTGGGAACTCCAGGTCGTATAGATTTAGCTCAAATTGGCCGATTAGACTCTGAGGTTCGTTTCTCTCATAACTCGTTCGAGCGACTCTGAGGTTCGTTCGAACGTGTTGGCATCTTTTGAAGGGTTTCGATCTTCAGATCCTCCTGGATCAAAATATCACCTTCTCTAAGAACACTTTACTTACTAATTCATCATCTCAGCATCGGGGTAAAGGCAAGATCTCAGACTCGTAGTGAAGAGTTTATTGGGCGTGTACAGGCCAAGTTTGAAGAACTTCAAACTCGATACTTTGGGTAGCAATCTTTGGCGGACCCCACTCCCATACCTGTGGAATCGACGTATTAGGGATATGTGAGGAGGAAGTAGAATTTTCTGAAGAAGAGTTTTCTCGGCTCTGTCAATTCCACTACGTTCTCTTGTTGGAAGCGGAGTACATGGATAGTCTTCCTAGCATAGCCGAGGAGACTATAGAAGATGAAGACAATACTTCTGCTGTGGATTTAGAAATGGCCCGTTCTTGTGGTTGCATATACCTCTTCAAAATAACCAAAAAGTGCCTCGATTTTCAAAACCGCTATCATTACCACTACCCCACTACCCCTACTTTTTAGCTGAGATGTATTTTATCGACTTTGCCCTCCATTACTCCCACGTGCGCGTCCCACGCTCACATTTACATAATTTTATACATAAACTAAGTTGATCCTTTTGATCCCTGCTCAAAGCTGTCAAATCAAATCCTTACATTAAATCAACCTTTTTTCGTAATCCAAGGAATCATCATGATGCTTGTAGGGCACTCTGCCCTAGGCTCAGTGTAGTTTTTGACATGCCAGCTGTTTGGACTGTTAGTTTTGACAGTCGAAGCCCACCTACCTTTGAAGTCCCTTCCTCCCGTCTGTGAATAATTGTCTATATCATGTCTTGAATATTCTTCCACAGATATCCTAATATTTAATTTTAAAATGTGCCAGTCATTCATGTCTCAAAAAAGTTGTTTTCGTACCTAAATTACCATCGAGTATTGTGTTTGTCCTTCTTATAGATAGACATGCAATTTAGTATCTTACTTCGATAGTTATCTCATAGATTGTCATAGTGGTAAGAGCAAAGCTATTGTTCCCGGTTGCCCATTTATAGAAAAAACTGGAGAGATTGAGAAGGAGAACATACTCCATTATTCCATTGAGAAGGAGAACATACTCCGTTGCTATGAGATCATCTGACTTACTGAGAGGAAGGGAAAATACTCTACTCAAATAGGTATGTCTTCTTACTTCTGTCTTGCTGCTTTGTCTTCTATTTTTGTATGTAGAGTACATATTAGGGTAGAGGCTGCTAGGGTTTATAGTTGTGATGATATGACCGAGGATGGGGGGAAACCATGTATCTGGGGGTCTAGCCCATTGGGGTTTTGAGGTTATTGACGGTGTGATAGGGATTGGAGTCAAACATTCGACTATGATAGTATGAGTTGGAGAGGGTATGTGAAAATAAGTTATTGACACATAATAGTCGAATATATCGATCTAATTGTGTGCCTCTTCTTCTGTTGGGTAAGATGCGTACCTGTCGATCTTCGAGGCTGAGACTGATAGATGAGGAAATCGAAGAAAATGAACTAAGGGTGTTTGGTTGTGCTCCCGTGGATAAGGGCACCGACTTGGAGGAGTTATAAATAGTAACATATGCCCCATTAACCGTGGTGGTACCTGAAATAGGGACTTCGAGTAGTAAACGCCATAAGACTCGTGTGACCGAGGATAGGGATAGAGAGGAGATAGAAGGAGGAGAGAGAGGGGGACATATAGGTAGTGTCGAGCCTTCGGGGGATGAAAGGGAAGAGGGGGAGAGGTGGATCACCAAGGGAAGTGCACTCTAGCTACAAGTGGTGATAGTGTGAGTTTGACTAATTCTGGGGAAGCTGCGGGGTTGGTCTCAGCTAAAGAGAATTTGAAATTGGATCGATTTGCGGCTAAGCTGGAGTTGTCGAAAGTAGGGGTGGTATTGTATGCATTCGGATCTGGATATATCTTCAAGTCTCAACCTCGAGAGGGTTTCATGGCATTTAAGGGCCAGATTCATCTAGGGATGCAACTACCCCTTCGAAGGCTAGTGAAGGAGGTGCTAAACTTTTAGGAGGTTGCCCCATGCCAGATGAATGAGAATTTCTATAAAATGATGAGGGTGGTCGAGGGTATGAATGTAGAGCAGAGAAGTGAAGGGAGGGGCTTAATCGAGTGGTAAAATATTCTATCGTTCTATTTGAGAAAAGCAAACCAAAAGGTGGGTACGTACCATATCCAATACTACACAGATAGGCTCTGGATGTTTGATTTGTGCTCGACGGGTTGAGGGTGGGACAAGGACCTGGTAGTTGTACGGGGTAATTATGAGAATGCCGAAGGGAGGACCCTTATTAGTTGCAACATAGGCTTTATAATCCAGGTAAATTAATGGTCAAAGATTTTTTGACATATTGATCATATAGACTGATAACCATGCTTTGCTTGCTCTATAGCACCAAGTAATCGAGCTCTGACAAATCCGATGAATTATATTGACGAACTGATCAGCACAAACGAGGAGTGGGTAAACCGTGTTTTAAGGAAACTAGGTATTAAGAGGAAGAGGCAGAAGAAGGCAGATTCTCTGCTTCGAAGCATTCCCGTTACGCCAAAGCCATCAAAGAAGATGGGGGACCAGGGTTCATCGAGAGGGTCGAAGGAATGGAGAAGGTAAATGTTGTGAGGAAGGTAAATTATGTTCCCAAGGGGCAGTAGGCGCCAAAGTAGGCAGCACCTGTGCTAGAAGTAGCTCGTGGCACGTCAAAGCAGGCGCCGACGTAATCTGACAAAGGGAAAGGTAAGGTCTTTCCCGAATCTCAAAAGGTACAACAGCCAAAAGTAACTTAGCGTAAGAGGCGTAGTACACTGAGGGAGGAGGATACAGAGGATGTGGACGAAGAACTAACAGCAGCCGAGCAAGAGGAGCATGCTCGAGCTATGGCTGCTTCGATGGCGACACTCTGCGACACTGGCCGAGACAAAGCTGGGAGGCGGATGAATAAGACTATGCATCAGGTAACTGTTTTTTGAAATTCTGAAATTTTCTTAAGTGCACCCTGCTTCGAGAGATATTGATGGCTCAAATATTCTAGCAAACAAATGCTTGGTCGCAGGCTTTCGTCAAGGCCCAAAAGGTAACAACGCTGCAGTTGAAGTAGGCGGTTGATAATCTGGAGCTTGCTCGGGGGATCAAAGAATCGCTGGTTTTTGAGATGAAAGTTTTGAAGCAAGAGCAGGGGACTATCAGAGATGAATGCGAGAGGAGACTCGAAGTTCAGCGTTACAATCATACGTAGGTGCTGGGGTCGAAGCTAGCTGAGAAGGATAGGGTTATTGTAGAACAAAGGATGATATTCCAAGGGAAATTTGATGATGAATCTGAAGTTACTGTCAGGTTGAAGACGTTCATTGCAGATTTGGGGTATGATCCTGAAACTTTGAAACACTTTCCCACAACCAATGATCTTGTTGATGAAGATGTTGTTCAGACGCAGGGGGTAGTAGTAGATATTGTTATTATAGGTGTGGGAGGCGGCGTAGAGACTCTTGCAGTCGAAGAAGCTGCTCCTGGGGATGTGATTGATGGGTCGAACCCTTCTATTGAGGGTACTGGAGATGTTGGTATTAAAGAACTGAGCAGGGAGATGATGTGGCTACTCCGCTATGAGGTATTGTGTTGGGGTACCAAACTATTTTTGATAATCTTTCTGTTGTGTTATTATATTTGAACAATGTTGAGTTTGCTTTGCACTTGAGCTGTAAACTTGTGATTTATTGGACTTGCTGATGTATGCTGAACTTGATTTGAATTGGTTTGTTGATTTTTGTTGAACTTGATTCTCTGATATATACTATACTAAAACTTCATAGATGTAGTAGAGTTGTTGATATTTTTATATACTTGTATCTGCATATGTTGTAAGTGTAGAATGCTCGTAGAATTATCGAACCTTGAAGAGCTTCGAGATGGTCGTGACACTTAGGTGAAACCAGGGAAATTACTGGACTTCAAAGGCCTGAGCCTGATCGAAGTAGAATGTGGTCGCCCCCAATACATTCTCGAGGGTCCGGTCTCTCGACCATTCATGTCCCTTGAGTTTGCTCGAATTTTGGAGACTTGAACATTTTCAAGGTCGCCCCCAAGTATCAGTCGAGTCGAAGGGTTGACATGATACTTAGGCTATACCAAAAAATTTATTGGACTACGAAGGCCTGAGCCTGATCGAAGTTGAACGTGGTCACCCCCAATGCATTCTCGAGGGTCCGGTCTCTTGACCATTCATGCTCCTCGAGTTTGCCTAAATTTTAGAGACTTGAAAATTTTTAAGGTCGTTCCCAAGTATCAGTCGGGTCGAAGGGCTGACATAATACTTAGGCTAAACTAAGAAATTCACTGTAAAATAGGAGACGAAGTTAAGAGGAAAAAACTATTTATTGTTTATACTATATTTACATCAGTAGAACAAGGTGAAGGTCGTGGTCTATTGTATGATACTAACTACATTGTATTTTATGGATTTGGTAGAGGCTCTTCGTCTTCTGTCATGAATTATTATGAACCCTTGTTAGTTTTATCGTACACAATATAAGGCTCTTCCCAGGATTCAGCTAGCTTGCCGGCATTTCAAGGCTTCAAAGACTGTGTGACACATCGAAGTACAAGATCTCTAATATTGAAACTTTGTGGTTGAACTCTCTTGTTATATGACTTCTGGAGTGATAGATGGTAACGACCGAGGATGGTGATGGCTCGGTCTCTTGTTTTATCGATCCATAACATATTGTACCCGAGTTTGAACTCATTATCTTTATCAAGATTTCTGTGGTCGCGTGTTGGTACTTTGAATTGAGTAGTTAACACTGCTTCAGTACCATAGGCTAGAAGAAAAGGGGTGCAGCCCGTTGCTTTTCTTGGTGCTGTTTGATAGTCCCAGAGGACGTGCTATAATTCCTGAACCCATCGCCTTTTCTTTGCATCGATACGCTTCTTGAGATCTTTGACTATGGTTTTATTAATTGTTTCGACCTGACCATTCCCTTAGGGGTAGTAAGGTGTTGAGGGGGAGAGGATGATGTTGTACTTCTTGAGGAAATTTATGACTTTGTTCTCGACAAATTATAGACCATTGTCACATCGAATCATATGAGTGCAGCCGAAGCGTGTAATAATATTTTCCCATAGAAATTTAATAACTTCTTATTCTCTAGTTTGGCATAAAGGTACGTACGGCTTCGATCTATTTGGTAAAATAATCTGTTGCAACAATGATGTTCTCTCGGCTATCCAAAGCTTTGGGAAAGGGACCCACAAGATCAATGACCTATCATTTGAATGGCCAAGAGACTTGGCTAAAGTGGAGGTCTTATGAGAGGTTGTGGATGCCATGGGCATGGCACTGGCATTTGTCACAGTGTTTAGCATACTCTTCGGCTTGATTCTTCATATTGGGCCAGAATAAACCTTGGGAAACGGCTCAGAGGGCCATAGATCGACCAGCAGTATGAGCACCGCAGGTACATTCGTGGAGTTCGACAAGAATTGAAGAGGCTTTGTTTTGAGTAATGCATCGAAAGAAGACCCCATTTGGGGATTTACGACGTAACTCGCGTTTGAGGATAGTGTATCTGCTGCAGTTTTCTAATAACGATCGTTTGGCTTTGGGATCGTCTGGGAGGATAACATTATTGAAGTAATTGAGGAATGGTGCTCGCCAGTCATCTGGATCGAGACTCTCACCCCCAGTATTGATGGCATTGACTTCCATCTGGTCGATACTTGGGCGTTCAAATACTTTGATATGGAGAGTTCAGGATTTGAACTGGCCTAACATAGCTGCTATATAGGCGAGGGCATTTGCGTGTCTATTTTTGCCTCTGGGATAGTGAGTAATAGAATATTTTTCAAGGAAACGGTTCATACACTGACGGACGATAGCAGCATATTCAGCCATGCGACCGTTGGCTTAATTTTTATCGGTGTATTATCTCTGGACGAGTTGGGAATCTGTGAAAACTACAAGTTTAGGAGCGCCGAGGTTGAGTGCTAGGTCGAGGTCATGGATCAAGGCTTCATACTCAGCCTCGTTGTTTGAGCATTCAAAATTTAACTTAACTGCCTTTTCAATTCGATCGTTGGTGGGTGTAACCCGGACGATGCCGATCCCCGAACCATTAGGTCCAGCGGATCCGTTTGTGAAGAGATTTCAGCCTGTGCTACGGTTCCATGGGTCTGTTGGTTTGGGATGGTCTTCTGGTAGGTCGTCCTCGTGTTCCTCCTAGTCGACATCTTCGACCAGGAAATTAGTAAGGAAATCGGCAACTGCTTGGCCTTTTTGGGATACCTGCTTCTCAAATGTGATATCGTGTTCCCCAAGATAAATAGACCACTGTTGTACTCGTCTGGATTTTTCTTTCATGCTGAGTACTTCTCGAAAGGGATAACTTGTTATAACACGGATAGGGTGGGCTTGAAAATATGGTTTGAGGTTTTAGGAAGTGTAGACGAGGGTGAGGAGAAAATGCTCAAGTTTCGTGTATCGAGTTTCTACAGGTGTCAGGGTTTTGCTAATAAAATATACAGGTTTCTCAATGTTTGATTCAAGTCGAATGAGGACTGAGCTGATAGAAATATCGGTGACCGCGAGGTATAAAGAAAGTGTTTCACCTTCGACAGGGGTGCTAATGATGGGTGGTCGACGAAGATATGTTTTAAGTTTGAGGAAGGTCGGTTCACAGTCGGGTGTCCAATTGATCTCAGGGTCATTTTTCTTTTTAGCCTTGTGGATGCCTTGGTCGCGTAAGAGAGAGAAGAGCCAAGCACAGCGGTCTGAGGATTTGGAGATGAAACGGCTATGGGACGCTATCTTACCTGCCATCTTTTGGACATCTTTTATGGTTCGGGGGGATGGCATGTTCATGAGGGCTCGGATATGAGTAAGGTCGATCTCGATACCTCGTTTGCTGATAAGGTGGCCAAAAAATTTGTCAGATGAAATACCAAACTGGTATTTATGTTGGTAAAGTTTCATATTGTATGTTCGAAGTATCAAAAAGACTGCGGTTAGGTCCTGAATGTGGGTCTATTTTTGGAGGCTCTTGTATAACATGTCGTCGATGTATGCTTCGACCGACTTGCCAAGCAAGGGTTTAAACATGGTTGTAATAAGGCGTTGGTAGGTGGTACCCATAATTTTAAAGCCGAAGGGGATGACGTTAAAATAGTAAAGGCCTTGTTCAGTGAGAAAAGAAGTTTTAAGTTGATCCTCGGGGAGGAGGGGTACCTGATTCTAACCTGAAGCCGCGTCCATCATCGATAGGTGCTCATGTCCAGCAGTGGCATCTAGAAGTACTGAAATGATCGGGATGGGGAAGCTATCCATAGGTGTGTGTTTGATGAGGTCTGTGAAGTCGATACAAATTTTGATATTCCCATTCTTTTTAGGAACTACAACAATATTGGATATCCAATCAGCATACTTGACTTTCCTGATAAAACTCGCGGCTATGAGTTTGTCGACCTCGAGGTTTACAGCTTCTTGAAGTCGTGGTGCCAAGATACGCTTCATCTATTTAATTACTGCAGAATGGGGGATGAGGTCGAGGTGGTGGCATGCCACTACACTAATTTTACTAAATTACCACAGATAAAGTCTGTGGTAATAGTCGTTTTGCCATGGATAAAGTCTGTAGTAAAAGGTGCGTAGCAATATTTTTGCCACGGAGTTTATCTGTGGTTACCTAATTTATATTGCTACGGAGTAAATTCGTGGCAATTTTTTGCCACAGAGTTTGTCTGTGGTTATCTAATTTATATTGCTACGGAGTAAATCCGTGGCAATTTTTTGCCACAGAGTTTGTCTGTGGTTATCTAATTTATATTGCTACGGAGTAAATCCGTGGCAATTTTTTTACCACGGAGTTTGTCTGTGGTTATCTAATTTATATTGCTACGGAGTAAATCCGTGGTAATTTTTTTGCCACGGAGTTTGTCTGTGGTTACCTAATTTATATTGCTACAGAGTAAATCTGTGCCAATTTTTTTGCCATGGAGTTTGTCTGTGGTTATCAAATTTATATTGATACGGAGTAAATTCGTAGCAATTTTTTTACCACGGATAATATATGTAGTATAATTAAGATATTTACCACTGCTTTAGTCTGTGGTAATTTAATTTTTATTTGTTTTTTAAAAAAATCAAAAAAATAGCCACAAAACCTACAATTCAGAAAAACAAATTGCACCTGTTGTATACACATATATAAACAAAAACACATAATTCAATAACTTGTTTCATTTATAAATATTGGCCCAAAAAATCCAGGTACACTGGTTACAAGCTATATACATGTTCCCTATAATAGATCCAAAGAAACCATGGATTGAGAAACAAAAAAAGAAAGCGCAGTGAATTCAAAAACAAAGGATTAATATAGCGGTGTTCAAACTATAACCTCAAAAGTAGTAACGGATCCATCATGGCGATTAATCTGACGCAGGCCTTGTGGCCACCTCTGACATGGCACTACTAGTGTGGATGATAGGTGTTACATCAGCAACACTGCTCTTTATTCTCCCACACTTCACAGGAAGAAAGTTAGACTTTCATTAGCAAAGTAAACGGATAATCATTGGTAATTGTAGCGATTAATCTGAATCATTCTTCATGTACTTCTACATAATTAAACACTTAGAGAAATTTTTAAGAGAGAATCTTACCAGACATTGGATGGATCCCATTTTGCATTGGGGCCAAAAGAACCTCAGGTTGTACAGGTATTCATGAGATGGTACTGGTGCTCAAGCATATGGTTGAACATGATGATTTGTTTCTTCAGCTTTAACCTTATGTAATAGGCCCTGAAAAATTCGTGATTTTCTTCCTCGAGTTACTGCCATACTAATCATTCGATAAGATTTAACCGTTTCCATTCTCCGTCCGAGAGGGACCAACTGAAAATATCCGTGTTGTTTCTGATCCTGTCGTGATTCAGACTGCAAGGCAGAACACTGGTTCCTCTTTGAAGTCCCCATCGTAAAATTATCTGTTCAGGTGTCTTTTTACGCCTTTATGCTATTTTTGCTACGACAAACAATTTCAACATGGGACTATGGACTGATTTAGACCTCCTGAATGTTATCCAAGGAGTTCCAGGTTCATCTTCACTACCCGACCCACTATCAGACATCCCCTTAGTGGATACTGGTACTCCTCCTAAAGGAGTGTGAGCTGAGACATGAATACCTTTCAACTGGCAGAATTTTACAAGTTCATCTTGACGCCAAAATGGATGCAACTCCACCTGATTGATGGCTGGTACGATATTTGCAAATTGGAGCAATTCTTCGATTTGCCTAACACTGAAATTGCTAACACCTATAGCTCGAACCAAACCACTCTCTACTAGAGCTTCCATTACTTTCCAGGTAGGCTTCAACCTATTAGAAAACTGCCTATACTCGCTAGCGTACTTCCAAGGAGGATCGGTAGCTAGCATCACTAAAAGCAAAACTCTCAGTCCAATGCACCAAATAAAGATCCAAATACGATACCCCAAGGTTCTTAAAAGAAACTCTCACAGTATTCTCAATTCTCTTAGAAGAATTAGTAGTACAATATAGCCTTTTTTTTGTATACAAAGCGAGTTCATTGTTAAACAGGTGTTCCTTAATCCAAATATAATATCAGAAGATGATATACTTCAAATTTACCAGTAATCACCACATGAGCATACTCCATTCCTGAAACAATGGTATCGATTTGTATTCCTCAGTACAATTTCATGATCAACTGCCTTTGATATATACTTGATTGCATTGTGACAATCTCCACATACACAAAGATTTTTTATGACTCGGATAGTTGTCAACGGGGAGTACTTATTATCCCGTAAGCTATTGCAAGCCTCTCACTGTGGTAATATAGAGAACACTCTTTTTATTCTTCTTCAACATCATGCATCACATAATCTGTATCGGGAGTATATCCCTCCTCTCCAATTATTTGAATTAATTCCTCCAATTTGTCATATATGGCAGATGCTTGTGGGTGTGACTTATCATCCACCACAAAAAGGTGGACCTTGCTCTTAACATCAATCCAGCTATACCCCGGATCTTTCTTTATGCTTCTCGACTTCATCATCTTTCTAGTCTCATTAACTTTGTCCCATTGGTTTGCTGAAGCATATATATTTGATAGAAGAACATAAGCTGCTGAGTCGAACGGCTCCCAAACCAAGAGCCTAGTAGCTACATACTCTCCAGTTTCTGCATCTCCTTGTAATTTGCACCACCAAGTAGAGCTCTATACATTGAAGCAGATGGTTCAAAGGGCATTGACTCAATTAACTTCTTTGCTTGGTGAACATGCCCAGCACGACCAAGTACGTCAACTAGGCACGAATAGTGCTCAATCTTCGGTTCAATCCCATACATACTGTGCATTGAATTGAAGTACCCATAAGCTTTGGAAACTAACCCCGAGTGACTACAAGCTGAAAGTACTCCAACAAAAGTGATAGAATCAGGTTTTATATCTTGACACCTCATCTGCTTAAAAAAATTTAGAGCTTCTTCGCCATTTCCATGTTGTGCTAAGCCTACAAGCATTGCATTCCATGATGCAATATTCCTCACATTCATTCTCTTAAATAACTTGTACGACTCTTGTATGCTTCCACACTTGGCATACATATCTACAAGCAAAGTTCCAACAAACTGATCGGAAGCATACTCCAGTTTTATCGCATTAGCCTGAATTTGCCTTCCTTGTTCCAAAGCGGTTAAACATGAACAAGCTTTGATAAGAGCTGCAAAACTATATTTGTCAGGTGAAACACCTAAGCACATCATCCTATGATAAAACCCAAGAGAAACAAATGAAGGGGTCAATCAGAACCCAAATCCCAATAATTAGAACACCTCAAATCACCAAATAAATCTCAAAGATTGAATCTGTTCACAACCATAACTCTCAAAACCAATCAATCTACAATACAGGACAACTAAGTAAAACCCAAACACATCATCCCCATGAAACCCAAAACAACACTCATAAAAGACTTATAAATCACCACAAACTAAACCCAAACAATCAAAAACAAAAAAACTTGAAACAAGTTGAGTAGATAAGCCAAAGAACACTCTTTGATATTGGATTTTGCCAATATGGCATTTGGTTAGAGGGTGAGGTGTAGGGATTCTAAATGGTAAATTGGATTTTTCTGTTACTCCTTCTTTAAGCAAGTTACTGAGTGTTGATGCGTTTTAAAAGTTAAATATAACACATATCATGATAAATAAATATATGGCATTACCGTAATATTATTTAGTACTAATATCAGAACCATAGTACTTGGTAAGTTGTACAACCCAATCAAACCTAAAGCGTTTTTCTACAAAGGCCAGGTAATCGTAATGGAAAATAAATTATGATGAACTTACCTAAGGTTGTAAAACCAGGTTCTGTTCTTGCTCGATTTAAGAGTGTTTTTACCACTTCATCTCAAGTCATATACAATTGTAGACAGTGTTCAATCAAATTGTGGACCTACAAAAACTTTCCACAACTCAGTTAATAACCGAAACACAAGAATGGAATTGGCTTAGCGGCGCTTTTATTAAAATAATATATAGCAAAAGATTCTCTTACAAGTGTTACATCCTTATGTGAAACCTTCCACGTATCTTTACTTGTAGCAGTTACTGAACTCGAGTCCACCACAGGAGGAGCATCGGTAGTAGTGTTATTCTGTAGATCAGAGTTAGGTCCTTCATAAAAATAAAGTACAGTGTGTCAGATTCCAAAGTGAAAGCTAAAATATATTGTGAAAAAAGACTTTGAAGTCCAGCCGATTTTTAGTAAATAGAAGTAATACAAGTGTACTCCAATATGCAAGTAGCAATTTAGCATGCTAGCCTCCCAAGATAGAGCGTGAGGCCTTCGGTGATCAGTCTTCACATTCACCGACTGTTCATTTACTGAGGGTTGAGAAGACGACCTTTTCAGATATATTAGAGCAAAACCATTTTAGTACTAATGGTGATTCACATTAGGTTCAACACCAAAAACTTGGCTCAAGTGAAGAAGGCACCATCAGTATTTAAGCATATACACAAATGTTTGCCTACTCATCAAAAACTTAAATGAAGTAAAATAAAAACACTTGAAAAAAAAATACGACATTGAAGATACCTCATCCTTTTATTGTTAGGCTGGATACCTCATCCTTTCGTGAATGTAGAGTAAGCTGAATCCTTATTTCCATCCTTAAGGCATGTTTTTCTTCCATAATCCATAACCTATACAAAGATGAAACAATTTAACTTGTAATTCACGATTGCCCAGTCATTCAAGGCTTTAAAAACTGAAAATAAAATAGAGATGTTATCAATTGAAATTGTGCAATCCGAACTTTCAAACACTGATATATGGTTTTGATTGGGACAATATTACATGATTAAGCACCAGCCCACATCTAAGGCTTCATCAAAGTATATATTACCTGGTTATACAATAACCCCAGAAAAAAAAACATAAAGGAATTTTCTGGATAAAAACATATAAACATATCATATACAATAAGTACAGTTAGGAAAGTGACATATACACCGACAATCTCACAAGTGGATTTTCTGATTGTGATTCATCATATAAAAAATAGTATTCTTAAAAAACAATTTCTTTGAAGCGAAGTCATCTTGTTGATTTCGATTTGTAATGCCGGTGACAAATCTCAATATCCTTTACGACACAAATCTTTGAGTACTCGATATGCTTTAAATTTGAAGAATTAACATTAATAAGTCTGTGAACATTGTAAAAGATAAGGTCATGAGCTACTGCCAAGAATGCATATACAGTAATAGCTATATTACCATCAGATGCTTGAGATCCTCATTGCATTCATACTGTTTAATAGTGGCACGCACTAAAGGAATGGTTCAGACATTAAATATGGCATTATTGGACAAAAAAAATTGCAATGATTATGAAAAAATATGGATTTTTAAAGCAATGGTAGGATGCATATCCAGTATATGCCATTTAGTAGTTCAGAGCTCGATGAACATTCTGTTGTATTTTATGTGTGAAACGTCCATTAGAATTTGAAATCACCAAGCCTTATCTTAAGCTAATCCCAGTGAGCAAATCTACTTTTGATTTATGTTGATATTAGTATTAAGCTTGACCCGAGACTTGCAACAATTGCAAGCTTGGTTTACTTAGCACGAGAAGTTTAAATACTCTATTTGCTTAAATATATCATACATTTTCTTTTAAGAGCTTAAAAAGTGTACTAGATTGTCGTAAAATATGTTTTATTGAAATTTCTAGTTGTATAGAAAGCTAGAAACCGTAAGTTCGAGCAAACTTTTTCATGACACCGAAACTTCAGTAGATTCCAACATAGAAGACAAGCATTGTCTAAAGACAATGAGCTACAAAAAAACTACAACATTCTTCAATAGAAAAAAAATGTTCTAATCGGCTGAACTTCTGTATCTCCAATCATTGGGAGGATTTCAAACTCAAAATCCCAATTTAAGAGTGAGACTTTAGTTCAATGACTTCAGCTCATAACAAATTGTTTCTTAAGAAAAAAAATCTAATTTCTAGAAAAATCTAATAATTACAATTTCACCCAAATAAGATTGGTAAAAATCATATGCTAGTTTCACTAATTTCACTCAAAGAATTTTGATTCCAAAGTAGCAAATCTAATAATCAACAAATCAGATGTTAATTTCCTTAAAATAAAAACTAGAATACAACTAAGAGTAAGAGAAAATCGGAAGTTAGGGTTTAGGAACTTACAGGTTTTTGTGATCGCTTTTAGAGAGAGAGAGAGACTAAATCAGAGAAGAAATTGATGATATTGTTGTTGGATATTGGTATTTAATGCTTTCCCCTTGTTGGATATAAGTAGTCCTCATAGATGTTAGGGTGTGCTTCATCAAGGACGCCCCCAGTATGGTAAGTGCACTTTTACTTTAAAGAACAACTATGGTCTTTACGAGGACATTCTACTTCAAGGACGTCCCCAGTGTGGTTAGTGCGCTTTTATTTTAAAAAATGACTTTCGTCTTTGCGAGGACGTCCTACTTCAAGGACGCCCCCAGTATGGTGAGTACGCTTTTACTTCAAAAAATGACTCTCGTCTTTGCGAGGATGTCCTACTTTTACTTCAAGGATACCCCTAGTATGGTGAGTACACTTTTATTTTAGAAAACAACTCTCATCTTTGCGAGGACGTCCTACTTCAAGGACTCCCCCAGTGTGGTGAGTGCGTTTTTACTTCAAAAAATGACTCTCAGCTTTGCGAAGACATCCTACTTCAAGGACGCCCCCAGTGTGGTGAGTACATTTTTACTTCAAAAATTGACTCTCGTCTTTGCGAGCACATCCTACTTCAAGGATGCCCCCAGTGTGAAGAGTATGCTTTTACTTCAAAAAATGACTCTCGTCTTTGGGAGGATGGTCTGCTTCAATGACGCCCCCAGTATGGTGAGTACACTTTTATTTCAAAAAATGACTCGCGTCCTTAAGAGGACGTCCTACTTTAAGGACGCCCCCAGTGTGGTGAGTGCACTTTTACTTCAAAAAATGACTATCGTCTTTGCGAGGATGTCATACTTCAGGGGCGTCCCTCAGTATATTGAGAAAAGTTTGAAGCTAAAATTGAAAACATGTATTTTAGTGAGCTATATATACGTATCATATTGCTACCGAATCTATTTGCAAAGGTTCATTGCGTTCCAAGGGGATTTGAGCTCTTCGTCATCACTATTTAGTAGGTTATAGGCATTTCTGTCGACCATGGGTGAGATGAGGTATGGACCTTCCCAATTAGGTTGAAGTTTGCCTTTATTATAATTATGAGTTGTAGGGAAGACTTTCTTCATGACATGGTCCCCTTCGCAAAACTTTTGAGGGAGCACCAGTTTGTTATAGTTTCTTTTTAGTATCTCTTGATACTTGAACATGCGCGAGGAGGCTTCCTCTCTAGTTTCATCTATCAGGTCAAGGTTCTTCGCGATGAGTCAGACATTTATCTCACTGCCTACAATCATGGATCTCATAGTATTAGTGATAACCTCGATAGGGAGTACTATATCAGAGCCATAGGTGAGCATAAACGAGGTGAAACCCATACTTTTACGTCGCGTTGTGCGGGGACCACAACGTGTGGGGCAGTTCGTTGACCCATTGACCTTTGACTGCGTTCAAGCATTTACTGATACCATCAATTATCATTTTTTATTGGCCTCGGCCTGTCCACTTCCCTGGGGGAATCTGGGGCTAGAAGGCAGGATTTTGATGTTGTAAGGCCTAACGTATTCGGCGACCTTACGACCCACAAATTGTGTACCATTGTTGGTCATCAGAATTGTGGGGATACCAAAATGTGTGATAATGTGCTTCCATAAGAAGGTGATTACCTCTTCCTCCCTAATACGAATGAGGTGTAACGCTTTGACCCATTTGGTAAAATAGTATCTCGCAACTAGTAACCATTGGCGTCTCCTTCTCGCCATGGGGAGTGCCCCGATTATGTCCAATCCCTATTTTGTGAATGGCCAAGGACAAGTGACTGTGTAGAGGTTGATGGTTGGGGCGTAGATAAGGTGCCCATGGAATTAACATTTGTCAAACTTTTGCGTATGCGCTATAAAGTATTATTACATTGTTGGCTAGTACAATCCTTGTGTTCAAGGTCGATCAGCCAAGGACCTACCCATTGTGTGTACCCCACAGACGCCTTCATGGATTTTTACGATGACAATTATTACCCATTCCCCTGTGATACACGTGAGGTGTAGAACATACAGGCTCATCATATAAAGTTTGTTATTAATGACCATGTATTTTATTTCTCTATTTTGGAGGTTCTCGGCGGCCGACCGATCTGTGGGGAGGATGTGGTGTACCCTGAGGAAATCAAGAAATGGTTGGCGCCAATCGGTGTATGAGGGGGCGACTGAGCTATCGGTTTGCATGGCCGTTATCATATGCTTGAGTATGCTAGGTTTGTCAAGGATCTCCACCTGAATAACCCTGAGCCGGTCGTCAATGATTCCTGCTAAGTACACGAGGGCGTTAAAGTGCTTATTCTTACCGCGGTGAATGTGCTATAAGTTGACCTTTCTGAACTTGCTCAGCCGCTATTTCAGGATTTCCATATAGTCAGACATTCTACCGTTGGCCTAGAACGTCGTCGCCCTGTACTGATTAACAACTAGCTGCAAGTCGGTAAAGAGGAAAATTTCTTTCACGCCCAGGGCCAACACTGAATCTAACCCACACAATAATGCCTCGTACTCTACTTTATTGTTACTGAGGGTGAAGCTGACCCGTACAGCCTTCTCAATTTTTTCATCGGTAGGAGTAACCAGCAATATCCCCAATCCCGAGCCACTCGTATTAATGGACCCATCTATGTATAGTCGTCACCCCTTAGTATAGACGGGCTCGTCGTCATCCGAATGAATCTTGTGGTCGTCATGCTCCTTGTTTTGCCAATTATTATCATCAATGGGGAGGTCGGCGACCGCCTGTCCTTTGACAGCGAGCCTCGGCTCAAAGCGTATGTCAAATTCCCCTTGAGTGACTGCCCATTTTACAATGTGATGAGTCTTATCTTTCTTTACGAATACCTCTTGTAATGATTGGGTGGTGATGACCTTGATTCTATAGGCTTTGAAGTACAGGCATAATTTTTACACGGCATATACCATGGTGAGGGCTTATTTTTCTATAGTAGAGTAACGCAGTTCCGCTCCCACGATGGTTTTACTGAAGAAGTATACCGGTTTCTCGGTTCTATGGTCCGCACGAATGAGGACTGCGCTAATAGAGTCATCTATATTTCAGAGATACATGCCCAGCAAATCGTGCCCTTTTGGTATACTAAAGATTGGGGGGTGTCCAAGTATCACAACATGCCCTAGAAGCTACCTCGCATTCATCGTTCCATTGGCACATTTTGTTCTCAAGGATACATTAAAATAGTGGACTGCATTTGTAGAAGGCTTTGTAAAAAAAGCAGCCGAGTACGACAATTTTCTCCATGAGGGCTTGAACTTGCTTCAGCGTTCGTGGTGAGGGCATACAGGCGAGGACGTATATCTAATCAGGGTCGGCCTTAATTCCTCGCTGAGTGACTACGTGCCCAAGGAGCTTCCCCAAGGAGACACCAAAGCTGCATTTCTCAGGGTTCAATCGCATCTTATTAGATCGTAGCTTTGTGAAGACGATCTCAAGGTTGGTGAGTTTGTCGATGCACAGCCTGCTCTTTACGAGCTTGTAGTCAATGTATACTTTAACTATTTTCCCCAATTTATATCCAAACATGGCGGTGATAAGGCACTGGTAAGAAGATCCAGTGTTCTTCAGGCCGAAGGACATGACGGTATAGTAGTACAGGTTTTGCTCAGCAGTAAAGGAAGTGTACTCCTGGTCCTCTGCTGCCAATGGTATTTGGTTACACCCGGAATAACCATCCATGAAGGATAACTGTTCATGTCCAGCCGTGGAATCGACTAGTCTTATGATGAGGGGCATAGGGAAGCTATCCTTCGGAAAGTGTCCATTGAGGTTGATAAAATTGATACAGACCTACGTTTTACCATTCTTCGTAGGGACGACCACCATATTTGGTACCCAGCATGGGCTGTCCACGGGTCTGATAAATTCTGCCTATTGTAACTTTTAGATCTCATCGTTTATGGCTCCCCATAACCTTGGGGCTATTCGGCGTGGTTTCTGCTTAACTGGGGCAACTTTATCGCTAATGTACAAGTGGTGACAGGCCACATTGGGGTCTATACCTGGCATTACGTAGAATGACCATGCGAAGATGTCTTTGTACTGTCGAAGGAGGGTGGTATGGTTCGAGCACTCATCTTCTGTCAACAAGGAACTAATATATGTTGTTCTCGTGGGGACGTCAAGGTTAATCTTATCAACGGCTCAACGAGAGGCGGTGTCCAGTCTCTGTTGAATGTGCTTATAACTGCATCGTTCTGATCAGAAGGTTGTGCGGCTATTTTTATTTGTATGCTGAGGTGGCGAGGAACGATGGATGAGTCTACCGCCATGGGCTCATTCCCTTATCGTTGCTAGTCCTCAACGATGATACTTTTCCTCTTTTTCTTTAAATTCTCATGGTCCATCAAATTTTTTAGAGAGTTAGCGTAGTAAATACGGGCTACGACTTGGCAGCTTCGTATTTGGTATGGGCCAAATTTCATGGGAAAGCATATTACTTAATGATAGGAAGATGGGATTGCCTTCATAGCGTGGATCCAGTTGTGTCCCAGGATGCCATTATAATGGACTATAGGGTTGTTGATGATGGCAAACGTGGTGGGTACCATGAGTGGTCTGGCCTGCACCTGAGTGACGAGCTCCCCCATAACCCGTTCAGTGGACCAGTTAAAGCTTGAGATCTTTGTTTTGGGCAGTGCCAAGCAATTTTGCATGTTCATGTTTCTAAGGGCGTCATTATAGTGGATGTTGGCACCACTACCAGAGTCAACAAGCATGCGATTAACGAGGATACCCATGATTACGATCCAAATGACTAAAGCATCGTCATGCGGATGGGAGACTACTAATCCCAGGTCATCGGTGAAGTAGATGGCCTACTCGAGCGGCGTCTCGGAGCTCGCCTCAATGTTATGGGCCGTACATTGGTTCTCAGTACGGCAATAACACTGCCGACTGCATTATGTGATGGTACTCTATTGAGATCCCCTAAGATCATATTAGACACAGCCACATGCCCCTGTGGCTGCACGGTCATTGCTAGCTATTCCAGGGGTTTGCGAGGGAGTCTGTCTGCAGGTGGGATTGGTTGCTTGAGGTATTAGGTACAGTGCCCTTGGCGGAACCATGTTTCAGTCATGTTTATCAGATCATAACATTCCTCGGTCGCGTGGTCATGGATGTCATGGTGTGCCCAGTATGGCGGTCAGGTTTTGAATGCGGTTTCCTATAGTTGGGGTCACTTTTAATGATGTTGGGAGGTCCGCTCGTATGAGGGCAAGGTCACTGGGTAAATACCATTCCCAACGTGGGGCTCTTGGTCTTCCATCTGGTGGGGGCTCGGTTTTATCTCGGGGGTCTCACCCTATACGCCTTTTCTTCCTGCAGTCGTCGGGATTGCGCTGCTGATCGCGCGCATCCCGCAGGTATTTAAAATTTTTTGCCTGAGCGATAAACGAGGGGGTAAAAGCGGTACAGAGGAGGGCGACCATTTATGAGGCAGATGTTTGATTGTCGGCTTCGACATTCTGGTACTTTTATAACTTTCTCGTAGAGCTGCTCGCGGGTCACTTCATGTGGAAGGCCTCGCGGAGTTTAGTACTGGGAAGGGAGGCACCCATGAAAGTAAGATAGGCGGTCAGAGCATTGACACGTTTAATGAGGGTGAGCTCGCCCTTAAACCTTGTGAGAAAGGAGTCGATGGATTTGCCGACCTGCTTCTTCTAAGAAAATAGCTATGTTAACTGTTTCTTCGATTGCTGGTTGTGTAGGTACTTCTCGATGAATGCTAGTGGGAGTTGATGAAATGTGGAGATGAAGTTGGGTTCGAGGCTTTGGAACCACGTGAGGGCCCATTCAAACAAAGTCGAGAGGAACAGGCGGCACATGCGCTCGCCAGTTTGATACATTAGGTCGATGTTGTACTAAAATTTGGAGAGGTATTGGCCAGGATCTTGACTTCCAATAAAGGCTTCTATCTTTGGTCGGGAGTAACTCTGGCCTGGAACGTAACTCTGGATGGCCGCGGTAAAAGGTGTGTTGTGGATCCGGTGGAGGGTTTCCTTGGTTAACCGCTTGATCGGGTTATTGCCTTGCATATTTATGATGAATGCCTCCATAGATGTGGCCGTTAATGGTAATAGGTCGGGTATGCTAGCGTCACGCCTGAGAGCGACCACACCTCAGGTGGACTCATCGTAGTAGCTCTCGTGGTGATGCGTGTATGGTGACACAAACGAAGGTGTGCCGGGGTACCGCTTGTAAAATTGGTCATTGTAGGTGAGAGGTCTTTCTTTATAGGGCCTGTAGCCAAGCCCTGGTGGGTACGAGAGGTCATCGGAACTGTATGGTTGGTGCCACTTTGGGGGGTTGGCATAACCTTCGCCATGCCAGGCTCCAAAGTCTGCGACGGTTGTTAGGGGGCGTATCCCGCAGTTCTGTGGGGCACAACGACCAAGTGGTGGCGGGTTATTGCGGCTAAGCTGGTGTACAGGATGTTGCTGAGGTGGGCCTGTCGCATGCTGTACAGGGGGATGCTGCGGTGTAGGGAGCATGGGATGATTGGGGGTACCGGCGGTCCTCGGTGCGGTGGATACGGGTGGTGAACTGGCGTGTGCTGGTGTTCATATGCTGGCTCGCAGACTGGGTAATCCAGGAGGATCTAGGCAAGTCCTATTGGGACTAGAAACTTGTAACGAAGTCCTATTGTAACTAGGAACTTGTAGCCATTATAAAAGAGGCAAGACTAGGCAAGTCCTATTGGGACTAGGAACTTATAATGCAAGTCCTATTGGGACTAGAAACTTGTAACCCAGTCCTATTGGAACTAAGAACTTATAACCCTTATAAAAAGGGGTAAAGCTAGACATTGTTTTCTTATGTTAGATCTAGAAATAGTTCTGAAAGAGGCCTAGGGTTTTTAGAGTGATTTTCTTGTAATTACTTCATTTTTTTAAGCAATTGAAGTTTTGTTTTCCCAATCAATTGGTGTTCTTCAGAATTTTCAGCTAACTAGAGCTTCTCCATCGTATTGTGGATTAAGTGGTATCAGTTTTCCAGTTACGATCTTCAGGGGGTTGATTGTGGTTTATGGTCTCTACACGCGACCGTCTCAAGCAAATGACGGAGAAGCTAGTGAGTCCGTTGAAGATCTATCGCAAGCCTAATTCGAAGAAGAAGAAGGATGATTTGGAGATGGGCGATTCCAACGAAAGACTCACAGTTTTGGAAACTACAGTTTTCACCCTAACTTCTACTGTATGGGAGTTAGTAGAACAATTGCATCTTACAAACCTCACGAAGGCTTCCGCTTCGACGAAACGACGTGACCGCTCGAAGAAGAAAGGGATGGAGGTGGATGGAGACGACGATTTTGCGGGGATTGATAGTGATTCTAGTAAGGCCGAATCCGACAAGGGCGATCGGGTATTGGTAACTCATCGAATCTTATTCTTAATCTCCGTATTAATTTTAAGATTAAAATTCTGGTATTCGACGGTTCAATTGATGCTAAAAAGTTGGATGATTGGTTAGAGAGGTTAGAGACCTATTTTTCTGTTTATAAATACTCCAATGATCAACAAATATGCTTTGTTACATTGAAATTTGCAAGTCATTCACTCACGTGGTAGAAATCTTATCGGAAACACCACGTTGTATAAGATTTTGGTTGGAAAAAATTCAAGGTATTAAAGCAGTTTTATCCGATTGGGTATGAGCAAGAGAGATGGTTTTTATGGTACAATTTACGATAATAGTTTGAATAATCCGTACAGGAGTACACTACGGCGCTTCATAACCAAGCTTTGATTTTGGACATTGATGTGGAAGAGTATGAGGTGTTCATGAAGTATACGGGGAGTTTGTCGGAGTCCATTAGAAGAGAGTTGAAACTCATTAATATGGCTAATATTGAGGATGCTACCGTGAAGGCAATTGCTATTGAAGGCAAGTACTTGAAGAGTGACAAAGAAGACAACAAGATCAATTCGAGGTACAGGTCTAGTTGGAAAAATGAGCATAAGGGAGAGGCTAAAGGAGAGGGGTCTTCGTCCAAAGAGTTTTATTGCGATCATTGTAAGGCGCGTAGGCATATTTCTAATTATTGTTGGAAACTTCACCCAGAGCTTAGGTCGAAGGAGGAGAAGAGCAAGAAAGAAAGATATGCACTAGCCACAGAGGTTGTTGACCTCCAGGATTTAGATAAACCGAATCCTAAGCTTACACTTATGCTTCTGCAGACTTTGAATACCAAGGAAGAGAGTCGGGAAGAGCTTTTTCATGTCAGTATTCAGGTAAAGCAGAGTTTAGTCAAGGCCATTATGGATCCGAGTAGTCAGAAAATTTTAATTTCTGAGACGTTGGTGAAGAAGATGGGTTTGACGACTACAGTTCATCCTAGGCCGTATGGTTTGGGGTGGTTTCAGAAAGATGCGGATGTGATAGTCATGAAGCAGTGTACATTCAACTTTGTTATTTCTACAAAGTTTATTGACGAGGTAACATGTGAGGTGGTTCCTATGGATGTGTGTCAGGTCATCTTGGGTAGCCCTTATCTTTGGGACCGAGATGCGATCCATTACCGTAGAGCTCACAAGTATTGTCTTGTGAAGGAGGGAAAGGAGTTCCATATCAATGCTTGTAAGGAGCATGTTACTATGTCAATTTTGGTAATGGCGACTCAGGTTAAACAGCTGGTTAATATGAGCGGTAAGTTTGTATTATTGGTGCGACCGGTTCAAGAGGGTACGTCGGCTAGAGTGTTGTCTCCAATGACAACATTTTTTAAGCAACAAACCGACTTGGGGAAGTTTCCAGAGGACGTTGTGGTACATACTAATCATAAACCATTCCAGTTTTTTACTACATAGTCTAAGCTACAACAAGCTCGTCGGATGACGGGGATGTCGTATCTCCAATAATTCCACTTGATTATGCAGAATAAGAAAGGAGTGGACAACAAATTAGCTGATAGGTTATCCTGACCCTCATTACCATCTATTTTCACTATGTTGGTTTCTATGCAGATACAACCTTTTGTTACGTCAGGTTATGTTACGGGATATGATGATCCTATGGGGCGTAGTGTGTTACGCCAAAAGTTGCTGCCAAGCAAGACATGTGTTTGTTTTCAGTCATTTCGAGTTAGGAAGAAGATTCAGCTACCTCGTACGTCGAAGTAGTACAGCAGGGACATGGGTAGCGCCACATTCCCACCTCTCCAGTTCTAGCTTAAGCAGGAGATCAAGGCTCCTAAAGGGGGGAGCCATGATCCAGGAGGATCTAGGCAAGTCTTATTATGACTAGGAACTTATAACCAAGTCCTATTGGGACTAGGAACTTGTAACCAAGTCATATTATAACTAGGAACTTGTAACCCTTATAAAAGGAGCAAGACTAGGCAAGTCCTATTAGGACTAGGAACTTGTAACACAAGTCCTATTGGGACTAGGAACTTGTAACCCAGTCCTATTAGAACTAAGAACTTGTAACCCTTATAAAAAGGGGTAAGGCTAGGCATTGTTTTCTTATGTTAGATCTGGAAAGTGTTCTAAAAGAGGCCTAGGGTTTTTGGAGTGATTTTCTTGTAATTACTTCATTTTTTTAAGCAATTGAAGTTTTATTTTCCCAATCAACTGGTGTTTTTCAGACTTTTCAATTAACTAGAGCTTATTCATCATATTATGGATTATTGGGGGCAAGGTATCGTTATTGAATGCTGATTCGTGGGGCGTAGACTCGCTGACGGAAGCTGAGGCCCCCGGGGCCCCTGGCGGCGGTTAGGGTCCAGTGACGAGGGTGTCTCAAAGTTCATCGCTGGCCAGTTGGAGTTGGCATATTTGGTTCTTCTTAGTGGGCATCTGCCCTTGTAAGTGTACTAACGCAGCTCATATCTCGGGCATAGCTTGCTCTTAGGATTAGTTTCGTGTATAAACTTCCATATTCGCTCGGCTGGGATAGAGGTTGACGGTGTGAACGCAGACGGTGCCAATTGCAGTCTCGTGATTCCTCTCAGGGACAACAATGAGTGTATAATCATTTTGGGCTTGATACGTTCTGCTGGAGGAGGGCACCACTTGACTTTCTCTGGGTTTATCCCTTAAACTGTCTCTTTGGTGGAAGAGGAAGTGCTTGGCCAGGAACTAGAAGAAGTAGAAGAGGAAGAAGCCGAAGAAAAAGAAGAAGATTTCCCTTAGGTTACCTCCCCACCTCTACTTATAAAGAGGGCTTGATATAGAAGTGCCCCTGTTCACGTGCTTTGTGTAATTCCTAAGGTATCCCTAAAGGTTCGTAGGCTCTACATCTCCACATGGGCAGAGGGGCTAACGCCTGTCATCGTCAGTTATGCTCATCATGACTCTGTGGTCATTAGGAAAACTCCTGCCCAAGACCTGCCCATCATTAGCACTTAGCAGGGAGCTCGCGTGACGACCGGGGCGGTCGACGCTAGCTAGAGTTTTCTTACTTTTAGTGGAGGGGTCATTCAGTGACCTTCTGCATCATGGCTAGCGTGAGCGTACTTCTACAGGGAATATCGATGAGGGCTCGAATTTGGGTAGGGTCAATCTCGATGCCTTATTTGCTAATGAGGTGACCGAGGAATTTTTCGAACGATACACCGAATTAGCATTTATTGGGATTTAATTTCCTTTGGTATGATCGAAGGATTGAAGATACTTTGGTCAGGTCTTGTATATGGGTATTTTTGTGAAGGCTTTTTCATAGCATGTCGTTTATATAGACTTCGACTGACTTGTCGGGCAATGGCTTGAACATGGTGGTAACGTGGAACTTGTAGGTGACGCCTGTATTTTTTAGCATGAAGGGAATTATATTGAAACAGTATAATCCTTGTTCAGTAATGAAGGATGCCTTAATTGAATCTTTAGGAAGAAGGGGTACTTGATTATAGACCGAGGCAGCGTCCATCATTGAGAGGCATTCGTGGCCCGCTGCTGCATTAAGGAGGACCGAGATGATGGGAAGGGGAAAACTATTATTCGGGGTATGCTTGTTAAGATTAGTTAAGTCGACGAAAATTTGGATCTGGCTGTTCTTGGGTACGGTGATGATATCCAAGATACTATATGCATATTTGACTTCTCGAATAAAACCAGCGGCAAGGACCTTGTCAACTTTACGATTGACCGCGTCCCGAATCCTCAGGACTAACATGCGTTTCTTTTGTTTGATAGCCATGGACTTTAGTAAAAGGTCAAGGTGATGGCAGGCAAGGGTAGGGTCGACGCCGGGCATCTCACAGAAGGTCTGGGAATATACATCTTTGTTGGATCACAGGAATGTAGTAAGTTGGTGTTTTTCTTCCTCTGTTAAAGAACCTCCAATGAATGTTCCACGACCTAGGCCATCAAACTCCATATAAACTGTGAGTTCGATGGCTGATGGATCGACAAGGGTAACGGGAGGTGGGGTGAGGGAGAGTTGTTGTAATTGCAATGGTTTTACCAACTTTCGAGTAAGATCAATCTCTGGGTTCTCATAGGATTGAGCTAATCTCTAGGAACCCTTCATGCCCCATGTGCCACATGGGGTGGTAAAGTATAAGACTTGGTAGTAGGTTAAAGAGACTTCCTTCATAGCGTGGAGCCAGCTGTGGCCCATAATACCAAGGTATTATGAATTTTTGGCGATGAAGAAACTGGTTTATAACACCATCAGGCTCGTGGTATCCGGGAGGCTAATTCTTTCGACGGCTACTTCTGTGGAGCCATTGAAGCCCTTTATTTTGATATTTATTGGGGTGATCCAATCAGTCATCTGCATGGTTTTGACTATTTGGAGAAATAGAACATCGGCTGCACTTCTCATATCATCCTCCATTGTATGGAGGATGATATGTTCGATCTTGACCATGATGACCAAAGGATCGGAGTGGGGGAAACAAACATGAGAAATATCACAATTGATGAAGGATATGCCTTCGGGTCGTGGGTGTTGACTTTTTTCGGGTAGAAGGACTGGGAGTTCTTATTGGTATGTGAGCTTGCAGCAATCTTCGACCTGTTTACATTTAATTCGGGTGTGGCGCTGTCGATATTGTTAACTTTGATCATATGATCTTGGAAGATATGTACCTCATTTGGTTTGGTGGTTGAGGCTTCTTGGGGCATAATATACGAACCATTGAGGTAACTGGGAAGGTTGACAATATATTAGTGAAGCTGTCCTGCCTTGAGTATAATCTCAAGCGAACGTTGTAATGCATAGAAATTTTTGGTGGGATGGTAATTGTACTTATGGTTTTGGCAGTAAGGTTCGTCCTTCTTGATTTCGATTGGATAGGGAGTGCGCCAAATAGGGTCGATTTGTATAATGAGTTGGAGAGTGCTGAAGGGGACGCTGAGTTTGGGGAGGACCGACATCGGTCGCTTCTTGCGAGGGCGATCGAACTGATCTTCTATAATGTTATGTTTGTGGTTCTCGGTTTCGGTATAGACAGGGGCGACCATGGTAGTATTTAATTGTCACGGTCTGTTGTTATTGGGGGTTTGAGGTTGTTCGTAGTAATTGCTCTCGCAAAGGCGTTCATGGTCGATGTAGCCATTGACCTTGGATAACATCTCCTCGAGGGTTATGGGTTTTTGGAGGATAATATATTCCTTGACTCGACTGCTGTCTGGTAGGGCATTAGAGTAGGATAGAATGGCGTTGGTACAGTCGAGGTGCTCAACTTTGTGGGGTTCGTCTAGAAATCATTTTGTAAAGGGTTCGAGAGTTTTGGACTGTGTCTTTCAGAAATTGAAAATGGTATCGACTCGAACCTCGCGATCTATGTTAAAGCGAAGTATGATATGAACAAACTTGATAGTTCCTCGAAGCTTTGGATGGACCCATTTGATAAGCTGTGGTACCACTTGAAGGGGTTGTTAGTAAGGCTGGTAGGGAACATCCGACAGAGGATGTGTTCAGCCAATGAGTGAAGGCTTAATGAGTTCTGGAACTCGAGGACGTGGGACTACGGGTTGGCATTGTGGTACTTGCAAATTTTTGGGGTGTGGAAAGTGAGAGGGACTTTGATTGCAAGAAGTTTCAAGCATAGGGGATTGTTAAGTCGACTCCAAAAGTTTGGGGTGGGAGTAAAGCTAATGTGGATAGCGGCTTAGATTTTCTGGCCGAGCTCATGTTTAGTTAGGTAGGCTGCCTATGGGGGCGAATGGTGTGGTCGTAGGTGATAGGACTACGGGTCGGGGTGTGTTCGGCACTACATTCCCCTAGGCATTCCCGGGAGGGGGCGCCGTATAGGATGACGGGATGTGCCTAGTGTAGAATCATTCAAGTTTTCCATAATGGGGACACCAAGGTGGATCGAGCCATCGGGTAAGGGAATGGGGGCACCTTCGACAGCAAGATAGATCGGTGGTGCCTCAGCTTGGGGGTGAGGGCCAAATGTGCGTGGGCGGATACACATGAAAGCATCGGTGCTCGAGAGGGGGCAGGGGCATCCTGAGTTTGTGCCTGCTGGAGTCCTCAAACTGTATAGCATAGCTCATCGAGGTCTTGGTGTTGTCTATCGGTTTCTCCCATATGATGTTGCCGTTCGGCTTCGAATTCTTGACGTTGATCTTTGTGTTCGAGGCGAAGTTGGTTGGTGTGACACTCTTCCGCATAAGTGAACTGCTAGTTTATTAGAACCAATTGAGCGGCGATGCCATCGGTGGGTGTACCAATTATGGCAGAGGTGGAATGGAGGGTCAAAGCTATTGAAGTGGGCAATGTTGAGGAAAATGGGTAGAGGAGAAAAAAGGGTATAGTATAGACGGTGCCAAATGTAGGGGCATTATCTCATAAAGGAGATACTGCTCTCTTACACCATGGGATTAGGTTTGCCTATGGGGGGGGGGGGTTCAAGTATATTGAATAGTAATATGAGAAGAAACTACGCAAACATACTTGCGTAGAGCACAAGAAAGATGATACTCCATGACCTCTAGCGAAGATTTTAAAGGAAGGATATATAGATAGAGGAGTGAACATATTTTAAAATGCAGGGAACCTTGGTAACAGACTTCTGATCGTACCCGAAGGTTATTTCCACTCTTATATGAGTCTTTGGGCCAAGTTTTTCTAACCTCTTCATAGTATCTATCTTCCCCTATTTATAGGAGATAGGTAAAGATGAATCACTATAAATGGGTCAAGTTACATGTATTCCCTTCTTGGCAACTGTCCCATACGAAAGTCGGTTATGCCATAGTTGTCTGTCGGCTTGTCTGCTGAGTTTATTTGCTGATTTGTCTGCCTTCGGCCATATACTGATGTGGGCGAAGCTTTACTGAACTTGAATGTCAGTTTCCCATGGGTTTTAGTTAATGTATGAGATCCTTGGGCTTCGAGTCTTACGATATGCTTCGATGCAGTCCTCGAGTGTTCGACTAGTTTTGGAAAGCTGCGAGTATACGATTACCTTAACTGACTTGAGAGTACATTAGGCTTTGAGTCTTTACAGTAGGCTTCGATGTAGCCTTCAAGTATTCGGCTAGTCTTGAAAGGCTGTAAGTAGGCTACTATAATTTACACAGTTCATACGACTTTATGTTCTTAGTGTTAGGGTGGAGCGGGTATGAACCCCTTCTATATGTCAAGTTTTTGAGGTACCAACCTGTGGGAAGTGTTTCCCGGTGAAGCTGTGGCCGCCCCTTCACTTAGAAGGCAAAAGAAGAAAGTAAGGGGCATAAGAAGGATGGATTTGATGTTGCTTTCAGCTTTGAATATTTTCTTTCCTCACTCTTAACACCTTTTTAGCGTGTCCCAATACAAATCTGAAAAGAGAAGAAAACAAATTTAAGCGCAGTGCTTCGCGAGAGTTACTATTATATACTCAAAAATAATGTGACCAATTAATGTGACTGTGATGATGTAGTTAAATGAGACAACAAAAGGATGTTCTCGGTGGGCATTATTAAGTTGTTGCTTAAACAAAGTTACCAAGCAAGCACCATCAAGTGTGGATTAAGCCGAACCAGGCATGCACACAAAAATAATCCTAGAAAAGACAAGCACGAGAAGGTTCAAATACACTTATTGTTTCAATCTAGAAAATTAGCCAAAGATACTGACCCCCAAGTCCAAGTATTCAATGCTCTAGTCAAACAAACTTTACAACACTAATTGCATAAAGAACTGACCCAAATACACATAGGAGAAGGGCCCAAATATTTAAGAATATTACACATATCTAGAATATTGCAATATATATTATAATAATCAATCACTAAGATATATGAGAATATCTTCATATCATTTCCTTGTTTAGTGTAGAAATCTTCTAACCATGGAAATATTTGAGTATATCTTTGTTGTAGAATATCTTCTCAATATAATTCTTGAATCTTGAATACAGTCTCTCTTTAGATTATACTCCAAATATATTTTTGTAAATATTTCTTGTCTCTTGGATATCCCTGGCTAAAGAACTGCTGGAGGTACTTTTATCTGACTTTGAAGTGCTTGGTTTCAAATATCCATCTCTAATAGCTATAATCAATCAAACGCGCATATGTACCCAAAATTAAATATAATGGACGACTAAAATACATGTTCGGGTATATTAAAAATGTCATAATTATGCGCTCATCAAGTAGTAATAGGTGTGGTGTAAAGCATACCCATTCAGGTCGATCATAAAGTAGTGGAGGACGCTGAAAAGGAGGCAAGGGTTGATGATGTGGAATTTTATATATACTCGGAAGGGGTAGATATTAGAAAAGAGTTTCAGAAATATAAGAAGAAGCTGAAAGGGATATGGAGAAATATGTAATAAAAGAAGGTTTGTGGTTTTGGGTATTTTTCCCTGTGGTTTGGGGGAAAATATGTTACCAAGTTCTTAGCCTCAACCTGTTGAAGTTGGATAAGGGAATTCAGGATGATGTGGCAGTAGTATATTATAATGGATCTGTGGAGTTAGGCCCGGATGATGGTTTCTTATGCTATACCAACCAGTTGTCATATAGCCTTAGAGTACTTTTGACCTACTTCCAAAAAGGGGTCATGAATCTGTTACACTGCTGCCCAGAACAGCTGAATGGGAATGTGTACGAGATGATGAGGGTCTATAAGACTTTAAATTAGAGGTGAAGAGTGAGTGGTGTTGCTAAGCTGATTATTATTGCTGATGTGATAAAGTATTATAAGATGAAGTACCTAAAAGCCAGTAAGAGTTGTCACCTGTATAGTGATTCATTGAGACCAAAGTTTTTAGATTTTGATTCTACTGGAATAGCCATATTGTGTTGGTTAAGGACAACTGTATGCAGATCCCAGATAAGCCAGCACTCGAGCTGGAATTTAAATATTTTAATCTGAGTAAATGGCCCTTGCTATCTTGAGTAAATGTTTTGACCTATTCTAGCACCTTATCGTTTCTTGTATATGTCTTTTATAGGTCCTCAATCCGTTGCCACTCCTGACGAGTCAAGCTTATTTGACTGTGTGTCATGCAAACAGAACGAGCTGAAGACAGTTCTTGGGGATTTGAATATCCGGAGGGACAAAAGAGTAAACTTCAGGATTCCCAAAGTCCAATGTGATAACCATAGACGGACGATGGCTGGTCGAGGGAAGACTATCAATAAAAAGGGCTTTTCATGGATCACTGGGGAGTTTGTCCTCCCTCTTCTCCTGAGAGATCTAGTGGTGCCCGAAAGTTTCGCAGGTTGAGAAACTCAAATCAGGAGCTTTTGTAATATACTACAAAGGTTTCCCGACTAACTAAAGGTAGTACCTTGTTCGGGATACCACCAAACTTGGGCTCTCGAAAAAGCAAAAGATTGGTGATGTGGTCACTTAGGAGAAAGATGAGTCCGCACTGTTAAAGTGAAAACATCATGAAGTTGAAGGAAGTGACGAAGCTTAGGGAAGTGGAGAATGGTTGCTTTCGTCTTGCTAAAAATTACCCAAAGAAGCTTGAGGAGATCTTCCAAGAGTAGGTTATACAAGTATATTTTACTGCGACCTAGTTTTGTAGTATAATTTTGTTTAGTGCGACTATTCCTGAATTTAATGGTGTCTTGCAGCTATCTATGCTGGTGAAGGGCTCCTCGTAATTGCTTCTGAAGAGGAACAAAGAACCTTTGGAGCTCTCCCGCAAGGTCGAGGCTCAAATGGAAGAAAATCTACAGTTGAAAACTCAGTTGAGTAGATTAACTGCTGAGTTAGAAAGAGAAAATGAGAGAGCGGTGGAAGTTTCTAAAGTTATCGTTAAGCTAAAGCTCTAGACGCAGTTGGTAGAGTACTAAATTTTTTGGAGAAGAAGGTGAATACAATCAAGGTTGGGCGGAACAACCTGATCCAGTCGTATCGTTTCTTCGATTTATCTAAGAAAGATATCTCTCTCGGGCTAGCTGGCAAGTACGAAGATATTATCTTTCCTTTTGATGTCAGGGATGAGCAGGTCGAGGAGGATCGACCAGATGGTGATTCTTCCGTTGTAGATGTGGCAACTGTACTCCCTGCCCACAATACTGAGAAAGCTCGGGATGCTGTTGTTGAAGCAAAGTCACCCCGAAAGGTAGAACCTTTCAAAGGCTGTTAGGCCTATCTTTCTCTATTTTTCTATCATTTTGTATTGTAGGGATCTCTTATTTTATAATTTGTGATCTGTCATGGGAATGTAAATATCTATTTGGGAAAATTGTAAGCCTTTGATAGACATAATTGCTTTTCGTACGTGAGTTTAAATTGTGTTAATAATATAAAATTTGTAATCTGTGTAGGATGTAAAGCGATGAAGGAAGATGTTAATGAGCTGCATTAAACATTAACTAGTGCTAGGAACTCCGTGAGTAGCACTCAACTGGTAATAAATAAAACTGAATATGAGAGAAGGTATTTTAAATCTATGTCGGAGAAGAATTTTAGTGAATTGTATGAACTTCAAGGAATATATGTTAAAATGAAAATAGAGAGAGATGAGATTCTGTTCCTCAGACATTGATCATATAGGTAGTTCGCGGGGAGGATGGAAGGAGTAGTCTTTTCACCGCTAAATAAAAGAATGAAAGAAATAAATTACCCATGTATTATGTTTTGTGTTTTTATAAGAGGTTCAGTGTACTGTTTCATAGTATACTAAGTTTTATGTATAAATGTATAGTAGATGTATGCTATTTTTATAGTAGATAGTTTGTATGTATGTATGCTAGATGTGTACGTCAGTCAAGCATAAGTATTTCATTAATACAAGAGCAGCGTACATAAAAATATTAAGTAGATAAAAAATCTAAACTTTAACACATTCTTATGTGCGATATAGTTTTAACCTCCTTCTATTCCAAGGATTTTGAATTTGAACTCCTTCCACTGTGATCAGATCTTAAGAATTGAGATTTCTTTTACCGATTACGATGAAAGGCCCTTCCCAATTTTCTGCGAGCTTCCCGGCATTTAATTCTTTTAATTATATATTTCAGTATCTCTCGTAGAATGAGGTTTTGAATGTCAAATTCTCTATTACAAACTCGTTTATTATAAGATTTTGTCAGCACCTGATGGTATCTTCAATAATTAGCAATTGCCCCATCTCTTGCTTCTTCAATCCATTTCACATTTCACGCTAACTGAAATTCATTTTCTTTATCTGTCATTTCGTGGTCACGTACAGGGTGATGATATTCAGTTGGGATAACTACTTCAGTTCTGTAGGCTAGCCGGAAAGGGGTACAACCCATAGATACCTGTGGGGTTGTTTGATATACCCATAGTACATGTGGTAACTCTTAAATCCAATTACCTTTCTTCTCTTTCAAACACTTTTTTATCCCATCAATTATAGTTATGTTGGTAATTTCTGCTTGATCGTTCTCCTATGGGTCCATTATTACTTCTTATGAGATGTGAGCAACCGAACCTTGTGATAATGTTCTCCCATATGAACTTGATGACCTCTTCTTCTCATGTTTGAAATAAAGGGACTGCCTCTACCCATTTGGTGAAGTAATCAGTTGTTACCAAAAGATGCCTCCTTTTCTCGGGTGTCACAGCCTGGCTCAGGGGCACCGCTACAGTGCCCAGAGCACAGTAAAATACGACCATACAACGTACATGCACGTGTAGCTGGCATGCACATGCCTTCTTTACTAGACGCGATGACGCCTGTAGAATATACTCACGGATGCTAGAGCGGCATCTGGATCATCCTAGATACTAAGTCGTCGAATATATATTCGGAATAGGCGGCAATGCTGAAGGATCCCTCAATAAACCCTACAACATAATCACTCATGATTAGGTACTAGGTACAGATTGCACACATGTCCTAACAGCGGATCAGGATAGTTTAATATGACAAGTTCTAAATATATAAAAGGGGTGACGAACATGGACTAGTTGGATGGTAGGCAACTCGAATTACATAGTTCATTTATAAGGGGTGGTATGTCTCGGTTGACTCATGGGGCATAGTGGGGGCATAACTGTCCTACATTTAACTATATCTGGAAAAGTGGCCCGCATTACAAGGTAATGTCTCTTGGTATTTCCTATACTAAGGAGAACTCGTGAACATCCCTTGTGGATAGCCGATGAGCCGAGATCCAAGATGATAAAGCTATAAAGCTTACTTTGTCATGGGGAGATTTACACCAACTTCCTCCTTAATATAGCTATTAACTAAATAGCTTGTTTCCAAAAGGAAACATCAAATGTGAAGACGAAGCGTACTGGCACTTCTCACCCCCTTAACCAATTTTGTTTTTAACAAAACTTGGCATGTAGCTATATTAGGATATAAATAACATATTTCCAAGGTCAAAACTAAAAATGCTCTGGTAGATTTATTCGGCGTTCGCTAGGGCGCCATGCAAGGAGTATTTAGTAATCCCCCTACTAAGTCTAGGGCCCATCTTTTAAAAGGCCAATATACTTTGCTAGAATGAATCTCTAAGGTTGGAGCTCAAATTTTGGGTCCATGTCACTAATATTCATCACATTTGTTCACATGCTCGATGGCTTGTACTCTCATTCTAAGTAAAAAGACTCCCTGAGCCATCGCATGATTTGCCAAGGATTATCTTGCCGTATGCGATCTGCACGTACCTCCATATAATTCTTGTAAAAAGTGAAAGGCTTCTATGTCAGACAAACATTTAAGATAAGGCCCAGTAACTAATCTTTTGTAGAGGATATTGTTGATAACAGTGTATCATTTAGCATTGTCTATCAGCCTCCTTCTTTCATTGACATCTACAGGGAGTTCACTAGTAAAATTATTATTTGGTTTAATATATTTGAGGAAAGGTTGCCTCCAATCATATTCCCTTTCTTCATCGCCCCTAGTGTGAATGGGATTCAATTTGACAACATTAATGCTTGGGGTAGATATGACTTCAATCTTTAAATGTTGAGCTTCCGTTCCAAGAATTTTGGCAAGATAAGCAAGGGAATTTGTGTGTCTGTTTTCCCCTTGCGGTAAATATTCAATTGTAGCTTTTTGGAATCTGCTCACTCTGTCAGCTACTAGCGCGGTGTAATCTACTATTTTTCTAATTTGACGATATTGATTTGTGTAATGCTATACGATCAACAAGTAATCTGTGTATATAGATAGTTCAGGTAGTCCAAGTTTAAATGCCATGTCCATTCCATGAATTAATGCCTCATGCTCTATTTCATTGTTGGTGGCCTCAAAATTGAGTCGGATTTATTTCTCTATCCTATCATTTGAGGGTGTGATGAGAACAATGACGATTCTTGAGCTTGCCAGTCCAATGGATCCGTTGGTCAAAAAGCGTCATACCTTATTTTGATATCGAGTTCACTTTTTCTTCAAATTGTTCTTCTACGAGACCGGTGTCATCCTCTTCCCAATTGGGGTCTTCGACTGGAAAATTTGCCAAGAAATCTGCTACTGCCTGACTCTTTTCTGAATATTTTTATTCAAATTAAATATCGTGCTCCCCAAACTGACTGACCACTGCTGTACTCGTCTGGATTTTTCCTTTTTAGATAAAACCTCTTACAGGGGGTAATTCGTCATTATGTTAATCGAATGTGCTTAAAAATATTATTTTAGTTTTTTTGAGGTGTACACAAAGGTTAGGAGTAGTTTCTCGATTTTAGTGTATTGTGTTTTTGCTGGAGTAATGGTTTTACTATTGAAATAAGCTGATTTTTTTGTTTTCTTATCAAGTCGAATGAACACCGAACTTAGTGAGTTCTCTGTCGTGGCAAGGAATACAGTAAGTTCTTCACATTCTGTGGGGGTACTCATTATGGGAGATTTCTTAAATAACTCTTCAACTCCTGAAATGCTACTTTACATTCGTTATTCGACTCTATCTCTGGATCCTTTTTACTTTTGCCTTTTTGTGTCCCTTCATGTAGTAGGTTAAATAACCATTTACATCGATCTAATAACTTTGATACAAATCGGTTTATTGTTACATATTTTCTACCAGCCATTTTTTGTACGTCTTTCTTTATTTTTGGTGAAGGCATGGATAGTAAAACTCGAATACGATCGGGGTTAGCTTTGATTCCTTTCTTGGTAATCAAATTCCCCCAAAACTATCTTGATTGGATGGCGAATTGACATTTATTAGGGTTAAGCTTCACTTTGTATAATCAAAGAATTTCAAAAACTGTATGTTAATCTGCGAGATGATTTTCTTTTTTTAGACTTTTACAGAGCATGTCATCGATGTAGACTTTTATTATTTTCTCAAGATGGTCTTTAAACATTTGGGTCATCAATTATTGGTAATTTTCTCCCAGATTTTTAAGACTAAAAGGCATGACTTTGTAACAGTATAGTCCATGCTTTGTGATGAAAGCTATTTTTTCTTGGTTGTCAGACTAGAGTGGTATTTAGTTGTATCTTAATGCAACATTCATCATAGGCAAAAGTTTGTGCCTGGCGGTGGAATTTAGCAAGTGATTGATTATAGGAAGAGGGAATCTATGATTTAGAGTATGTTTATTGAGATCTGTAAAATCTATACAGACTCTGATCTTACCATTTTTCTTTAGAACTGCTATAATATTTGAGATTCAGTCAGGATAGTTAACCTTTCGAATAAAACTGACTTCAATAAGTTCGTTGATCTCCTTGCTAACCTGGAGTCGAGGTGCTAACATTCTCTATTTTTATTTCATCGCCATAGCCTTATCTTTTAAATAGAGTTTATGTTAAGCTAAAATGGGATTAACTCCTGGCATTTCGTGAAATCTCCATACGAATACATTGCTATTTTTCTTTAAAAATTGAATGACAGCATCACGTTCTTTTAAGGATAAACGAGTCCCAATATATGTGCCTCACTTTTCTCCGTTGATCTCGATGTGTATGATTTTGGCTCTTGGTAGTTGATTTTCTATGGGTGTAGTATTTTGTAATTGCTATACTTTATACTCCTTAGAAGGTTCTGTCGTGATGGTTATTGCATTTTTACAAGCTTAAGCTAATTTCTGACTGCCTTTATTTCATATATTCCTTTATTCCAATCAAAACGTAACGCCAAATGATATGTCGAGGGAATGGCCTTCAGGTTGTCCAGCCAATATTGTCCCATAATTCCCAAGTATAATGGCTAGTTTTCTGGTTGGTAAACTTTTCCAATACTTCTAGTAATAAGGTTATGGTGATTATGAAAACAAAAACCATAACACACTAGATTTTACTTTGAACCTAATTATACCACAAAACTGCATCCGTCATAGAGAGAAGCTCAAGTCCTGCTACGGAGTCGTGGAGTTGAGGAATAAAAGGAATGGGGAAGTTATCCTTAGGTGTAAATTTGTTTGGTTCGTTGAAGTCCACGCAGACCCTAATTTTCCCATTCTTCTTCGGAACCGCGACTATGTTCGAGACCCACTTAGGATATCTATCTTCAAAAATGAATCCAAATCAAACAAGTTTATCAATTTCTTCATTAACTGCTTCTTAAAGTCGGGGGGCTAAGTTACGATACTTCTGTACTGCGGACTTGCTGTCGGGGACGATGTTCAACCAATAGCATGCAATAAAAGGGTCAATTCCAGACAGTTCTTGAAAGCACTGTGCAAAGACATCGATATTTTTCTTTAACAGCTATACAAGAGTTTCTTTCTCTTCTGATGAGAGGTTAGATCCAATAAAAGTACTTTGCCCTGGTCCATCGAGCACTATGGATTTAACTATTTCAATATCATGTTGCCCAAATGCGAAAGGTGGTTTTTGCTATAATTGTTATGCCTTTAGAAGCTTTGATACGTGAGAATTTTTTGTGGTATTTTCACACATTCGTACTATTCCATGACTCCCTTTGATTTTATAGACTCCATAATCTGCTGAGAAACGTAATGCTAGATGATATGTCAAAGGTACTGCTTTGATAGAGCAAAACTAACTTCTTCCTCAAATTCCCAAGTATTTTTATTCGATATCGATGACAAGGAATTTAATGAATGTGGTTTCTGGCCCAGCTTGAACATGCAATGTGATCTCACCCAATACTGATTCTTTTGAACCAATAAATCCCATAATGGTAGTGGTTGAAGCTTTGACTGAGTCTTTGAGGCTTAGAACGTCAACCACCCTCTTGAATAGCACGTCAACTACACTTCCAGTCTACGAGGAGCGAATGTAAATAGTCATATCTCACTTTGAGTATTATCACCAACGGGTCGTCATGAGGGTACTTGACATGGCTGGTATCGCAGTCTTTGAAGGAAATATGATATGGGCATTTGGCTTTGCTGAAGCTGGGTAAAAGTTTGGCAAATTTATCAAATGATGTCAACTTACAAAATGATGTGATTTTATCATCTTTCTTTCGCTTCTTACCTTTTTCAATCTCAATCATATAAAGATGGCAAGCTTGACCTTGTCTTTGCTCTTATTCGACTTTTTTTAATTTTGCTTCTTCTTCGGGGAACTTATAAACATCGAAAATGTACTCGTGGAGCCTCCATACCAGGACAATACAGTAAAAAATGTATATAAGAAAGTAACAATTGTTAGTCTCATGGCTACAGACATTATGATATTATCAAAAGGGTTTATTTGGGACGTCTGGAATCTCTTGTGCCTCACGAAATAACTCATCTCCCCTTAGTATTGGCAAGATGGTAGATAGGGTGATTGTTATAGGAGGCAGGACGGGGATAGGTCTATCTTTTTTCTTTTAATGTTGTCGTTGAAATGCCCATGTTGTTTGACAATAACATTGCTTACTGGTTTCGAATATGGTGATAAAACTGTATTGTTAAAATGAATAATAGAAAAACTTTTCATCTTATCTTTCTTGGATCGTTCAAGCTCGATATAGTTATTCATCTTATCTTTCTTGGATCGTTCAAGCTCGATATAGTTATTAACCACATCGATCATTTTGGTGACTGTCTTGGGTTTATGAAGTGTATGCTCTTCTTAAACTTTAGAATCGATGTGGAGTGCTGAAGTGAATGCTGGTACGATAATCTTTGGATCCGAATTCTCAATCTTCCTTATTTCTTGTAAGAAATGTTTATAAAAGTTTGTTAAAGTTTCTTTCACACCTTGCTCGAAAAAGAACAAAGAATCAACTGTTATCTCGTGCACTTTGGCATGTACGTAGTTAGATTCGAATAGTCGTTATAATTGGGCGAGGCTTGTTATTGATCCTCCGGGATTGGTGCAAACCACCAGAGAGGCTCTTCTTTAAGGCTCATGTTAAATAATTGACATAACATGTGATTAAGTTTGGAGTACAGGTCAACCGCTGCTTTGAAGTGACCGATGTGGGTGGAAGAATCGGTGAGACCTGCATATTGAAGAAATTTTGACATGTGAAAGTTGTTTGTAATTGGCATGACTTTGATGTAGGGGAAAATAGGATTTGTCTCAATCCTATCTAGAATAGATCTTCGACTTGGATTGTCATATTTATTACATGAATTTGATTGTTCAAGTCATCCAAGTTAATAAATTATGAGAGAGTGTTCGGTGCAGCTGCAGCCTATGGATCAAAATCTCCTTGTTCTTCTAGGCTTAGTCGTTATCTAACTGATCATCTTAGAGAAGGTGGTGGGGTCTGATGATGTACCTGCTGACTTCCCTGGTTTGTCGATGCTGACGATGTGAGGCCAAAATGTCATGACACTCTATCTGGATTCCTTGATCAGGATCTTGAAGTTTGATTTTGTTATTTCCATGGTATGTTCTCTCTCAATGAAGTTCTGGATCGATGATAACTTTGGACTTGAGGAGGTGATCCTTGGCGAATAGTGAATCCATCTTGTTGCCTTCGCAGACTTTTGATTTCTTTTTGATGGGTTTGACTCTATTGTTCCAGGGCTTTCCTCCTCTCATCTTTTTCAACTCTTAGGGCTTGAGGTGAATTCTTTAATCTTTGAGCCGCTGGACACCCTGTCAGACTCCATCTGCTTCTAAAGCTCAATAATAGTATTGTGTAAATTAACTATTTCTGGTAAAATGCCAGTTGGAATGTCATTGTTGTTCCTTTAGTCATTAGAGGTACTTCTGAGGTTCATGTTGGTCACGGTAGTGACTGTTCAAAATGAGATTTGGTAAAGAAAAAAGTAGGTTTTCCCACAGACGGTACCAATTATAATGGCTAGTTTTCTGGTTAGTAAACTTCACTAATACTTTTAGTAATGATGTTATGGTTATTACGTAAACAAAAACCAGAATACACTAGATTTTCCGTGGAAACTCAGTAAAACCTAAGACAAACCACAACCTTGAGGAAGATTTTAGGTATAAATTCTGATAAGCGTGTAATTATAATATTTTTAATATACCCGAACATGTATTTTAGTCGTCCATTATATTTAATTTTGGGTACTTATGCGCATTTGCTTGATTGTAGCTATTGGAGATGGATATTTGAAACCAAGCTCTTAAAGCCAAGTAAAAGTGTCTCGAGCAGTTCATAGCATAAAAAGTCAAAGACGCAATATATTTGGTCTCAAGATTAAAGAAATACATACATAAATATTCTTGGAGAATAAGATCAAAGAAAATATTGCATCCAAGATCCTCAAAGATATTTTATATTGAAGATATATGCAAGAGTTTCCATGAATAAAGATTACTACATCACTTAAGGGAATTATATGGAAGAATCTTAGGTGATTTGTTATAATATTAAAAGAAATTATTGTAAAAATATTCTTTAGAATTTAATGTATATTTTCTAGATTTGGGTTCATTCTCCTATAAAAGGAACCCTCCCTCATTATAATTCAGGATCTCATATTGAAAGGAATTAAAGAATTACAAGAGTACTTTTTGTTCAAGCATCTTTCTCTTTCTCTCTCTCTCACTCTCTCTTATTTGATTTATTTATGTTAATATGATGAAGTCTGAGATGAGCGGCTAATCTCCTAGCAAAGTCTAGGATGAGGCCTCTTCTTAGATGAGATATAGTTAGTTTTAATTAGGTTCTAATTAGTTTTTCTCTTAGTACTTAATGATTAATAAGTTAGTGAATCATATCGAAGGCTTATCCATAACTTCGGTTTGGTGTACGATCACTTTTGATACAAACAAGTACTACTAACCGTAGACTTGATTTGGAGATCTAAAAAGAGGAAACACTTGATTACTCACTCAAGCCTAGCCATGGTTGAGCTGATAATTCTCTAAGACACTCTTCACTATCACTTAAAATCAAAACTACTAAATGTTTTACCATAGATTTAGTGATTTATTTTATAACATCATATGTGTCTTAACAAGAATATATGATGGGTGGATATATTATGATATATTTATATATCGATTATTTCTTTGAAAGGTAGAGGCCAAGTCTGAACCTTAGCTCTCTCTCTCATTAAGTTTTAAAATTAAATTTTATTTATTCCTTTTAGAGTTATCTCTAATAAAACCGTAATTCAGCCTAGAAAGTATTTGACAACCATACTTTGAGCGGGTATTTTTCTAGAGGACCCCTAAAATCTTCTTATCAAACGGCGTCGTTGCCGGGGAGGAAATGGTGAAAGCGATTTCTTTTTAATACCAAAGTTTATTTTATTTTTTGTGTTTCCTCTCATTAGTTTTTGTTATAGTTCGTGTTTATTCGTGATTCTTTTAGGACATTAGGTAGAAAAAAAAAGTAGAAATATCATAAGTTTTAACTTGATGCTGGCGTATGCATGTGGACTTGATTTGTGAAAGTGAAGGAATTTTTTTATACCTTTGCTTTGGTAACTGTTTGGACACAATCTCTTTTGCTGATAGACTAAAACAGTAAATCTGGAACCTTATCTTTCATATTGTTTTTACCTACGTATTTCACATATGTGCATTATCGGTTCGTAATTTTGGTAATTTACTGTTATTGGAGTATTACTTCACATATGTACATGCTCGGTTGTTGTATTGATAATTCACACATGAAGGTGCTTGCTTGGTAATTTTGGTGTCTGCTTCAGAGTCATTAGTACATGGCCACATTTTGACTCAAAGGGCATTACTTAGCTTGATTGGAAGAAAAAAAACCCACCTATTTGCTTTGTTTTTAGACCATCATTGATATTTCGTTCCTTGATTTCTAACGTTTTATGGAATTAATGATGTGCTAAATTTTGTTGATATTTTTAGTCACAGTGAATTGAGTTGAAAGGCGCAGGCAAACTAGGAATTGTAGAAAGCATAAGAATACGCAAAGCTGAAAGTATCTTCAAATCCATCCTTCTTGTGCCCCCTAAGTAAAGGGGCACCTCCTTCTTTCGCCCACGAAGTTAAGGCGGCCACAGCTTCACTGGGAAACATTTCCAGTAGGTTGGTACCTCTATAAACTTGACATCTAGAAGGGGTTCATATCTGCTCCGCCCCGGTACTAGGAACATAAAGTCGTGTGGACTGTGCAAATAGACGTTGCTCTAATAAAATATTTGTTGTGGTTGGATTGACCTATTGATATGTTTAAATTTATTTTCATTCCAACATTAGTAAAGATAAAAGCTATTAGAGACTTGCAAGATTTCATCACCCAAAATGCACTTTAACAAGTGGGACCACCCATTAGGGATACGAAGAAATTCGTATCATACAAAATTGAACGTCCTGGACCTGAAAATAATTGATAATTAAAAAAGAGTAGTAAGATTCCCGTGGGATTTTATCACCTAATAGATAGGTGTACCGGACCGGGGTACAAACACGGGTTTGCAGGATACGACCCGAGCATAGTACCGTGAAATACTGGTTATAGGTTTGCGATGTCACCATTCCAAGTGTTGATGAACGATAAGGCGACTCACTCGAGCATGAGGACCAAATATCTACTCTAAGCTAGAAATAGCACAATGACGCAAGGGAGTGTAGGGACCAAAACCTTTGACCATCCTACCCTTTTGAGAACATAGAAGAATATAAGGGAGACCTAATTATTACTTCTTAAAAAATGTTGAAGTGTTAGATTATAGGTTTGATTGATTATTTACTGCACCAGGTGCCAAATTTTATCGCATATTAGTTTGTGCATGATCAATTGGACACATGGAGAAAAACATTTTAGAAATTTACCAGGACCTTTGCCTATTTACGGCCCACCACCTCAACCTAAGCGGAGAGGGTAACCACCTCACCCAGTCATCACAATAGAGGACTCAGGAGCCCCGATTTTGTAGGAGAGTGATCCATCTCAAGTTTCCCCAATTTTGGAGGGTAATCCATCTAGAATTGACTCAATTGAACTTGTTGCTGAGCTAGAAGTCGGACCCCAAATCATGGTTGTCGCCAAATCTCTTAGGAACAATTAGACCCCAGTGGTGAGCGATATACATTCGTGTATCGTGTTACCAGCCGTCACACAAAATCATTATAAAATCAAGCCTATTATGATCCAAATGTTACCTAGATTTCATGGGCTTGATTCTGAGAGTACTTAAAAGCACGTCCATGAATTTAAAAAAATTTGTGCGCTATCAAAATATCAACATTTTACTCAAAATTCTATCTGCCTTCATTTATTCTTATTCTCACTAAAAGACAAGGCAAGTTATTAGTTCGATTCATTAGCACTAGCATCTATCAAGTCATGGGGCCAAATGGAGACTAAGTTCAACACCAAATAGTTTTTAATGGGAAAAAACCTCGCTATTAGAAATACAATTTTTGAATTTGCTCAAAATAAGAGTAAAATGTTCTACGAGTCATGGGAGGGATATAAAGATCTTTTTTTTCACTGTGGGTTTTGAGAAACAACATTTAGCCCAAATCTTCTATTGTAGAATAACCTCTGAGAATTGTTATAGGTTAGAAGCCATGCATAGTGGCAAATTTAAAAACCTTGAACCTGATAGAGGTTATGAGGAGTTTGAAACATTGGTTGAGAACTCTCAGCAGTGGGATTTTGATCCAAATAGAAATGTTCGTACAGCCAAGAAAGGTAGCTTATACAAAGTGAGTGAGGGAATAGCCATAAAATCCTAATTAGATACTCTTTCCCAAAAAATAGAGACTATGGCTATAAATTAATCTAAGGGTAGTGTGAACCAAGTTCTGCAACAGGGTTTTACCGTTTGTTATTATATGTCACCCATGCGACTCAAATGTGTCCCATGTTCAATGAAATGAATAATAATCAAGAGCAAGTGAATATTTTGAATAATACCTACAAGAGGCCATTCGACCCGTACAAGCCAACTTGGCAGAACCACCCAATTTTTTTATGGAAGAACAACCAACCCAATTTTGCTTTTAGAGAGCTACAAACCTCAGTTAATAACTTGCCAAGGAATCCCCAATATCAGTCCTATCCTCAGGCATCTCAGCAAAACATTCAGTCATCCAAACAGTTCCCACCTTTCTCTCTTCATGCAATAATAAATGGAAAGTCAGAAACAAGTACTATAATTTTTGCAACAAATGATGCAATTATAATAACTGACATTATTGAATCAAAACTCCACATCCCAATCTATCTCTAATCTAGAGACTCAGATAGGGCAATTAACAAATACAATGAATGAGAGAACACCGGGTAGGCTGCTTAGCCAACCTGAATCTAATCCCAAAGGATCACCTGGGTTTGAGCCTAACTCGATCTTCAAATAACTTAATGCCATTGCCACCCTTCGAAGCGGTAGACAAATTGATTGTCGAGTTAAAATACCTAGGGTTGAGCGACCACCTGTTATGATTGAGGATGAGGTACGTACAAATGAATTAGTGGTAGACAGCAACCAAGAACCTTCTAAGACATCTAAAGAGTTGTCTACTTTCTCCGTTCCCATACCTAATGCTCATTTTAAGCCCAAAGTGCCATATCCGCAACACCTTCTTCTGGCTACTAAAGTTATTTAATTTGACGAGATATTGGATACATTTAAGAAAGTTCATATAAATATTCCAGTACTTGATGCCATCGTGCTTATCCCTGAATATGCCAAATACCTAAAAGATGCGTGCACTAGGAAAAAGAAAATCAATGTACACAAGAAAGTCTTCTTGACTTAAACATTAACCCTTCCTAAGCTTCGAGATCTAGGAAGCCCAACCATCCATTATAAAATTGGAGATCACAAAGTGGATAGGGCGCTACTCGACTTGGGGGATAGTGTGAATGTCTTTCCTTACTCGGTCTATTAGGAATTAGGACTGGGAGAACTCGAACCTACACGAATGATACTCAACTGGCTGACAGGTCAATACGATACCCACGTGGAATCCTTGAGAATATTCTTATCAAGGTTGATACTCTCATTTTTCCTGTGGACTTTGCTATTTTGGATACTGAAGATATCACGAATCCAAGCTGTGAGATCCCTGTCATATTGGGCCACCTATTTCTTTCTACTACCCATGCCATTATTAATTGCTTTAATGGGTTCTTACAACTGACTATAGGCGACTTGAAAATCAAACTCAATGTTTTTAACAATAATACTCAAGTACCTAATTTTTATGGCATGGCTGAGCTCAATATGATTGACTCTCTAGTTTACAACTCTTCCCCCAAATCTTTTTTTGAGGACTCATTAGAATTATGTCTTGTAAACTTTTGTGAGGACTTTGATATAAACACGATCGTTGACGAGCTTAATGTATTACTCGACTCAACTCCTATTTTTAACATGTCCAAATGGAAACCTAGACTAGAACCTCGATCTTGAGCCATCAACTACTTTACCAATTCCATCCATTGTTGAACCACCCCAGTTGGACCTCAAGCCATTGCCAAATACTCTCAAGTATGCCTTTCTAGGTGATTCTGAAATGCTACCTATAATAATAGCTTCTAATCAAGATGTTGACCAGGAAGGTAGATTGTTGAGTGTCCTTAGAAAACATAAATCAACCATAGGGTGGTCTATAGCATACTTGAAAGGAATTAGCCCAGCCGTGAGCATGCATCGTATCAATCTCGAGGAAGGTGCTAAAAATTCATGCGATATGCAATGGTGTTTAAATCCAACTATGATAGATGTGGTTAAGAAGGAGTTTCTCAAGCTTTTAGACTTGAGTATCATCTACCCCATTTTGGATAGTAAGTGGGTCAGCCCTGTCCAAGTTGTACCCAAGAAATTAGGGATTACTATAGTTAAAAATAAGAATAATGAATTAATCCCCACTCGTATGACCACCGGGTGGCGTTTTTGTATTAATTACATAAAGTTGAACACGATCACTGGGAAATATCATTTTCCTCTTCCATTTATTGATCAAATGCTTGAACGATTAGCCGAAAAGAGTCATTACTACTTTCTTGACGGTTATTTTGGATGTAATCAGATCTCCATCAGTCCAGAAGATCAAGAGAAAACCACATTCACGTATCCCTACAGGACTTATGCTTATCGACGTACGCCATTTGGTTTGTATAATGCACCCGCTACATTTTAGCATTGTATGATGAGCATAATCTCTGATATGGTTGATAAATTTATCGAAATCTTCATGGATAATTTTTCAGTATTTAGTTCCCCTTTTGATGAATTTTTACACCATTTAGAGCTCATGCTAGAACGATGTACCCAAACCAATTTGGTGTTAAACTGGGAAAAGTGTCACTTCATGGTAACACAAGGGATAGTTCTTGGGCATATTATCCCCAACAAAGGAATATAAATTGGTAAGGCCAAAATTAACATTATTTCTTATTTACCTCGTCCTTGTAGGGTTAAGGCCATTCGCTCCTTTCTAGGTCATGCTGGGTTTTATCGTCGATTCATCAAAGATTTTAGCAAAATTTCCCAACCCTTGTGTAATTTACTTACTAAGGACATTAATTTCCACTTTGTTGATGAATGTTCCAGAGCTTTTGGGAAGCTTAAACTTCTATTAACTTCTGCTCCAATCATCCAACCGCCTAACTTGGAACTTCCATTTGAATTGATGTACGATGCCTCTGACTACGCTGGCATAGTAAACTATGCCAGTAGCGCACTCAATGATGCACAAATGAATTACTCCACCACTGAGAAGGAGTTATTAGCCATTATTTTTTCCTTAGAAAAGTTTTGATCATATCTTGTTGGGTCTAAGATCATTGTCTACATCGACCACGGGGCTATTATCTAAAAAGTATGCTAAGTCTCGGTAAATCCGATGGATCCTCTTATTACAAGAATATGACATCAAAATTCGAGATAAGAAAGGTGTTGAAAATGTTGTAGCAAACAATTTATCCTGACTTCTGATCGAAAGTGGTGACAATCTCCTCCCTATTATAAAGACATTTCCTAATGAGTAGCTCATGGCTATTATATAACTGCCTTGGTATGCCGACATTATCAATTATCTTGCTACTGAACGATTACCTGACTACTGGTCTAAATAAGATAAAACCAAATTCCTACACGAGGTTAGACGTTTAAGCTGGGATGATCCTTATCTGTATAAGTTTCGTTCTAACCAAGATATTAGGATATGCATTCCAAATAATGAGTTTCAGAGCGTGCTTATGTTTTGCCCCACCTATGCCTGTGGAAGGCATTTTAGTGCCAAAAAAATGGCTACAATTTTTTTTTAATCTGGTCTTCATTGGCATAACCTTTTCCGTAACGTACAGACCATTTGTTCTACTTGTGATAAATGCCAAAGGATCGGCAATATTTCCTATCGTAACATGATGCCCCTAAATAACATTCTTATTGTTGAACTTTTTTATGTTTGGGGCATATATTTTATGGACCCATTTCCTTCAACTCTTGGGAACCTTTATATTCCAATCGTCGTGGACTATGTCTTAAAATGGGTCGAAGCGGTAGCATGTCAGAAAAATGACCATAAGCCTTTGGTTAAATTGATAAAAAAAAAAAAATTTAATTATTTTGGCACTCCTCGAGCAGTTATTAGTGATAGTGGGAAACATTTTTGCAATCGTACTTTTCAAAATTTATTGAAAAATTATTCTATCACTCATAAGGTTGTCACACCTTACTATCTACATACAAGTGGTCATGTAAAAGTTTCCAATCGGGAGATTAAAAGAATTTTAGAAAAAGTCATCCGAACTGATCGCAAAGACTGGTCAGATCATCTTATGATGCTCTTTGGGCCTATCGAACTGCTTATAAAACCCTGATTGGAATGTCACCCTATAAACTTATCTTTGGGAAGGCTTGACACTTACCTGTAAAACTAAAGTACAAAGCTCTTTGGGTCACAATGACCCTTAACTTTGAGATGGACCAAGTAGGGTCTAAGAGAAAGCTTCAACTTTGTAAGTTGGATGAACTCTGTCATGAGGCTTAGTAAAGTTCAAAATTTTACAAGGAACATACCAAAGTTTTTCACGATAAATCAATTATTCGTAAAACCTTCGAGCCCAATTGAAAAGTATTTCTTTATAACTCCAAGTTTTGTCAATTTCTCGAGAAACTATGATCCTGTTGGCATGGCCCCTTTACGGTTAAAACTATTTTTCCACATGAGGCCGTGGAGGTGGGGGATCCCAAGAACGTAAATATTTTTAAGGTCAATAGCCAATTATTAAAACCGTACATAGAGTCCTACACTTTTGATGAAGACACAATATTTCAAGATGATCTAGTATATCAGAGCTGGTATTGTGTACCCCTATAGTACCATTGTAACATCATTAAACCTATGGGTATATTCGTCTGGCTGAAGACGGTAAACATAGTTCTTCTTGTGAGGCAACCCATTTCATTAAATGTTTTTTTGAAGAAAAGTGAAATAGTAGCACTTTGACAATTTATGATATATTTTTGACGAAATTTTAAACCCTTAAACTGATTTTACCTTGAAATAAAATTTATGAAAAAGCCTAAATTTTGAAATTGTACCAAGTATACACTATAATATTTTTGATTATGTTAAGCTAGATGTACTATCTTTTTATTAGTGACTAATTCAAGTTAGCTTGGCATATTTTGAAATCATGCAATTCACCGTAGTTTTGCAATTATTACTTTCAATAGATGTTTACCCTATTTAAGGGAAATTTAACATTAATGTTAGGAATAATTTACTACAAGGGAGACAACTGCCTAAGAATAAATTTATTCCTAAGAAAAAATAATAATAAGCCAAATATGCTCTAAAACTTTTACACTGCAAGGCTACTCGCATGATTAAGAACTGAAAGAGGAAAAATTATCACCAATCTCGAGTTTGACCATGAACTATGTGAAAGGAGCACAAGAAAATGTTACTTATGAGAGTCCTGAGTCTAGGTCATGATGGGGTACCACACCCCGGCAACCTTATCCAACTGGCGGGGATTGTCGACCAAAAACTCCTTGTTACGGAGGCTTCACTAAAAAATAATGTACTCAATTAGAAAAAGCTTACAAAAGAAAAAAAAAAGTGAAATTCTAGGAAAAGGAATTGACTAAGGCACTTGTTGAACTGACCGTTAATTTTTTTTTCAGTAAGAACTAGACTATCAAAAACTAAATAAATTATTCTAGACAATGTATTAGACGATAAAAATATTTTTACTATACACTCAAATATAGCCAAAGCAAAATACTTGAATCACTTTTTAATCTTGAGGTAGTACCTCTGGTCCCAGATAAGCTTAAAATATTCTTTGGTATACTTGTGAGAATAGTAAGTTTAAAGATTTTTCTACATTTTTGTCATAACAAAGTAAGGATAAGTTCACAGGAAATGAGTCATGTGTCTTCTAGAATTGTTTAAAATATCATTATTGACCTTTGTGGGTATAGTTACTACAAACCATCACGAGATAACACTCATCCACCAGGCTAAACCTGGGGGTTTAACGGCTTGTTGCATATGCTAAATGTAATCACGCTCCCTGCGAAAGTGGCTATTGTTTTATTTTACTCAGAACGAGCAAAAGATAAGTTTAAGGGTATTTGATGAGTGCGTAATTATAATATTTTTAATTTACTCAAACATTTATTTTAGTTATCCATTATATTTAAATTTGGATACTTATGCGTGTTTGTTTAATTGTAGTTATCGGAGATAGATATTTGAAACCAAACTCTTAATGTCATGTAAATGTGTCTCCAGCAGTTCATAACGTAAAAAGTTAGACACAATATATTTAGTCTCAAGATTGAAGAAATATATACACAAATATTCTTGAAGAATAAGTTCAAAGAAGATATTGTATCCAAGATCCTTGAAGATATTTTATATTAAAGATATTTTAAATTAAAGATATATGCAAGAGTTTTCATGAAGAAAGATCTCTGCATCACTTAAGGGAATTATATGCAAGAATCTTAGGTGATTGGATGTAATATTAAAAGAAATTATTGTGAAAATATTCTTTATAATTTAATATATATTTTCTAGATTTGGGTTCCTTCTCCTATAAAAGGAACATTCCCCCATTGTAATTGAGGATCTCACATTGAAAGAAATTGAAGAAATACAAGAGTACTTTTTGTTCAAGTATTTTTTTTTCTCTCTCTTATTTGTTTTATTTAATTGTCTTCTTCTTCTTCTCTTTTAGTTTAATTTTTGCTAATATCTTCATTAATTATTAATGCGATGAAGTTCGAGATGAACGGCTAATCTCATAGCTAAGACTAGGATGAGGCCTCTTCTTGGATGAGCAATAGTTGGGATTAGGAGGTTATAATTATTTTTTCTCTTAGTACTTTATGATTAATAAGTTATTGTATCATATCGAAGGCTTATCCATAGCTTCGGTTTGGTATACGATAAATTTAGATACAAACAAGTGCTACTAACCGTAGACTTGATTTGGAGATCTAAAAAAGAGGAAGCACTAGAGAACTCACTCAAGCCTAGCCATAGTTGCGTTGATAATTCTCTAAGGTACTCTTCACCATCACTTAAAAGTATAACCATTAAATGCTACCATAGATTTAGTGGTTAATTTTATAATATCATATGTGCTTTAACATGAACATATGATTGGTGGAGATATTAGGATCTATTTATATATCGATTAGTGCTTTGAAAGGTAGAGGCCAAGTCCGAACCTTAGCTCTCTCTCTTATAAAACCATAATTCGGCCTAGAAAGTATTTGTTTTTATAAATTTCACTATAGATTCGATCCCACTCATCCATGCTACAATTTGACAACCATACTTTAAGCGGGTATTTTGCTAGAGGACCCCTAAAATCCTCTTATCAAATTAAATATGTGCTAGATTATTATAATTTGCAAAAAGATTTTGATATGTTAATCGAGAATGATATCTCTTTAAACCACCCACTGTTGACATCTGCTGAACCTCTATTTATAATGGATATAGACAGTTAAGGAATAATTTATCTCCTGGTTTAATGGGTAGTGGGAAAACTTCATGGATCATGTGCAACATCTCTATTTGACCAAGTATAACAGTTACTGTAGAGGATCGAGATCTATGGACGTGGGCCAGACACATTCTTTAATGGTCATACGCCTTCGACTTGGTTTTTGTTAGGTTCTCCTTATCGAGACTGGGGAATACGCTGCCATAATCCCTTCTCGAACGACAAAATACCTTCGACTTGACTTTATTTTGCTTGTCCTTATCGAGTCTGGGGAATATGTTACTACACCAAGTATCATGATTTGATATTTATAACATAAAATGTCACATCAATTATTGTTGGTCCTATTATGATAGGAAGTACGATCTTGCCTACTCGTTCTTCTTTAGATCTATTGAAGCCACTAATATCTATATCACTAGCCTTGACTTGATCTGTCAAGCCCATTTGATCAATTGTACTTTAAAAAAGTACTTCAATGCCTATTCTAGTATCTACCATCATCTTGTGCCTTACAATATTCTCATCTTTAACATAACAATGAGTGCGTCATGATGAGGGAACTTGATATGACTGACATCATAATCTTTGAAGGAAATTCTCGTTCTTCTATTACTGGATTCTAGAAGTAATTGGGCTTCTTTTTCTACCATAAACAGATCATAACATTGAATGAGGTGATACTTTTTGAACCTGATAGATCTGTTTATTTTGTGTATCTCAATGAAGTAGTTGTGATGAAGATGGTAAAGGCATTTCTCTTTCGCTCCTCCTTCAATTTGAATGACCTCATTACCAAGTTTATAGTTTCTATTTTTGTAATTCTCCAGATTGACAATGTATTCGTGTAATCTTCAATTTTTAATTATATACTCCATGAGCCTCTATAGAGCTTAGCAGCATTCTATATTATGATATCGTATTTTGTGGTATTTGCAATATGGCTTGCCCTCAATGAGGGGGGGGGGGCGTTTCTGAAGAACTTGTCTTTTTTCAGTGTAGGGTAGATATCGGCCAGTTTAGCAGCCAATCTTGGAAGGCATGGCTTTGGAAGGTCGCTACCCTTTCAAAGTCGATCTGCACTAGATTTAGTTTGTTTCCTATCTCCTCCAGTATCTGCAGTGAGCTCGAATTCTCATTTTGTGGCTTGTCCTTTGGTCCTCAGGATTGATTTTTGTGGCTTTGTCTCTCGAACATCATCCTTTGGATAACAATGTAACTGTTTACTTTTTTGATCATGTCATCTAGAGTTGCAAGTTTGTTCAAGATGAGGTATTCCTTTGGTCGGCTAACCATGAGTAGAACATTGGTGAAGCCTGAAACTATAATTTTATGGTCGAGACTATCCACCCTTCTTACCAAATCTAGGAAATTTTTGGCTAATGTCTCGAGCTTCTCTCCCCGCATCTGTTTAAGGCTAATCAGGGAATAAAGGCTCTTCTCTTTATCTCTGCTGAGCGAATAGTTCTTTACAAAAAGTTGGCGCAGCTCTTCAAAAGTATGAATCGACCCTTCCTCTAATGAATTGAACCATTGCAGAGGCTCGCCCTAGATATTGGTAGGGAAAAGTCTGTACAAAATGTGATTTAACGTAAAATGTAAACCCAAAGAGTCTTGAAATTCTTGAATGTGTTCAACGGGATCAGTCCTTTTGTATTTTTGAATTTTCAACGTGTAAAAATTGGTCAGCACCTCACTGTCTAACAGATCTTGTGCGATCGGGTTCTTATGTAGTCTATTGAAAATGTTTTTGCCTGCGCGTATTTGGGATTCCAATAACTCTTGGATATATTTTTTCATGTGTTATTGAGTAACAAACTATCGAGCTATGGCCGTGCGACGTTGGAAACATCCCTCTTTGGGGTTGTGATCTCCACTCCCTTCACAGAGCCTTTCGCAGACAGGGATTTGAGTCCTTCCCCTTTGTAGCTCTTTTGCTTGTCTGAGGTCGGTGGGGACTTTATCGACTTCTTGTTGAACAACGGGTATCAGAATGATTTTGGGTCCTTGTTGATTATGATCAGGCCTACCATCAGCTCCCTGGCTAACACCTCTAAGGGATCCCAACCTGTCACGAGCCAAAATTCTTAATGTAGTTGGATGTGCCTCTTTGTTCTTTTGTGTTGTCATCTGCTATTCTTGAAGGATTTTTAACGCCTCTCGTACCTCTATCAACTGTTGTTCCAGATTGTTTGTTTTTCTATCTTGGAGTTCAAAGTAGCGCGTAATTCTACCATTTAGTTCACTTCCACGCCGGTTCCTTTTGTTTATCCAACTAGGAATTTTGACTTATGTTCGACATTCTTTAAAGATGACAAGTATTTGTTGTATTCGAGAACTGTGGCAAATTGTTTCATTTCCCGCAGACGATACCAAATGTAAGAGCCTAATTTTGGATCTCGAACTTAGTCTCTCACACTAAAAATGAATAGAACACTTGCAGTAACAAATAATCTCTAATACACAAGAAATAGCATGGAAAATCTTTGAATAGATAAAATCCACGACCGCTCTTGCAGATTTAAAAATGATGATGGTATTTGATTGAGTGATTGTGTATTATAACAAGTATTATTGATGGCTTTGTATAGACTTTCTAGATAAAAAAATCCGTCCCTAATCTGTTCTTGTTTAGTCCTATTTATAGGTCTCATATTATGACCATTATATTCTTTAATGACGAACGTTACAACATAGTTTTTGTAATGGCCTAATTTTGTAAGCTTGAAGTGGCTTGGAATTATCTCCTACACCAATGTACCTGTTATTAAAATTTAATAAAAAGCAAGAAATGACACAGGTGATTTAGCATGGAAAACCTTTGAATAGGTAAAAACCATGACCTCGAGTTTAGGGTTTTTGTAATAGTGACTTTTATTGCTTGAGCCTGATTCCTTATTACAAGTGATCTCTCGACTTAAAAATGCTTACTTGATCTTGTGAATACGAAGTTTGAAGCTTTGAGAATCTTGAAAATATAATTTTCTTGGTGATTTCTCGTATATTTTTCTAGTCCTTGTCTCTTCTGAAACTTTATCTTTATATAGGCCCTCTCTGCAGTTTTTTATCATGCTGAAGCACGTTCTCCGAATAATATAATTATTGGCTGTTGACTGAGTAATTGTTGAGTACATGAGAAAAAGGTGTCTTTGACTTGTTTAGGTTTTTTCATTTAAGCTCGACCCACATTCTTCATCAGTTCGTGGAGTAGGTAGCAATGTTGACTATCGAAGTCATGTGTAGAATGCGTAAGTCTGATATGGAGGTAATTCAAACTAAAGGCAACTTGATTTTGGGTAAGATCGAGGGATAGGCCCCTATAATTGCCTCCTCGTAACTGAAGTTACGAGTGGCTTTGGTTGAGAAATGATTTGTTGATATATGGGTATTTGGGTTTGAAGTTTGAAAATGAATGAAGAAATGGTAGGGATTTGACTACATGGAAAATGCGCATGTTATGGGGAGACATTTTTGTATTAAATAATGATGGGAATACTGATAAACGTGTCAGTTAGGATTTGAAGAGTTTTGTATCTATTAAATAATAGCGCTTAGGAAAACGTTCCTGTACAATAAATGTAAGGTTATATAAATAGTACATGTACCGACCGAGGTTTGTGGCAAAGTACACTTGGTTGTTGCCAAAAATATTTTTGAAGATGGTGAAGACCCAAAGAATAGTTCTTGAAGGGAGAATTTCTATTGAGATGCAAAAATTGAGGTTGAACTATTTCGTTGATCAGTCCTTGGAGATGCCTACTCCCATTCCCGTTCCTCTGATGTATTAAGGTATGTCAGAAGATGAAGCGGCTGAAGCTGAGGAGGACTTTTGTTGTATGTGGAGATTTTACCACGTGTCATGATAAGCAAGCAACAACGGGTTTATCTTCATATCCTTGCGAAAGACAAGGCTGGGGAGACAGGTACGAGTTTTGGTGTAACTACGGGGCAGTTGCGCCGATGCCTTGCGTAGGTCTGGATTCTAAGGTCAGGCCCTCTTCATCTCTACCAACTCTACGGAGGTGGTGGTTATAGGAGAGGCGGCGATGGTAGTAAAGGAGGTAGACAGAGAATGGAAATCTTCTTCTGCACTTCCATCGTCTCTTTTGCACTTAGAAGATCTTCTATTTGAAGAGTGGCATCAAGCACAAAGTCCCTTTCTTTCATGCCCAGACTTCCTCCAAACTGAGTATCTAGTCAGAGTAAGGCGGTGTTAATCTGCAATACGATTGAGAAACTTATGTTAGTAGAGAAATACGAAGAACACCAATCGGTTTGGAGAAATAGAGAATTCAATTACTCAAAACGAAGTAATTACAAGAAGAAAACTCTCAAACCCTTGGTTTCTCTCAGAACTCTTTCAGATCTAACATAAGCTAACAATGCCTAGCCTTGCCCCTTTTTATAAGGGTTACAAGCTCCTAGTTCCAATAAGACTAGGAAGTTCCTAGTCCCAATAGGACTTGCCTAGCCTTGCCTTTTTTATAAGGGTTACAAGTTCCAAGTTACAATAGGACTCAGTTACAAGTTCCCAGTCCTAATTGGACTGGATTGCAAGTTCCTAGTCCCAATAGGACTTTCCTAGATCCTCCTGGATCATGGCTCCCCCCTTTAGGAGCCTTGAGTTTCTGCTCAAGCGAGAACTGGAGAGGTGGGAATACGGCACTGCCTATTACCCTGCAGTACCACTTCGACTTACTAGGTAGGTGATCCTTCTTCTCAACTCGAAATGACTCAATACTACTACATGTCTTGCCTAGCAGCAACTTTCGGTGAAACATACTACGCCCCTTGGGTTCATCATATCTTGTAATATACGCTGACGTAACAAAAGGTTGTATTTGCATAGAAACTAGCATAGCGGAAGTAGTTGGTAATGGGGGTCGAGATAACCTATCAACCATTTTGTTGTCCACTCCCTTCCTATACTACATAATCAAGGGAAATTGTTGAAGATACGACATCCCCTTCATCCAGCGAGCTTGTTATAACTTGGACTGTGTAGCTAAAAACTAGAACGGCTTGTGATCAGTATGTACCACAGCCTCCTCTTGCAACACCCCCATGTCGGTTGGTTTCCTAAAAGACGTTATCATTGGAGACAACACTCTAGCCGACGTACCCTCCTGAACTGGTCGAACCAATAGCACAAACTTGTCAGTCGCATTAAGCAACCGCTTTACCTAAGACGTCATTACTAAATTAGACGTAGTGACATGCCCCTTACAAGCATTGATATGGAACTCATTTCCATCCTTCACAAGACGATACTTGCGAGCTCTACGGTAATGAATCGCATCTCGGTCTCATAGGTAAGGGCTACCCAAGATGACCAGACATACATCCATAGGAACCACTCATACGTCACCTCGTCAATAAACCTTTCAGTAATCGTAAACTTGAATGTACACTGCTTTGTGATCATCAAACCTGCATCTTTCTGAATCCACCCCAAACCATCTGGCTTAGGATGAGTTGTAGTCGCCAAACCCATCTTTATCACCAACGCCTCAGAAATCAATTTTTTTTACTACCCGGATCCACAATCGGTTCGACTAAACTCAGCACCACCGGAATACTGACATGAAAAATTTCTTCCTGACTCTCCTCCTCGGTAGCCAAAGTCCGCTGAAACATAAGAGTACGCTTAGGATTTGGTTTATCTGTATCCGGGTGGTCAGCAACCTTTGTGGCTAGTACATATCTCTCTTTCTTGCTTTTTTTCTCCTTTGGCCTAAGCTCCGGGAGAAGTTTCCAACAATAAGTAGAAATATGCCTACTCGCCTTATAATGATTGTAATGAAACTCCTTAGATGAATATGCCTCTCCATTGGCCTCTCTCTTATGCTCGTTTTGCCAACTAGACTTGTACCCCGACTTGTTCTTGTCGTCTTCTTTGGCACTCTTCAAGTACTTACCTTCAATAGCAATTTCCTTCATGGTTGCATCCTCGATATTGTCCACAGTAAAGAGCTTAAACTCTCTCCTAATGGACTCCGACAAACCCCCCGTATACTTCACGAACACCTCATACTCGTCAACATCAATGTCCAAAACCAAAGCTTGGTTATGAAAGGTCGTAGTGTACTCCTGTACGGATTGCTCAAACTTTTAGCACAAATTGTGCCATTTATACCATCTCTCTTGCTCATACCCAATCGGATAAAACTGCCTTCGCACTAATACCTTGAATTCTTTCTAACCCAGATCTTCTACGTCGTGGCATTTCCAATAAGATTCCCACCACGTAAGTACATGCCTTGCAAATTTTAACGTAGCAAAACATATTTGTTGAGCATTGGAGTATTCATAAACGAAAAAATCAGTTTCTAACCTATCTAACCAATTATCTAACTTCTCTGCATCGATCAAACCATCGAATACCAGAATTTCAATCTTAAAATTGATACGAAGATTACATATAGGATTCGATGACTTACCAATACCCGATTGCTCCTTGTTAAATTCAGCATCACTAGAATCTCTATCGATTTCCGCAAAACTATCGTCTCCATCTACCTCTATAACTCATTTCTTCCTTAAGTGGCCTCGCCGATGAAAACGGCCTCTCCATGTTGCCGAAGTGGAAGCCTTCGCGAGGTTTGTGAAACGCAATTATTCTACCAACTCCCCTACAGTAGAAGTTAGGTTGGAAACTGTCATTTCCAAAATTGTGATTCGATCGCTGGAATCGCCCATCTCCAAATCATCCTTTAACTTTAAATTAGGTTTGCGACGGATCTTCAACGAACTCACTAGCTTCTCCTTCATTGGCTTGAGACGGCCGCGAGTACAGACCATAAACCATAATCAACCCCTGAAGATCATAACTGAAAAACTGATACCACTTAATCCACAATACGGTTGAAAAGCTTGTGTTAGTAGAGAAATACGAAGAACACCAATTGCTTTGGAAAAATAGAAAATTCGATTACTCAAAACGAAGTAATTACAATAAGAAAACTCTTAAGCCCTAGGTTTCTCTCAGAACATTTTCAGATCTAACATAACCTAACAAAGCCTAGCCTTGCCTTTTTTATAAGGGTTACAAGTTCCTAGTTCCAATAAGACTGGGTTACAAGTTCCTAGTCTTAATAGGACTTACCTAGCCTTACCCCTTTTATAAGGGTTATAAGTTCCTAGTTACAATAGGACTCGGTTACAAGTTTCTAGTCCCAATAGGATTGGGTTACAAGTTCCTAGTCTCAATAGGACTTGCCTAGATCCTCCTGGATCAGGTGTGAAGGAAGGACCTATGGTGACTTCCAATGCCTACTTTGCATCAGAGGTTTCTTGGAGTAAAACGTCACTGAAGTCAAATGAACTGAAGGATTTGAAGTTTCGAAGTGCCTGAAAGACCTATTATCTATAATAAACCTTAAAAACTTGTTATTTGTAAATTATCTAATTTTGGAGTACTTGAAAGACTTGCTACCTGTAAAGTACCTAAAAGATTTATTATCTATAAAGTACCTGTAATTGTATTCGAGATGAATAAAATTTGTTATCCAAACTCTGTGGTGATATAGAATAGAATTAATTTAGAAATCGAGCTATGAATAATTTGAAGATTGCCGAATATAGGATTAAATAAAATGCACGAGATTAGATTGTACAACTTTTTGAAATAATCACGCTGTTAAAAATATGTTAGTTAAATGAAATATGTGTAAGAGATAAGATGTTCGACCTAGGGGCTAAAATTTTTGGGGGAGAGAAAAAATTATAGAAATTTTAGAATGGGAAGCTCGAGCTTAGAAAGGTCATTTCGGAAAACTAGATTTATAAAGAATAAGCTCGATCTGGAATAGGATGAAATGACTGAGGTCGATAGGGAGATTTATGTTCAAATAACTATTCTCGAGACACTAGGTTTTTTGTTACGAGATAATTGGATAATATCATAAGCTGTGGGGAATTTATAGCAAAAGTGTATAAATAAAGGGGGGATGAGTTCCAAATAGGTGGAAAAGAATAAGAATGGTGTGGGCTCGATCTGAGAAAATTCGTTATGTCACTGATGGCGGTTAGCGATAAAGATAGCTAAAGTGCGGGAGAAGATTATTAGACTGTTGGATTATGATGCGGAACTACCAGTGAGGGAGGTTCAACTTAAAGGTTTAGATAGGATTGGGAGAGAACGCGAGAATGAACATCGTTTCTATGAGGAGATGTTTCGAGAAATCATGGCGGATCCTGTAGCTTGAAAAGATGTTGTGAGATTTATTATTGTAGAGGAGATCGAATTGGAAGATGTATGGATTGTTGGAGGATACCTGATCGGATATGGTTCTCCAGGATATCAGGGATGTTTTAGGTATAATAATATGTGAGGGTAACAAAATAAATGTAAATATGGGTTGCATGAGTGAATGTAATTATATGAGTTTGAATAATTTTAAAGAAATGGAATGAACATAATAGCTGAATCGATCCTCTATTTTTGTGAATATTGTTTGTGACTGTTGTGAAAAAATGAATTTGAAAAGTTTTGAAATTTCAACGACTTTGGAAATGACGTCAGTACTTCTATACGAAGAAGAAGAAAAAAAAATAGGTAGCTTGTGATTTTGCCTTTTGTGTAAAAGCTGTAAAAACCCGATTACGTGTAAGTGTGAGTCATCATGAGTATGGTGAGGTCAAAGAGAGATTTGGAAAAGAGAGATAAAAATAGATTAAAATATAAGGCAAAGGGTAATAATGGGAAAGTATTTTTACCAAAAATGTGTAAGACGGTTGACATTGATAGTAGAAGGGATGCCTCGGTTCCAAAATCGAGGATGGCTCGTACAAGGCTTAATAACTGCTAGCAGTTAAAGAAAAAAAATATAAATAATGCTTCACCTTTGTCATTCAAACGTAAAAAAATATAAGATTGAGATGTTGAAATTATATGTTACTCTATTGATGAGATATGTTGTGAATGACAGGTCCTCAATCATAGGTGACGAGGAAAGAGTTTTGTTAGATACAGTTGCTCAAGAAGGGACAGAGCTCGAGGCTGCGCTGGAAGAACTTGGCATTAGCAGGACGAAACGTGCTAACAGTCAATCCGAAAAAGTTCAAAAGTCTCAATCGACGAGGCTAATGACGGGTGCTGATGGCAGCAAGAAGAAGGGAACTGATGGGGAAAGGTGAGCAAACTTGCCCAAGGCCTCTGGAGTGGGCTACACGAGGATATCGGAGTCTACTACGTTGAGCAAGCTAGCTCGAACGCTTCCCAAGAAGCTGATTCTAAAGCGTAGTTAGACCTCGAGAACCACGGGAAGTGGTGAGGTCGCCAGAAAGCAAAAAAGAGAAGGGTTGAACCTTCTGAAAAGCTGGGAGTGAAGGTCGTAGAGGACCAACTTGTTGTAGAGGACGAGTTGAATGAGGTGAAGGAAAGGGCTAGGTTAGCAGTTCTTCACAGGAAAAAGAAGATAAGGAAAATGGTAGGTCATTTGCTTGAATATGTGATGATTTTTTTTATATTATGATTTGAGCTAACAATGAGGTCAATTTTGTTTATTTTGTAGGCTGCTCGCTTGATGAAGGGGATATGTCTCGGTGTCGAGGAGGAGAAAGCTGAACTAAGGAAGGGAAAAATTGAGCTTGAGAAGGACATAGCTTGATTGAAGGCTAACTTAATCAAGGTAGAGAAGCGTCTGGAGACCCTGAAGGCTTCTCAAATGGTGGAGATCAACAATCTGAGCGCGGAAGTGAGAGTAAATTTGGAGGAGGTGATAACTGAGTGTGATAGACTCGGGCGTCACCTCATATTAAAGGGGTATTCCAAAGAAGAGGTTAATGCTATTATGGCAGATACCTATGTTGAGGAGGAGGATGATGATGAGGTAGAAGTTGTTGTTGTTGGAGTAATGGATGGTCTAGATGGTGTCTCTCCTCAAATGGTGTGAAACAACCATGGGGATGATAATGAGCATCCAGAGGGGGAAAATAAGAAGGTAGAGTAGAATGATGATTATGTGATTGTATGAGTATTTTGGAATATTTGTAAACTAATTGGATAATGCTTATCAGATAGAATTCTATAGGCTAAGTTGCTTTTGTAAACCTAGTTGTAGGAACTTAAGGACATGCGCCTCAGAATAAAAGATTTAGAGACTGAGCTTGCTAAAGAGAGACGCCTCAGCGTCCTTGCTGTCTTTGCAAGTGGAGTTGTAGGATAGAACAGAGCAAGAAATATTTGACTTGTATACTTCATTAGTATAGAGCTACAAAGTAATAAGTAGAGTGTAGAGATAGACTAAAAACCTGTTATCGATTTAGGGGAAATGGTACTAAAATGGTACACAGGAAATACCAAAGTTTTGACAAATTAAAATATAGAGAACGTGCACCCTAGACTTGGAAGTATATGTTATGGAGCATCCATCTGAGATTGTACTTTGACCTTAAGTCTAGAAGCAGTTTTACACAGTAGATGTCAAAAATTAGATATATTATTAGAAATGAGATATATTGTTGAATGAGTATTCTGAATCAAACTTGATATATTGTATATATAATGTGCAGGCCAAATTGGAATCAGTTCGCTCGAGCGAAGATGAGGTACGTCAATTTAACCAAAAATTTACTGAGAAATTTGGTAGGATGAGAAAAGCAAATGAAGGCATGGAAGATCAGCATGTAAAGGTACACTTTAAATTTGATGAGGCAACCCAAACTGCTGTCAACCTCACTCGGAAGATTGAAGAGAAGGATGCCGAAATTAAAAAAGGGCAACAAGAGCTCATGGAGATGAAAGAACACGCAGCGAAGCTCAAAAGTCAGAATAATGCGCTTATGGTAAAGAGTAGGCATGTTGACATGGCTCGATACCTTATCCAGGCATTAGAAAGATCATGGAAAGAGTTAAGTCATTCTGTGGCCAGCCTGAAGGATGAATTGTTCAAGAAAAACAAACAATCAAAAGAACATTTGAGCTGATCTAGTAAATTCCAGAAACGAGCTGGAGCGATTGAAGAGGAAAAGGGTCAAGAAAGATGGCGAGCTGAAAAATGCTCATGATGATCTATCTACCTCTGAAGTTGTAGTTAAGCAGCTTACTACAGCCCTACCTACCAAAGATGTGGAGTTTCGGACGGTGCAACAAAAATGTGATGAGTTGAATAAAAGGGTGACGGAATTGAAGACCGAATTGGTGCAAACCAATTTGCATGCCAGAAACGCCGAGGTTGGGGAGCGCTTGAGGAAGAATAAAAGTGATGCCAAGGTCTCCCTTGTTCAAGGTGGTGTAGTCAGCCTGTCAGCTCGAATAAGAGAGCTGGAGGGGGATGTAACCCGAACTCAAGGTTATGTACGAAAAGGAGTTGAGCGGTTAAGGGAGTGTGAAAGGAAACTGGATGCTGCTCTTTCTAGGGAAAAAGGGTTAGAGCGGGTTATCAGAGGGAAGGAGATTTTGATACAAAAGAAAGATGAACTGTTATAGAAAATTCTGGCTAGAAAAGATTTAAATAGGGAGATTGAGGAACTTTGAGCTCAGGTGGTAGATTTTAGGGCGATGAATCAAGCTGAATCAAATAAAGCTGATAAGAAGGCAGAAAAGAACATCACATTCACAGCTCGAGTAGATAATGAATTGGAAAGGTACAAAGAATGGTATAAGAGGCTAGAAGATCGCCTTCAGCGAGCAAGAGTAAACTTTTCTAAGGCGGTTATACCCCATGCAGCGCACTCAGACTTGTTGAGAGCGGTAATCGCCTATTTTGTAGAGGAGGTAAAAAGGTTTGAGTTAAAAAGAGATGCCATGTTCAACTATTTGTGAGACAGGGAATGTATTTGCAGAGCTAATGTAGATCGAGGAAGTTGTATGCAATCTATGGAAACGGATTTAGGCCCTCGATCTACTGAATTGATAGAGCAGGGCAGGATTGTAATGACTGCTCGAGCTCAAGAATTTATGGTTGATTGACCTCTTATTACAGGGGAAAGCATAGCTGACATCCCAACTGCAAAATAGAATCCATCTCAGTGATTGTATATGTAACCTAAAAAAAGTAGCTGTTGCAGACATATTGAGAGATGAAAACTAGTTTTACCTTTGTTTTATCTTATGTCTGGTAGATTCTTTGATTGAAAACTAGTATTACCTTTGTTTTAATTGCACAGATTTAGTAGAGTCAGCCAAACCAACTGTTATCCTTAATTTAACTAGTATGATGTCGCAGGCATATTGAGGTAGATGAAAGATAGCTTTACCTTTATTTTATCTTATGTCTGGTAGAGTCTTTGATTTAAACTAGCATTACCTATATTTTAATCGTAGAGATTTAGTAGAGTCAGCCAAACCAAGTATTACCCTTGATTTAACTGGTATGATATCGCAGCCATATTGAGGTAGATGAAAGCTAGTTTTGCATTTACTTTATTTTATGTCTGGCAGAGTCTTTGATTGAAAACTATTATTACCTTTGTTTTAATCATAGAGATTTAGTAGAGTCAACCAAACCAAGTATTATCCTTGATTTAACTGGTATAAAGATCGATTGAAAGCTAGTATTATCTATGCTTTAATATATGTATTGTCTATGAAGTAGAGAGATGTGTGGGAGAAAGACTTGTAAGTTTTATTGAATAGACAAGGATGTATATTGGATGGAGATGAAAATCTCAATTTTAGAATGGAAAAAAACAAGAAATGAAAATGGAGTATTGAGGGACTTAACGATAGTACCGCTTCAGTCGCCTAGTATTCTAAGGATTCGGGATGGAAATTCCCACTTTTGTCATGAGGTAGTATGATCTGAGGCCTAAGAGACCAGTGATAAGGAATGGACCCTCCCAATTTACTGCTAGTTTCCCAGCATGAGGCTCATTTCTGTGTTGAGGGATTTCTCTGAGGACGAGATCGTCGATTTGGAAGGTACGGCTTCTGAGTCATTTTTTATACGAACTGGCCAGCATATGGTGATATCGACCGAGGTTAGCAATGACACGTTCCCTGGTCTTATCAATCCAATTGAGGTTGAGGCCAATTCAAACTCGTTTTCCTCGTCACTTAGTTCATGATCTCTGACTGGATGATGGTATTCTAAGGGAATAACAGCTTTAGTGCCATAGGAATGGAGGAATGGAGTACAGCCGATTAATTGACGTGGAGTGATACGATATGCCCATAAGACATGAGGAAGTTCTCGAACCCAATTCCCCTATTTCTGTGAATGAAGCTTTTCTTGAGTCTATCAACAATGGTTTTGTAGGTAATTTTAGCTTGGCCATTGCCTTGAGGGTAACAGGGATTGGATGGTGAGTGGATGATATTGTGTTGGTTTAGGAAAGCTACTACTTTTTCTCCAACGAATTGTGGCCTGTTATCGATACGAATCAGGTGGGAGCACCCAAACCGAGTAATGATGTGTTTCCAGATAAAATAGATGACCTCTTCTTCTCTGGTTCGACAGAGTAGAACTGCCTCAAACTATTTTGTAAAATAATCTGTAAGTACGAGTAGTTATCAAAGGTTACCTGGAGAATTAGGAAATTCACCGACAAGATCGGGTGCTCATCTTTTGAATGGCCAAAACACCTTGCTTGCATGTTGTTCGAGCACATGGGTGCATATCATTTGTCCATGCCATTAACAAATGTCACATTTGCATGAGTACTCTTATGCTTGCTTGGACATGCCTGGCCAGAATACTCCTAGTGTAATTGCTCTGTTTACTAGTGACCGACCTACGTTATAGGAGCCACAAGTTCCTTCATCTAAATTGCGGAGCATCTCGTCCGCTTCCCTTCTAGAAAGGCACATGAGGTAAGGCCTCGTGACTGAACGGTGGTATAGGGTACCATTTTGATTTGTGTAGCACTTTGAGTTGTCGATCAGCTATCGGTACTCCTACTGGAAGTGGTCTATTGTATTTGTTGTCGATATCGAGATTGGCTAAGATAGGCTTTCGCCAATCATCGTCTTCACCTTTATCGCCCCCAGTATTGATCATGCATACAGAAATGCAATCAATGCTGAGGGTTGAAATTACTTTGATCTGGAGATATCGAGCTTCTGTTCCCAAGACCCCTGCTAGATATGCCAAGGAATCTGCGTATCAATTTTCACCTTGAGGACGATAATCGAGAGATTCTTGTGCAAACTTGCTCATCCTATCGGTAACGAAGGCTACATATTATATCATGTTGCCATTTTTCCTGTATTGCTCAGAGTAATGGTGAACGATGAGTAGTGAATCTATGTAAATTGAGAGTTCTGGGACGCCGAGCTCAATTGCGAGGTTGAGTCCATGAATGAGAACTTCATACTCGGTAAAATTATTTGAGGCCTCAAAATCCAAGCGGATTGATTTCTCTTTTAAGTCGCTAGAAGGGGTAATCAATACGATTCCAATTCCTAACACTGCGGGTCATGCTGATCTATATGTAAGAAATCGCCACCCTTTCCTTGTAATCCATATAGCTCGCTCGTCAAATACTTAGGAGGGTGGATCTTATGTAATTTCCTTTGCAAGGTCAGGATCGTGCTCCTCCTACTCAGGATCTTCCACTGGAAAATCTGTGAGAAAATTGGCAACGGCCTGACCCTTTTTGGAATGACATTATTTGAACTTGATATCATGTTCTCCAAAGCTGACTGGCCTTTTTTTTTTACAAATAGTATGATTTAATTAGAGACGAAAGCAGAGTACAAAAAAAGGGGGGAGGCAAAGCCGACGCCCTAAATCAAAATTACAGTCTAAGATACTTTAAAGTATTCAACCAAGGGGTCCTCAATATATGAAATGAACATAGGTATTCCTACAAAGTCTTCCTTCTCATAAAAGGCAGAGAGGTCCCTTTTCTGGCAGCTTGATCCGCTGAGAAGTTCCCTTCCTTCCAGGTATAGGATATGAGCAAGGAAGTGAATTTTTTTTGCATGCCCGCCAACTTTGTTTGATGTTTCCAAGAAATAGCGTTAATATTAAACGATCTAGCCGTAGCTGAAGAGTCAGCTTCAATCCACACCTTCTTCCAACCCTCTTTTGTAGCCCAACTCATGGCCTCCAGAATAGCACAACACTCCACATCAAATCTACTCATTACTCCCATTCCTTTAGTTCGATCCCCCAATACTTCACCCGAATGATTTCTAACTATCACCCCCAACACAGCCTTGCCAGGGTTCTCGAGAGTGGAGCTGTCACAATTGTCTAACCATTATTGCACTCTCCTTGATTTTTTTTTTAAAGATAGAACCTCCCAAAGTGGGTAGTTTGTCATGACTTTGACTGTATGAGCTTGGAATTAGTGCTTGAGTTTCTGTGAAGTGTAAGCCAGAGTGAGAAGAAGTTTATCAATTTTAGAATACCTCATTTCTGCTAGAGTAAGGGTTTTGTTAATAAAGTAGGCTGGTTTCTAGATTTTCCCTTCAATTCGAATGAGAACCGAGTTGATTGAAGTATCTGTAACTGCTAGGCAGATAATCAATTCCTCAATATCTATTGGGGTGCTCATTATGGGAGACCTCACCAAATAGGTTTTAAGATCCTGAAAAGCTACTTCGCATTTTGATGTCCATTGAGCCTCTGCATTTGGCTAAAAAATTTCTCATTTGGTACAGCCATGGAGTAGTAGCACTACAACAAATATGGGTTTTTACGTCATTAAAAAAATGACGTCAAAGGGATTTAACGTCATTTGCACAAATGACATCGAAGGGGATGACGTAGAAAGGTAAAGACTAACATCGTCATTAAATAAGTGACGGGGAAAGCTATGCACCAATGTCATTAATTAAGTGACGTATAAAGGGTTTCAAAAAATGACGTTATTGATAACCAATTCCGGTGGCCAGCCGGCTAATGTATTCTATTTATGTCACTAAATAACGTCATTAAAAAATGGCGTAGTTGAAATCTTTTAACGTCATATTTAAAGTGACGTGGTAGCATTTTCATATATTAACAATAATATTTTTAAAACGACGTCAATACCTTCAAAAATACAAAAAAATTAAAAAAGAATCAAATATTGTCAACCCATTGCCCTATCCTCCTCTCTACAGGACCACCACCATATTCTACAAAAGGGAAAAATATTTGGCTAAATTATATTATTTTCATTCAATACAATGTGTTCGAACTTAATCACTTCATTATTTAAATTATAGAGCTAAATCACTGGTAAACTTAACCAATGCACAAAAAAACTAATAAAACAAAAAAGGGTCTCTGATGTTTTACTGCCAGAATGCTTACAGCCTTTGAGTGCCTTTGTGTGTTTATACTAATCTAGATCAATTTGTAAACCTGTCAAAGCATACAAATTAAACATTAGCTCTGTAAATGTGAGTACACAATAAAATGCTTGTAATCGTAAAAGAAAAGAAAATAACAAGATCAAAATACCTATTTATTTGAAGGGTTCAACCTCCGTGATAATTATACATTCTGGATCCCCATAAGTTTCCTATGTACAAGATTAGAGTCGAAATGAGCTAAACATAAGGAAAGTTTGTGATAATGTACAAGATATTTGTACAAAAGTAATTGTACTACATTGATAAGGTTAAAAGAGAGAGGAAATAGCATTATCAAGCTTAACTTTGGTAAATTTGAAGTTGTATGAGATTATGCGACTGTGTGAACACCACATCACTACAAACCACTATCCTTGAGCTGGGAATCATTTTCTCATGTGTGTGTTTGCATATGGTGAAACCATAGTTTTGAGTTGGGAATCCTTTTCATAAATATCCATTCAATCAAGTTCAAGGGTAGAAACCTTCGCCCGTGCTTCTTCCCGAGCCACCTGCTAACCAATGAAACCAGAGACTCTCAGTTTGAAAAATATAAGAAACAAGACTTAATGGCTCATATTATGTACTCTGGTTAGAGACTCCAAGTCCTACATACTTCAGAAACTCAAACAAAATTATATCAATCTAATCACATCCTTGAAGAAATCCAAGACATAACTGTACTTTTCAGTGTGATTGAAACAGATCGCAAGAACTTGATTGAATGGATATTTATGAAATATGATTAGTGAGGCAGTATTGATGAAACATGATGAGTGAACTTGTACAATAACATGCTAATGATATTATGCAGCATATGAAGTAGTTTGCACTTCTAACACGTGAAATAGCCACTATCAGATATATATATATTGTAAGAACATGGTAAAAAAAACTATGTTTCTACCTTTTCACCTTCAAGCTCCTTCCTCACTCTTATCATTTCGTGCTCTAGAGCTTCCACTTTCTATTCCACATGCACAATAGAAGAAAGCATATGAGTATTTTCTGTAGGAATTGACACCAAGTTGTAAGGGTTCTTAAACCTCAGTATAAATATTGAGTAGCAAAGAGAATTCATTTTAACGAAAAGGATTCCCTCTGACAATATGATATACCTTTTGTTTTTCTTTAACAATCAATTTATTTATGATTCGTGCAAAACAAATTCAGTGGGGAGGACATAAACCTGATCCCCTAACAACACAATTATCTTCTAATGTAAGCTACTCCTTTAATGTCATTGTTATAAGTAGCAATGACTCTAGGAGATAAACTGTTAACATGTCAATGTTCTTTACTAATTTGTTGGTTGCCTTCCTTGGATAACCCATCAGGAGTGCGATTGCCTTCCCTAAAAATATTTTGAAGCTGTATTTGAAGTTCTCCGCCAACGATTTCAATACTTTTCCAAACTCCTCGCGGTCTACTAGGTACTTTATTCTGCTTGTTATACCAATTTGCAACTACTTCAGAGTCCACTTCAACCAGTAATGGAAACCATCTGTTATGTTGGCAGTGTTGTAAGCCTAGTAATAAAACATATAGTTCCACAACTGTATTAGAACCAGATCCTAATGTTGCTAAGAAAGCAAACACCATAACTTCCCTACTGTTTCTCACTATACCACCTTCCCCAAAAAGGTTATCTACAGTAAAACCATATGCTCTTAGCTTGAAGAAACCAACTGGAGGTTTGCACCATCGCACCACTATGATTTTCCTGACCGACACTTTAACAGTATGTATTTGGAGATGCTGAATGGAAATAGTGTCAAAAAAGTTTTTGTTTACCTTAAAATTGATATCTCGCAAGTAGTCCTGCACGCATGATGTAATCTCCCTTATCACTAAGTCTTGTCGAATTTCCGATTCTTCACACCTAAATTTACATCTTGCCTTCCAGATTTCCCAGCATATGAGGCCAGGTAGTATTCCTCTTACCACACCCATTTGTGTACTCTTGTTTGCAGCATTGAACCAAGTACCTTGTCGAGCCCAGTGAGTTTGATTTTCAACCATTTATACCCCGCAAAACCTGCTAAAATGATTCCATATATGGGTAGCCAATTCCCCTTGTACAAACAGATGATCACTATCTTCACATTTTCTATAGATACAACAGCTGCATTTAGAAGGTAGGCAAACCAGTTTAGACACAACACCATCTACAGGAATAATTTGTTTTCACATTTTCCAGTTGAAGACTTGGATTTTGGTAGGCACCACCTTATGCCATATCTATTGTAATCTCTCATTTTCTTGGTCAGCTACCCTCCAAAACTCCCAGGCGGATTTAATAGAGAAATCTCCATTTCTAGTAGGATCCCAAATAGGTTTATCCAGTTCCTCTCTGAGCTAAAATTGGTTTTGCATAATTTTTTTCCAAGGATCAGGTATCTCATAATGTAGTTTCTCCCAATACCAGGTGCCACTGTAATTGATGACCTCATTTATCTTGATGTTCTACTCAATCTCCTCAGGGTATAAATCTTGTAATGTTCCTTCGCCTGTCCAGTTGTCCTGCCATAAGCTTAAGTCCCCTATTCCAAGAACCCATGAAGTATTTACCTCCACAGTTTCTAGCAGACCTCGCATCTGTTTCCATTGTTTAGATGTGCTTGAGTAGTTGCTTCTCCAGCTATCATTTTGGTAGTATTTATGTCTCATAAATTGTGCCCATAGAGAATCAGTATGAAGGATGTTCCAGCACCTCTTCAATGTGAAGCAGTGTTTCATATCACGTAGATTTCTTAGTCCGAGACCTCCTTCTAGCTTAGGTTTACAGATGCTATATCAGTCTACCCATTTTCTCTTTGCCTTGCCTTCATAAGCTCCCCAAAAGAATTCAACAATTATCTTTTCTAGGTTGTTTATAATACCCTCAGGGACATTAATACATGCTAGTAAATGCATAGGCATTGAATTCAGAACATGATTAATGAGAATTAGTTTACCTCCTGAAGATAGTAGTCTTCCCTGCCGGCCCTGTATCTTCGTCCGAACTCTTTGAATGGGGTTATCAAAACATGATAGTGCGATTCTCCCATAGCTGATTGGTACCCCCAAATAAATTAAGGGAAAACTCTTTAGCAAAAAACCACAACCTCTTTGGATAATGCTTTTTCTAGCATTAGGAACAGAGTAATGTAAGAACAAACCACCCTTATCTATGTTAATCAACTAGCCTGAGCAAGCTTCATATCTGTGAAGAAAATCCATAAGTCCTATAATAGAGTTTAAACTGCTATTTAAAAGCACTATGAAATCATCTGCATACAACAAATGAGTAAGGTTGAGGCCACCTCTTTTTGCAGAATAATAACCAATTTTTCCCTCCGCAAACCAACTGTGAAGCCCTCTAGAAAGTACTTCTTCTCCTAGTATGAAAAGCATGAAAGAAAGTGGGTCTCCTTGTCGTAGTCCCCGTGAAGATTTGAAAAGACCTTTGTACACACCCTGAAGCACCACAAGGAACCATGGAGTTTCAATGCATTAAGCTATGAGCTTGATCCATCTTTGATTAAAACCAAATTTTTGCAACACAGCTTCAAGAACCCCCAATCTAGCTTGTCGTAGGCTTTGGCCATGTCAACTTTAACCATTACATTATGACCTCTCACCCTCTTGTGGAGATCTTCAACCAGTTCTTGTGCAATATCAATACTATCTCCAATGTCCCTACCAGTTACGTAAGCTCCTTGGTGGCTAAAAATAAGTTTGTGTAAAATAGTGCCTAGCCTTGAAGCTATGATTTTGGAGAAAACTTTATACACGACATTACATAAGCTTATAAACCTGTATTCACCAAGTCCATTAGGGGTTTCGACTTTGGGGATTAAAGTGAGGCAAAATGAGATGTAGAATTTGGAGATAGTGGCACCATTGAAAAACTCTTGTACGGCCCCGTAAATGTCATCTTTAACAATATCCCAAGATGTTGTGAAAAAAGCAGAAGAAAACCCATCCATACCTGGTGCACTGTCGTTAGGGATACTCCACAAACTTTCTTTTATCTCTTGCATAGAAGGGCTTTATAACAACAGATCATTATCAGCAGTTGTCACTAACTCGGGAATATAACTTTGAAGCTCCTCGTCTATTGTCACCGCTTCTGCAGTGAAGACTTCCTTAAAATACTCAATTGTACTAGAATGGATAAGATTCATATCCTATGTTATGGTTCCATTGGACAGTTTAAAAGATGATAATGAAGCATGTCTCCTATTGATATTTTCTTCCTTGTGAATAATTGACATGTTCTTGTCACCATCTACCAATCATTTAATTTTGGACTGCTCCCTCCAATATACTTCTTCTCTGTGAAGCATCCTGGAGTGATCCCCTGTGATATTTCTCAATTCAATCTCCAGGTCTGTATTAATCCCACCTTGCAGTAAGAAATCAATCTCGGTAATTCTACCTTGGAGTCTGGCAATGTTGGCTTTGACGTTTCCAAACACATTTGTGTTTCACAGTTTAAGAACAGCCTTCATCTTCTTCAGTTTATATGCCAGAGATGATAAACAGTTCCCGTATATCCCTTGAGGCCAGTTAGCTTGCACACAGTCTATGAACTTCTCATGCATAGTCCACATTTTAAGAAACTTGAAGGATTGGGCCCATTGTACCTTTCTAGTTTGCATGATAGAAGTAGTGGTGCATGATCAAAGAACACTCTGTCAAGGTGTTAAAGTTTATAGTGAGGAAATTGCATCATAAAATCCACATTAAAAAGGACTCTGTCCAATCTAGCCCAAGTTTTGGAGACCCCTTGTTGTTCATTACACCACGTATACTCTGAACCAGAAAAGCTAGCTTCCAGTAAACCAGCAGTCTGAATCATTTGTTCGAATTGCGTCATAGCCATGCCATTTACTGCTCTTCTACCAAGCTTCTCTTCATTACTTCTCACAATGTTAAAGTCCCCAGCAATTGCCCATGGACTGTCATACAGACTGGACATGGATACTAGCTCATCCCACAAACTTCGTCTATCCGTCGCTAGACATTTCGCATAGACAAACGAGATTTTGGAGTGGCACAAATTGTTCACACTAATTATATAATGCATTGCCTGATTAGAAACATATTCAACAGTTATGCTATAACTCCCTTTCCACAACACCCAAATCTTTCCCCCATGGGAGTCATTAGAAGCAAAACTATCAAAATTTATTCTTCTAGCCAAAGTTTCGAGCTTTTCAACACCTTAAATATGGAGTAACCTTAAATTAAAAGACCAGGCTACCACCCAAGTGCTATATAAAATCTTCTATTGGAAATTTATGTAGCAGATTCAATACATCTTTTTTCTTTACTTTGTGATTAATGAAAAAAATGCCTGATACAAATATTTTCACATAGATCAAAATATATCATACGCCATATATCATGACGAGCATGCAAACTAAGTAGTATTAGTCAGGGCATACTTTTCTGGTATTTGTATAAATTTGCTGCTCTTCTTGAACTAGGGCCTCTAATTGATGAACTTTCTTTTTTGAAATAACCAATATTTCCCGTGTGCCCTCCTAGATGCAGAAAAGCACATAGCGTCTTTAGTTAATGAAGAGATTCAATAGTATAAAAATGAAATTTAAATGAGGCATACCAATTTAGATCTCAAGGTTTCCACAAGTAAGCGGCTTTCCTTTTCAGATTCCTGGAAATGTAAAGAAAAAAAATATATTTAACATAATATTTCAGGAACTGTGTATTGACAACATTTTAGATATCTTTATTTTTCAGGATGAAGTAGAATTCACACCTGAAGTTTATTAATTACTTCGTTGGGATCTTTTTCTTGTCTCAAAGAGGCATCTATTTGTCTCTTTAACTATTCTTGAGCTTTTGAGTGAGCAACGAATCTGAAATCAACTACAAAGTTACTTGGTTGTTCATAGAAGAATAGAGGTCGAACTAAATATAACTTCACCAATCTAGAACCCTCGATTCAATAGTAGGGAGCTTCAATCTATCTTGCAAAAATTAATGGAGAACATGGACATGTGAGTAATTTGCAAATGTATTTCAGAAACAGACAACAACATTATCTGCAATAATACGTATATAAATGCTTTGAGATAGATAAAGAAATAAAAAGTATGGTAAGAAACGAAAAGTAATAGATAAGAAATATATGGAATGTAATTATCAGGATGAAGTAGAATCCTCTGGCTTAAGGTCGCAATGAACCCGCATATTTCCATGACCGCTCTAAAGATTATATATTTCCATACATAAATTTTCTATATTAAACTGGCAACCTAGATAACTAAATAATATAAACATCACAAAAAATGTTAAAGACGCTGAAGAAGATGAAAGGATAAAATGTTAGCCCATTCAGATTCCATATCTCAACAGAAACGGTGTTCCTCTTATTCTCAGAAAAGGAATAGAAATGGATGGATAAAAACTGATAAAGGCATTACTGAAAGTTGATAAAGGAATTATCATGCATATGTTTCACAACAACAGCTCATTTGCTACTCCCAATTGCTGGCATTCTTCAGAATATATCATTTATAATCAAGATAAGAGAGGCAGCAACTTCAGACTCGAAATCCCAACAAAAACTCAAGTTTCTCTCAGTCCCAGACATGGACTTATAAGCATCAAATGCAAATAAGAGCTACAATTACACCCATATCCATGTCCTTTATCTCACGACAGTAAGGATCTTGATAGCAATTTTATGCCTTGTTAATGCATGCTTGCAATTTTCATCTTACTGGACGAACCTACGCCGATAATTCTGTAACATCAAATCCACCAAGCTTTTGTTGAATCTGAATATTTCTTACTGGAGGCTATGAGAGAGTTGGTTAGTGTTGAGTTTTGAGAGAAGGGAGAACTCTAGAGAGAGAGAGAGATAAAGAATTTGTAGTAGTAGTTTTGATTCAAAAAAGAGATCGTTTTATATTTTGTGTTTGCTAATCGCTTCCGCGCACTTAATAATTAACAATTTGTGCACTACTTTCATTTGTATTTAGATTTTAATATGGATTAGTCGGTGTTTTGGATTTCTTTTCTATCCATCAATTTTGCACATGACGAAAGTAGGGTAATCGCTTTAAAAAGGAAAAAGTAGGGTAACAAAAATGCCAGTTTTGGTAAAAAGCGGGGTGTGGGTTTAACTAAGTCAATGTTAGCTTCAGTGTTCCATAATTTATAACTGCAAAGAGATTTTGAAGCTGGACTTACCGTACATATGAAAAACGGTAAGCGACAAAAATGAAAACCAAATAAGTAGAGGGTATCCCATTGTAACGCGAGCAAGAAGCATTCCCAACACCATCCCTATCATAGTTGCCACTGTCTCTTGACTTCCTTCCTGTACAAAAAGAAGAAAAAGAAACTTGTTAATTTCTGAGTAATCAAAGCTAAACATATAAAATAGCAGATTTCATATTATAGTCATCATTGCTACCAATGCACCTTGGCAGAAATATCTGCTGCATTATTTTGATGCAAAAAATGTTGTGTCAAAGAAGCTCTAGTTGTTCCACTCGCAACACTAGCTATACAGGAATGCATAACAAAGTAGATCCGTGAGTTGGTACTTCAATAATGATCCAATAAAGTACAACCTAAAATGTGATAAACAAACTTAAAAGCAGTAATAGAATGTAAATCAGTTGACACGACATAGACGTGTCATTTATAGCTATTCATATAATATGATGCAGATACAAGTAAGAAACATTTAACAGCACCTGTACTACCATGAATGCATCATTAAGTTACTACTTTAAGAGCTCTTTTATTATCTTTGGTTAATTATTTACTAACACAAACAGCTCTCCAACTCTCCTCCTCTCTCCAGCACCACATCTCCCCATTTTTCTTCTCTTCTCTCTCACCTATAAATCTTACCATCCCCCATCACGGGTCCACCTTAACCTACCTCCCCTCACCACTCTTTCCACCACACACTCAGACTAACTAACCCACAATGCCCTCCCCAACATCCATGCAGCCTACGTAAAGATACACACTCAACCCTCAACCGGGTTACTTCCCAACTCTCCATCCACATGTCTCTTTCATCAAGCCGGCATACCCCTACACTCCAAGGCAACTACAAGTTGGTCGACTTTATGCAGCTTTGCACCACCCATGACCCTAACCCGGTCGTCGAGCTCGATCCCACTAGGTGGGCTCACCTTCAAAAGCGGTGGCAATTTGTTGTGGCATTTCGATCACTATCGACCAACCTAAAAGAAAATGTCATTTGTGAAGGAGTAAAATGCGAATGGGAAAAATTGATACGGACAATCCCTCATATCTCGTACGAGAAAGAATCCCAAGTCTTCACGGCCAACTTTGATAACCGGCTTGATTTTCAAACCATTCTCTCCTCGCCCCCGGCAAACGTGTTCGGTTTCGTAACACTACAACAACCCTACGATCCCCTCCTACACCCATTGGAGATGAGATTCAACTGGTACCTTTGTTGGGTACAAGTGGCCGGGTTGCCTTGTTACATGCACAACGGTGATACTCTTAAAATGATTGGTAACAAAATTGGCGAGCACGTTAAAGAAGACTTCAGGAAACGCGAAACGGAACTGCTTCGTAACAGCTTTGTTCGAATCCTGGTTAACTTATTCACGGATAAGACGCTGATCACCTCTATCCCAGTTCAAAGACCGGGGAGTTACGGCACAGCTATTTTGAGCGTTAGATACGAGAAGTTGGAAGGATACTGCCCTCTTTGTGGTCTGATATCACATTCACTTGCAAACTGCGACAGCTTTCTACGGCTCAAACAAGACTGGGCACGACAGGGGAACGAAGAACCCATAGTTTTTCCTTACGGAAATAACATCCAAGTTAACCCATCAAAAGCCCCGGCAGTATACCCATCCCAGCAGGCCCATACAAATCCTTCAAACAAACAGGCCCAGAAGGAACCATTGAGCACCCCTTCACAAGTACCTACCGGAGGACAGCAGCAGAGAGGAGAAGATAGGCAGTACAAAGTTGGATCATTCATGCAATATGCCATGCAACAAATTACAAATTGGTCTCGTCAACAAAATGCAAACCACACCCTTTATCCCGGTCTCTCATCCTCGTCTCGACAGCCGACCGCTTCATACCTTGTCTCGAAGCATCTCGGGTTTAAAGCCACACCGGTAACACTGTACAACGCTTCCGCCGATGGTCCTCAAGCCAGAGTAAAGTTAACGATGGAAACTAGGGTCTGCATGCAGAATAACCAGCGCACGGGAATCGAGGAAGGCAGAACGGTAAGTTTGGGGAGCCCAATCAAAACATTAAATGCGTATGGCTTGATAGAGCCAACTTTTCAAATCACACCCTCTCAATCAATCCCATATGTCTCCTTACGTGGAAGTGAGCCGTTTACCTCTTTAGCCCAAAATCACCCATGCCTCCAGGGACCCACCTAACGGTTTAAACTGGACCTTAACTCCCCTCCGGACCATCCAAAGACTCTCAACTCAAAATGCCCAAAAAAAGCCTTTATGGAATTTGCTCAACAGTGGGCCTCACCCGTACAAGCCCGGCAGATCTATTTTGATCCTCAACCCCAACATAGCCCAATCCCATGCCAACTTAAAGACATCCACCACCAACATTTCTCAGCCCAAAACAAACCCATAATAGAAAATTGTTTTGATCAGCCCACCTATCCTGAAAGTCAACTAAGCCCACCCACTAAGCCCAAGAAGCAAATTTTTAAACCCAAACCGATTAAATCCTCCACCAAAGTCTTCTTCCTGAACTATCTCATGCCCAAAAATACTTCGGAACCCCCCGGCTCTCACCGGACGTCCAAACTTCAGGAAATCTCCCCGACTCTCAACCTCTCCTCGACAGGCAACTCCGGATGGATCACACCATCAAGCAATGATATTTTTGACTCCGACAGTCGGATTACGACCAACTATAACAGCTCTATGCCGCGAAGGAATAACACAAAAAAATCGAAGTTGCTCCTTGAATTCTCTGGCGAATCACCCGATCCTGACAATTGCACTCGAAAGAGAAGAAGGCAAGAAACACCGGCGGACACAGATGCAGACGATACGGACCGACCCTCGAAGGTATGGGTTTACTCACCTTTCGCACACACGCACATCTCTTTAGGTAAGAACATGCATGCTAATCTTTCACTTTCTCATTTTCACTTGGGGTTTTCTTTAGAACGACGGCGAACTAAAAAATATACAGCGCACAGGCATGCGCAACTAAACTATACACTTCCAAAGTTTCTTCATCGTAATAGGTTTAACTTGCAGGCCACAAAAAATACTTGCACTTACCATAAATTTTGGTTGGTTAACCACTCTCCCCGCACACACCCGCACCCCCCACACCGCCACAATGCCCATAACCACATTAGACCCGCTGACACCCTGGCCACCTCTTTTAAAAGTGATCTCTTTAGAAGGCTGAGGCAAGCTTTTTTTCTCAACACTCGGCCGGGAATGGGCGGGATCGGCGAACATCTCTTATCCTATAAGAGGAGACAACTCATCGCTAAATCCCGCACCCTGCTTATCGCCCCTCCGAAAACTGAGAAAACTAATACTAAGCAGACTCCCTCACATAGAACCCGATCATCCCCTATTTTAAACGGCGCTCAGGAGCACCCCCGCTCTCACACCAGAACCCAAATACACATTTATCCTATTCAAAAATCCTTGTCTCTTAACCCCTCTCATAGAAACTCATCGGAAGTGGGCCTAACACCGGTCCTCAGTTTACAATGATTATTTTCTCATGGAACTGTAGGGGGGTAAGAAAGACGTCCACCCCTAGAGAACTCAGGACGCACAACAACAAATATCACCCTGATATCATCTTCCTCTTTGAGACCAAAGCCGTCAATCCTGAATCTCTCCGAAATCTGGCCAGCTTAGGGTTCCCCCACTCCTACTCGGTCAACACTACTCCCACCCATAGAGGTAGCATCTGGTTGGCTTGACATGACAACATCAACCTTACCATTTTCTCATCATCCCCGAGGGGGATTGACGCCCTCATTTCCTCCTCCACAACTAACCGGCCCCCTGACAGTGGGCCTACACACTTGCTTTGCTCCTTCACCTATGGTCCCCCTGAACAGCAGAACAAACAAAATTACTGGAGCGCGATTAGTGCCATAGCTCCCAATGTTAAGATACCCTGGCTGATTATGGGAGACCTTAATAGTATTTCAAACCAGAATGAGAAATTTGGCAAAATCCCTTTTGACCCAATAACCCCAAACCCTTTTTATGACTTTATTTTTGACTCCGGCCTCATCGATCTCGGTTTCTCGGGCGTTCCGTTTACCTGGTCTAGCAAGAGGAAAGGGCGTGAGCTCATTCAACAATGGCTTGATAGAGCCCTCAGCTCTACTCAATGGAGCGCGTGCTTCCCCGACGCCACCCTGTACAACCTCCCCTTCATCGGCTCGGACCACGGCCCCATCATCCTCAATACTGAACCGAAGAGAACGGAGCCGCTCAAACAATTCCATTTCCTTTCGGCCTAGACCAAGCACGCTCGATATCAGGATATCATTAACCATGCTTGAGCTAAAGATCAGCCGGGATCCCGGCCGCTCCGGCTATGTAACAAGCTCAGACACACAAAAAAGGAGCTCTCAGCCTGGAACAAGGAAGAATTCAATGTTAACCCGATTTCCATCCTCAACATTCGTAATCAGATTGCCAACATTCAGAAAGAACAACCTAGCGAAGCGAACATCGCTAGTGAACAAAATTTCCAAAGCCGTCTCCATAACCTTCTTGACATTGAAGAATCCATCTGGCGTGAGAAATCGTGTGAAACGTGGCTTCGGGATGGAGACCGGAACACAAAATTCTTCCACCTTTCCACCTTAGGTCGCAGAAGGGTTAATAATATCAAGAATATGAAGCGCCCTGACAGCTCATGGGGCCAGAAGAGAAAAGACATCGGCAATACATTCATTTAGCACTTCAGGGACCTCTTCACCCCGTCCCACCCCAATATCAAAGTCGGTGACCTGAACATCATAAAACCCTCCATTACCGCAGATGACAACGATCTGCTCACGAGAGATCCTAGTATGGAAGAGGTCAAAGAAGCCCTTTTTGCCATGAATCCGCATAAATCCCCAGGTCCAGATGGGTTCACCCCCCTGTTCTATCAGAAGTCCTGAGACATGGTCAAGCACGATCTCCACCTAGCCACGACCGCCTTCTTCTAGATGGGTTATCTGCTGGGCTAATTCAACCATACCAATGTCACCCTCATCCCCAAGCACAAAAACCCAGAGAAGCCAGAGCACTTCAGACCCATCAATCTCTGCAACGTCAAGCTTAAGATCATCACCAAGATTCTAGCCACGCAGCTCAGGCCCCTTCTCAATAAGATTATCTCTCCTACCCAGAATGCCTTTATTCCTGGCCGGCAAATTTTCGAAAATATTATCATGGCCCAAGAAATTCTCAAGACCCTGAAAAAGAAGAAAGGTAAGAGAAACTGCATGGCGATTATGCCCGACCTCAGTAAAGCTTTCGATCGTGTGGAGTGGGAGTTCCTTGATGACACGATACGCGCCATGGGATTTTGTGATAAATGGTGCAATTGGGTTCAACAATGCATCTCCACCACTGCGCTCTCTTTCACCTTGGATGGTTCTCCTTATGAATTCTTGAAGCCAGGAAGGGGTACACGCCAAGGTGACCCCCTCTCCCCTTCCCTCTTCCTTTTTTGCTCAGAAATCTTGTCAAGAATTCTCTTCCAAAAAGAAAAAGATGGCACTCTTCATGGTATTAAGACTGCTAGAGGCAGTTCGCCCGTCTCTCATCTCCTTTTTGCTGATGACAGCTTCATCTTCTGCAACGCTACCCTTAGCAAAGCCGATACACTCAAGCAAACTCTGGACATCTTCACCAAGGTATCAAGCCAGGAGATCAACTTTGACAAATCTTGTATCTTATTCAGCAAGAACGGTCATCACCGTCATCGCAAGATCATCCAAAGGGTGCTGCACATCAAGAGAGATTCCTATGGGGAAAAATACCTTGGTGCCCCTCTTACGTTCGATCGTGCTAAGAGCCTTAACTTCCAGGATATTATCACTCGGGTGTCGAAGTGGATTGAAGGCTGGAAAGCAAAATTCATTTCCCAAGCTGGCCGCATCACACTTATTAAAGCTGTTAACTCAACAATTCTGACCTTCCTCATGTCTGTTTTCCCCCTCCCTCGCAAAACTTGCAAGCAACTTGACTCGATGAACGCGCATTTTTTGGGGGGATCAAATCAAGAGGGCAGACCCAAAGCCCATCTTATCAAATGGAAAAAGATTTGCAAACCCACCCAATATGGGGGTCTGGGCATCCGTACCGCTGTGAACCATAACCAAGCCCTGATGGCCAAACTCTTCTGGCAGGTCATCAAAGAGCCAGAAAAAGTTTGGACTCAAAACCTGAAAGCTAATTACTCGCCCAGAGACTCTGTTATGCTGGCCCTCCCCAAACCAGCCGACTCCTGGATCTGGAAAGGAATCCTTAAAGCCCGTAACAACATTTGGTCCGAGCTCCGATGGGACATCGGAGATGGAGAAAGTGTAGATCTCTGGTTGGAACCCTGGATCCCGGGTATCAAATTCGAGAGACTAGCGGGTCCTGTCCCCGAAAGCCAGAGACGTCACAAAAGGTGCAGACCTCATTTGGTCCAATAGTCAAACCTGGAAAACGCACCTCATCCAATCTTTATTCCACCCGGACGTTGCTGATTTGATCATCCATATCCCTCTCAGCATCAACCCTGCGAAAGACACCCTGAGATGGACCAAGGAGAATAATGGCATCCTTACGGTCAGATCTGTTCACAATATTTCAACCATCACTTCACCGGGAGACATGTTCACCATCCCCCAATCTACTCCACCTTCCATTCCTTGGTAAAAAATCTGGAAACTCAAAGTACCCTTCCGCATCCAAGTTTTCTTATGAAAAATCCTCCAGAACGGTATCCCAACCAAAATCAGCCTTTGGCACGGTTACGAAGACTGGGATACAAACTGCCCCCGGTGCGGCTTGGAAGAGGAAACCACCACCCACACTTTATTCTTTTGCCCTAAGATCCAGGATATATGGTTCGAGTCCGAGCCCTTGATCGACTTTAGAAACTGGAGCTACTTATAATCGATTCCTCTCACTCCCATTAGAAGTTTTCAAACCCATGAACGTGCCTCTGATTTTTGGTCTTTTTGCAGCTCTTTTAGTACCATTTCATTTGCTATTTGTGACAGCAGAAACTCGTTAGTCTTTGAGCAACATACAAAATCGACGAGGGACATTCTGCACCACACAAAAAAGCTCTGCACCATCCTCAAAACTTCCTCGTGCCCTCTCCTCACCATTAGGCAAACTCAGACCCAATATCAGGTCCAGGAGGGATGGCACATCATCAACGTGGATGCCTCCTGGACCGCCCAAGATAAGCCTGGGGGGTCGGGTTTTACTATTAAAAATTACTTAAACTTTTTTGTCTGTGCAGGATACGATCAGGCCAGAGCAGCCGACGCTGAAGAAGCCGAGGCGCTCTCAGCGCATAGAGGACTGGAGCGCGGTACGACACTTAGGTTTTCAGAGAATCTTGCTTTTGTCTGACTGCCAGAGGATTGTTCGAGCTTTCAGAGAGCGGCCAGAGGATCTTAGTTGGGGAGCTCTTACCATTGCTCCAGATCTGAGAGCAGTGGCTGATTGGTTTTTTGATTTTAGATTTGAGCATGTTAATCGTAGATGGAGCGATTCAGCTCACATTTTAGCAGCTAGGGGAGTTGGTTCCCCCTCGTCTTGTCATTTTGTAGGCCAAGAGGCCAATAACTATGTAACTTCTCTGTCCCTCCCTCGCGATTAGACGAGTTATTTCATCATCTTATTTCTTTTGCCTAAAAAAAAAGGGAGAAAAGAAAAAAATCATGTCTAGGAACTTCAAGTATATGATAGTATTAAACAAAAAAACCAATACGATGTACGCTAAAATTTTCCTTGAAGACTTGTCGGTGCAAAACGAAAGGAGTGCCAACATGAATAGGAACAAATAGGTTTATTTAACCAATGAGGGCTTGCTCAAGTGGTTGGGTTAGTGCTTGAAAACCAAGAGGTCCCGGGATCAACCCATTTCAAGCAGCTTCCAACTAAATAGAAACAAAAATAGTACTAACAAAGCCAGAGCAGTCTATTTAACATGGACATTCCATATAAGGAACAATATTTGTGTCCCAACATGTCGAACACTTGGACACACGGACACTCGTGCGGACACACCAATGAGTACTCTATGCTTAGGTCATAGACATTTTGACAATTAATTTAAAATTTAGAATTCTTTACACACTTATTTTAAGGTCGACGTATCCGACACCTTGTTCTCGTGTTAAACACCAACACGCGTACCAGTGTCAATGTTACAAAGAGAGAAAGTCAAAATATACAAATGTTAGTGAAGAAAAAAGTGATCTAGTCAAAATATAAGAATGTTATTGAGGACACAAAGATTGATGTGTGCGAGATATGCAAAGGTGTCATTCCAGAACTTTAGCCTCATACTATGAAAGTTAAGCAGGATGAAGCTTGTGAACCACAATTAAACTGATTGGAGAAAGAAAAGGTATCACTAACAAAGAGAGTTACAATTATTGCATCAAATGAGTGAACATCCTCACTAAGGTGGACCGAATGTACACTTTATTAAAATAGTTCGCCCATTTTATTCAACCATATAAATTATAGTAAGGAAAACAGGAGCATTCGTGCCTTTATAGATCAAATAAATTACATGAAAAATTCATGCATACTGAGATAAAAAAATTTGTTTATAAATCCTTTAAGTGAGGCAACCCATTCAGATTCCATATCTCAACAGAAACTGTGTTCCTCTTATTCTCAGAAAATGGATAGATATGGATGGATGATGAAAGGATAAAATGGATGGATAAAAATTGATAAAGGCATTACTAAAAGCTGATAAAGGAATTACCGTGCATATGTTTCAGAACAACAGCTCATTTGCTTCTCCCAACTGCTAGCATTCTTCAGAATATATCATTTATAATCAAGATAAGAGAGGCAACAACTTCAGACTCAAAATCCCAACAGAAACTCAAGTTTCTCTCAGTCCCAGACATGGATTTATAAGCATCAAATGCAAATAAGAGCTACAATTACACTCACAATTACACCCATATCCATGTTCTTTATCTCACAACAGTAAGGATCTTGATAGCAATTTTGGACCATGTTAATGCATGTTTTGCAATTTTCATCTTACTGGACGAACATACGCCGATAATTTTGTAACAACAAATCCACCAAGATTTTGCTGAATCTGAATATTTCTTTTCGCAATCAAGCATCTAACCAAATTTAACTTGATTATGATAATCCAAGATACACAAAGATTCCCAGAGGTTCAAAAAATATTAAGGCCATTTCCTATATTGGGTGCTCATGTTTTTATCTACGAGCTCGTCCACCATCCAGTCTCCCATATCCTCCCACCCTGAAACTGAAATCGAAACAAACCCTGTCAATGAAACTGAAATCGAAACAAACCCCATCAATGAAACTGAAATAAAAACAAACTCAACATTGAAACACATATCCCATCAATCAAACATACTCTAAAATTTAAATTGGAAAATAGAGAGAGATGGGATTGCTGACCCGCGAATGGTTCTTCAGATGATCTTAGCATATGATTTGAAGTGAATCAGACCATGAGATGGCTTGGTGTTCATGAGTTTGGGACGAAACCTCTGAAACTTCATCTTTTGTAGAATGATACCGCTCGGTATATAAATATCTTTGAATCGAAGCATGAAGAACTTGCTTGCCATGGTGACTCGTCAAGGTTTTTCATCCATTGCTTGCCATGTTGTGCAGATTTATCTTGATTATCGAAGTTCCCCAATAGATATAAAGAACCCCTTTATTAGAGCTGAGCATAAACCGATCAAACCAAACCAAACCGACCTAAATCGAACCAATCTGGTCGATTTTTTGAAGAGGCTCGGTTCGGTTCAGTTCTAAAATGTTAAAACTGAATTAGGTCGGTTGGATTTTTGATTTCTAATTTTTGTATCCCATAAAAACCGAACTGAACCGAGTTTTAACTCAACCATATAATATAATTAACTTTTGAACCTTAGTTAGTTTAGACTTTTATCTCCTTAAATAAAAAGAAATAATTGTAGTGAGAGAGAAAGTGTGGTGTGGTATTAATGCAAAGAGAGAAATCTCAAGTCTCAACCCACATACCTCTCCCAATAATGGCAGAGAGAGAAATCTCATTTGAGTTCCTTCCCTTTCTCCTCTCCTAAATATCACTCTAAATTTCTCATTCTTCTCTTCTAAATATCTTTCTCCATATTTTGCTGATTTTGACAATTTGGTTCTAGAAGGTTGTGGGTATGTTTACCCATAGATTTCGAAAATGGCAATTTCTTATCCATGTTTAGAGGAACTTAGGTTAAAGAGACTGGTAGTGACTGATGAGTGTTTAGAAATTATATCTAAGTTGAAATATTTTAAGGGGTTGGTTATGTCTTCTTGTGAGGGCATAGCTCATGGATTAGCTTATGTTTTTTTACCTTGTTGCTGCAAATTGCTTATGTTTTACCTTGTTCTCATAAGGTTAAAGATTTGAACCTTACATTTAGTTTGTTGCTTCTACTCAAACCGCAAGATTCCTTTTTGTGATCTTCAGGCATACGAAAACAAAACATAAAATTTTAGGCTTTGAAACCCGACCCGACCAGAACCAACCCAAAAATCAGTTCGGTTTCGGCTCGATTTCAGTTTTCCATATGCATTTTCCAGTTCGGTTCGGGTCGGGGTTGTAACCTAAATCGGTTCGGTTCGGGTTAGAAATTAAGGAACCAAATAAGGTCGGTTCGGGTTCACTTCAGGCCAGAAATCGACCCGAACCGACCCGTGCTCACCCCTACTCTTTATAACTTGGCCCTCTCAATTATCGTGATTTCAATCAAAGCATAGCAACGTCAATTGCAGATAAATAACTTAAAAAAAGACTATGTACGATATTTTCTTTTAAGGTCATAATTAAAAATGACGTTGATGGACAAAAGAGACAATAATTAATGTCATTTTATAATAAAATGACGTAGAAATACAAGACATTACGTCATTGACGAGGATAGATTATAACTTTGTAACTATATTTGTTGTTTAGATGACGTAAAAAATTATATTTGTTGTAGTGTAAGAATAGCCAACAACAGCAGTCTAAAGATTTTGAAATGAATCGGTTGATAACGGCAATCTTGTCGGCAAGCTTATGAATGCCTTTCATCATTTTTAGAGATGGCATGTTGACGAGAGCTCAAATCTGATCTGGATCGGCCTCAATCCCTTTCTTGCTGATGAGGTGGCCAAAAAATCAACCTGAATGTACTCCAAATTGACACTTATCAGGATTAAAATGCATCCTGTAAGATCGAAAAATATTGAATATTGTGTTAAGATCTAAAATGTGGTTGGTTGACTATATGTTTTTACATAGAGATCATCAATGTATACTTCCACGACTTTCCTAAGATGTGCTTTGAACATAGTAGTCATCAACCGTTGATAAGTCACGCCTGAATTTTTGAGTACGAAGGGCATGACTTTGTAGCAGTAAAGGCATCTTTCAGTGATGAAAGTGGCCTTTTCTTAATCTTCTTCCAAGAATGGAATCTGATTGAATCTAGAAGCGGCGTCCATCATAGATAAAAGTTTGTGACCTGATGTGGAATCAAGGATTTGATGAATGTTGGGAAGAGGGAAACTGTCCTTTGGAGTATGTTTGTTGAGATCGGTGAAATCTACTCAAACTTAGACTTTTCCATTCTTCTTTAGAATAGCGACGATGTTGGATATCTGATCGGGATATTTAGCTTCTCTAATGAATCCCACTTTGATCAATTTCTTGATCTCTATGCTAACTTCATCTCAAAGTCGAGGTGATAGTAATCGCTATTTCTATTTGACCATCGTGACATTGATGTTGATGGCCAATTTATGACATGCCTTGGCCGGATCGACCCCAGGCATCTCTTCGAAAGTCCACGCAAAAATGTCTCGATTCTATTGTAAGAACTGAATGAGGGCATATTTATCTTGTTGAACCAGCTTGGTATCGATGAAAGTACCTCTGCTAGGTCCATCAATGTTTATATATTTTGTGGGCTCCTCCGTGGAAGGCTGATCATCGAGGTGATCAGCATTCTATAATTGTTATGCAGTATATTTGTCTGAGGTATCTAGAATTGTTGAGACTGTATTTTCGCAAGCTTGAAAAAGCCTTTGACTACCCTTGATTTCATAGATACCATCGTTGTGTTTGAAGCAGAGTGCTTGATGATAGGTGGAAGCGATTGCTTCTATGTCTTAAATTCAGCAGCGATCCATAATCAGAGATAACAAGATTTGGCATTAATTACATAGAAGATGACGTCGATGGTGGCTAGTTCTGCGGTAATAGGTAAGATGATCTTGCCTACTCGATCTTCTTTAGAACCATTAAATCCACTGTTACCGGTGTCGCTCAGAATAACTTGATCAGACAATCCCATTTGGTCGATAGTGTTCTGAAATAGAATCTTAATACCACTTTCGTTATCAATCACCATTATATGCATGAAAAACTTCTTCATCTTGAGCATTATGACTAATGCATCATGATGTGGAAATTTTACATGACTAATGTCGCAATCTTCGAATGAGATCCTAAGTCGGCGATTACTCGACTCAGGTAGAAGTTTGCCTTCTTTGTCTTGAGGTGTGAGATCGTAGTATTCTGATAGTCTCCTGTGCTTAAATCTGTTAGAGTTGGTGATTTCATAGATTTTGGTCATGTTACTGTGGCGCATATGGTAGAGATACTTCTCCTCAGCTTGATCTTCGACTTGGACAATTTTAAGTTGTTTTTTATAGCTATCATCCTTATATGATTCCAGGTCGACAATATATTCAAACATCCATCCCTCCTAGAAAATGTAGTCCATCAACCTTTATAAAGTATAACAATTATCAGTAGAATGATGGTTAACCTTATGATGCATGTCGTACGGTCGGTTCTTGATTAGTTCTAATGGTTGAGAAAGACGGTAGAGCTTATCCTTTGAGAGGACTGGAAAAATTGTAGAGATTCGAACATTCATCTTGAGGAGGGCCGGTTTGATTTGTGAACCGCCTTTCCGAGGGTTGCCAGTGTTTCCCTTGGAGCGCTTTTGGTCACCCTGATCCTTCTTTGGTTCAGTATTTCAATTTATAGATGGACCTTTCGTGGTAAGGACGGATTTAGCAGATTTATGCCTTTTGGCCACCATCCTTTCTAGGTCGACATAACTATTGATCTTGGTGATCATATCTTCCAAGGTCGTAGGTTTGTTGAGGATGAGGTGCTCTTTGGCTTTGCAGTCGAGCTTGAGCGCGTTGGTAAAAGCAATAACAACTATTTTCTGATCGAGATTGTCTACTTTACGCGTGAGCTCCAAAAACTTCTTCGTAAAAGCCTCGAGCTTCTCCCCGTGTGAATGTTTGAGACTAATAAGAGAATATAAATTCTTTTCTTTATCTCTGCTGTGAGCATACGTCTTGATGAATTATTTCTGCAGCTGGTCGAATGTGAAAATAAAGTCTTCAGGTAGAGAGTGGAACCATTGGTGCGGTTCCTCCTGCAGACTTGTGGTAAACAAACGGTAGAGGATGTGGTTGAGATTGGAATACAACCCCAAGGAATCACGGTATTGTTGAATGTGCTCCTTTCGATCGGTGCCCTTGTATTTATAAATTTTTGGAGTATGGAAACCTTTCGGTATTTCCATATCAAATAGTTCTTTGGCGATTAGACTTCCTTGCAACTTGGTAAGGTTATCTGTAGTGCCCAAAACTTATGCTTCGATCAACTCCTTAATACGCTGATCCATATGCTCTTGTGTGACTAATAACGTATCGGTTGAGTGGCTTGATGAGGAGGTTACGGATTGTGAGTACCAGTACCTTCACTCAAACGATCTCGTGCTGAAACTCGAAGTTGAGGTCGTTATTCTTCCTCTGGACGTATTGAAAATCGGTGACCTTGGCTGATCTCACACTGAACTTCACCACCCAAATGAATGGAAGGCTGAGGTTCGTGCTGAATATTTCTTAAAATAGCTTTGCTGGTGGCTCCTCGAGGTCTCAATTTTTCCCGCACAAAAACCCGGGAGGCTTCTAGCAATTGATCGCGATCTCTCGTTGGAAGAGTCTACTGAGTATTTTGTAGAGCTTGTAAGGCAGTCTGCATTGTTGTCATTTAGCTTTTATGTCGCTTGAGCGTAGTCAAACGAGTTTGTCATTCGGCGTCGAGCTCCTTTTCACGAAGCTCTCGATCAAGAGTTAATTGAGGTTTTAGCTCATTGCGTTTCTTTGTTTCAGTGTTGAGATTCGCCCGTAGCTCTCTAAGTTGTTCTGGCTCAACTGAAAGATCGAGCTGGATTTTCGGTTGCTGGTCGTCTGGAGGTGACCATGATTGAAATTTGTAGTAGAGTGAAAGTATGCCTTAGGATATCGTGGAAATATAATCTTTCCCACAGACGGCGCCAAATGTAATGACCTAATTCTGTAAGCTCGAAGTGGCTTGGAATTAGCTTTTATACCAATGTATATGTGACTAAAATCTGATAGAAAGCAAGAAATGATACATGTAATTTCGCATGGAAAACCTCTGAATAGGTAAAAAACCACGACCTCGAGTTGAGAGTTTTTGTAATAATGACTTTTATTGCTTGGGGCTGATTCCTTATTACAAGTGATCTCTCGACTTAGAAATGCTGGATCTTGTGAATAAGAAGTTTGAAGTTTTGATTATCTAAAAAATGTAGTTTTCTTGGTGATTTCTCGTATATTTTTATAGTCATTGTCTCTTCTGGAACTTTTTCTTTATATAGGCCTTCTCCGCAGTTCTTCATCGTGCTAAAGCACGTTCTCCGAACAATGTGGTTAATGGCGGTTTATTGAATAACTGTTGAGTTCGTAAGAGATAGATGTCTTTGACTTGTTCAGGTTTTTCTGTTTGAGCTCAACCCACGTTCTTCATCAGTTCGTGGAGTAGGTTACAATGTTGACTGTTGAAGTCATGTGTAGAATGCGTGAGTCTGATATGGAGGTAATTCGAACAGGAGGCAGCTCGATTTTGGGTAAGATCGAGGGGTAGTCCCCTTCAGTTTTGACAAGTCTTCACAATGGTTGTGTAACGGTCTGACTATTCTTTTTGTAGCGGCTTCTTTAATGACGTCGTGTGATTGCGGCTTCGAGCTGTTTGTACAGAAGTCGCGCAAGATCAAAACTTCTACGAGGTCAAGGGCGGGAATAAGTCCTTACATGCTCCGTTTTCTTGTGTAGGAGAATGGACAGTGTTGATCTTGTTGTATATACATATTTTGGGTGACTTGGAGTTGATAATGAGAAAATTAGCAAATTCAATGATAGATACAGTGAAAATGAACTGGGCTTAACTCCCTAAGTTTAACTGACCACTAAAGGATCATAGCCAGGTCTTATCCTAAATTACTTGGCTTGTGGGTAGCGGGGTTCTCATGTACCTCAGAATTAGTCTGACAAATGGTGGCAAATCAGGTCAAGAAGTTAATCTCCAAACACCATATAAATCAAAACCAGGATAAAAAGTAACTTTTTACCTAACAAGTTCAATTGCACCTCTCTGGTATTGCCAGCCTGGTTCAACCTTGGCCACTCTAGTTTGAGTATATGAGTTTAAAGCTACGGCCCATGACCCGAGGGAATTGATCTCTGGACCTTTTGGTTTCTGAGCACTAGCCATACCAACCGAACAAGCCCGCGTTCGACCCGGCAGGTTAACCATGACTAAGCCCATCCATGGTTTGGGCTTTGATTTGGGTAACTTTCAAACTTATGTGCAAAACATAAATGATTGCCTCATGGCCCATGAAACTTAGAAAGAAAGACATCATCATGACAATAGTATGATCTAAGCAAACACATACTAAAATCTCAAAACAACCCCAACAAATCAGTGCCGTGTGGGAAATATTAGTTGAAGGCAGCCAAAACATTGACTGCTAAAAACAAATAAGTTTTTAAATATTTCATTTATTTACTCTACCACCCTCCTCCTATAAATATGTTCAAACCAAACCCTTTCATTTCCATCTTATTCTCCAAATCCAAACTCGTGAGTCTCAGAAACATGTCTGTAAACGCTCAACAAGAGCCTCGCCTGGTCGTTAAGAAACTACGAGCAAGTCCTCAACATGAAGGTGATGGAGCTGTTGTTAGAAGAAGCCTTGGGATGTAAAGTTTTACTTTATTTGCTTATACATCCCTTGTTGTTTGACTTTTTTATATTTTGATTCAAGAATGTTGGTATTTGTAGGTCTGAATTAAGATACTTTGATCCCTTTCTTCTTCTTGATGAATTCTCAAGTGGGTATCTCTAAATTTATGTTCTTGTTTATTAATTTGGTTTGATTCAATGTTTCTTGATTATTTTTTTTTGTAATTTTTCGCAGTATCAGCTCCAGCTGGATTTCCTGACCACCCACATAGAGGTTTGATCAACCCCGGTTCTTATTGTTTTGGTAATTCTTGTTTTAAGTAATTAAATCTTGAAAATATTTTGATTATAATTTGCAGGGTTTGAAACAGTCACCTACATGTTGCAGGTAACTATTTTGACATTGTCGTGTTTTATGCAATCTTTATTTGTGTCAAATGACGTAATTTGGTTTTGATAATGTTATTTGTCTGGACAAGTTTTCTCGGTGATGCCATTGTTTTGGCAATGTCGAATGGAACTCGTTACAATTAGAGGAAGATTTTTGGTTTGATATTTGTTGATCTTATCAGGGAGCGGTGACCCATGAAGATTTTGAAGGGCACAAAGGTACTATAAGTGAGGGTGATTTACAATGGATGACTGCCGGAAAAGGGATTGTGCATTCGGAAATGCCGGCTAGCCAGGGCACTCAACTTGGCCTACAACTATGGATTAACCTCTCCTCCAAATACAAAATGTAAGGAAAAGTAGGCCTTTTATGGTTATTAGTACTAATTCTCTTTTTTCTTTTTTTTTCTAGGGATATGGGACTAAAACCTTCACCTTGATTGTTTGAAATTTGTAGGGTTGAGCCAAAGTATCAAGAGCTGCAGAGTGAAGATATACTCGAAGCTACAAAAGACGGGATTAAAGTGCGAGTTATAGCGGGCGAGGCCTTGGGAACTAAATCTCCAATTTACACAATCACCCCTACAATGTATTTGGATTTCACACTCAAACCGGGATCCCACCTTCAACAACTCATCCCACCAACCTGGAACTCGTTCGTCTATATAATAGACGGCGAGGGTACATTTGGGAAATCAGAATCATCTCCTACCCCATCCCACCATTTACTTGTGTTAGGCACTGGGAATGTTCTAGAAGCATGGAATAAATCTTCAGAAGCACTAAGGTTCCTTTTAGTTGGTGGTGAACCAATTGGTGAACCTGTAGTGCAGTATGGGCCCTTTGTGATGAACACTCAAGAAGAGATTGAACAAGCATTTGAAGATTATAAAGCTTGCAAGAACGGGTTCGAGAAAGCGAAGCACTGGAGATCGTGAAGCGTTGACTTGTCGTTAATGATTTGTAACTTGTTTTTCGTAATTATGATATCTTCCTTGTTGGTTCGAGAAGCCAAAATAAATCATTTGTATTACGACTTTATTCATAAGTTATCATTATGTTATTTTTGAGTACTTTTTTATGCTAAGGATAGTTGAAGTTGTTAGACAATCAGTAATTGGCACGGGATTATGACAAATGATCTGAGCAAAGTGGATGAAGGAACGTTTGAACCAAGTGAAGCTTTATCAGTTGGTAGAGTAGTGTTTAAGAAAACAAGAGGTCTTGAGATCAATTACCATCACAAGCAGCTCACCTTTCAAAATAAAAAATAAGGAACTGTTCGATTACCCATGAACACATGAAAAGATGCATCATTATCTATACATATAACTCCTTTTTGAGATGAAACATGTCTGTGTAAACTCCGCGAAAGGACAAATGCAGCCTCGTTCTGTCGTGAAAATATTGCAGATAAGTTCTCAACCTGATGGCGATGGTGTTTGTGTTAGAAGAAGCATTGGAGGGTACGTTTAGTTTTGTTTACATATAACTCCTTTGTTGTTTGACTTTTGTGAAATACGGATCTGACTGAAGAATGCTGATATTTTCAGGTTTGAATTGAGTTACTTTGATCTGTTTCTTCATCAGGAAGAATTCATCGGTATGTATCCTTAATGTAATTTTCTTGTTTATTAATTTCTATATCTCATATTAGAGTGGGAGAGTTCTATCTCAAAGCCAATTCGCGATGAAAGGAGTAGTCACATCCATGATTATATATTATTGAGGTGCAAGGCTTGAATAATGAACTATTAATAATATTTTTCTTCTTTTTGTAGTTTCAGGTCCTTTCAGACTTCTCCACCCGCACGGAGGTTTGATTAGTTCACTGTCATTTTTGTTTTTAACACGTTAAAAGTTGGGTGTTGGGCTAAGTCTGATAAATTCATTCCCGTTGTATTTTGTTTTACAGGGTATGAAATAGTTACATAAACGTTGCAAGTAATTTCATATATGATAGTATTGCATTTCTTAATTTGTACATCTTAAAACGTAACGTCCATCCAAAAAGGCTTGATAGTATAAAGTATATTGGAGGAATATTTTAGACGAGGATGTTTCATTTAATCAACTTCAAAATAAAAAATTGTGAGGGAGGAGTGAAATTTGAAGGTTTAGAAGGGCACAACGGTACGATAGAACAGGGCGACTTGCAATGGATGACAGTCAGAAGAGGACTAGTTCACAGGGCCTGCGAGTGTAAGATATAAAAATAGGCCTACAACTACGAATCAACCTATCCTACACACACAGAATATGATGCGGAGAGCTCCTAGTGCACGTCGTCCACTCATTGACGGTCTTCTTAATTTTAGCTTATTAAGATTAAGGGATTAACTATTGGAGTTGCTTTTATTTTAAAGTCTAATTAGATTCTAATTTGGAGAGGTAGGGAACTTGCTATTGTAGAAGGCTTAGGATTGAGGCAAATAAATGGTGGTGTAACTTTATTTCCCAGTTGTTATTGAATAAAACTTCAGGTTTAGCCATAATTTAGTTTTTATTGAATTTTGAGTTTAGTAGAGAAAACCCTACTTCAATTAGGTTTTCGTAATCTTCAAGTTTCCGCTTCCCCGACTTGATTTCACATCAAATTGGTGGTTCGTTCCCTATGGCGCCACTAACAAATGCTCAACTCGCACGACAAGTTGTCGATTTGACCGGCAAAGTCAATGGATTCGATGAATTGTCCAACAAGTTCAAAGGGATCGACGAAATGTCCAACAAGTTCGACTGGATTATGGACTTAATTAGTTCGGGTACTCTCCAAATCCCTACGCAACAGATACCGTCGACGAATTTGCTACAAACTGTGCCTGAAAGATGTACGAAAGCTGATGAAAGCCTAAAAAAAAACCTCGACAATTTGGATGACGTAAACCCTTTTGTACTATTATTGAACCCCGCAAACGGAGTGAACACTGGAGTTGCAGAAACCCAATTGATTAGTTTTGGGAGATAAACCATGTCTAAATCCTCACCGACAATTGACGTCGGCGCTGTAGAGATAAGTGCAAGGAGAGAGACAAATCAGCTCATGGGGTTAAACGTACTACACACTGGTGTAATAGGGGAACCTCCGATCAAATTTTTCACCGAACCCGGTGGCGGAAGTAAAAACCAAACAGTTGGTTTTATTGCAGGTCGACGCGAGGATGAAAGAGTTTCGTTTGGGAGAGAAGAGACAGCACGTGCCATGCATGTGCGTGGAAAATAGAGTTATGAGGTGAACTTAAATCAAGCCCACTAACTCGATCCACCCGACCAACCCCAACAACCACTTTACCAAGATTCAAATTTGAATTTTGGGCCCACACCTACTAGGGGCGGCAGTTTGGGCAGTCTGGCCGAGTTTGGGATTGGCTTCGACGGGCCGAGTTAAATTCGAGCTACGCCGGGCTGGGCTTAAATATTATTCCGGCCGAGCCGGGCTGCCATCATATACATTCATCCCGTGACCCGCCCATAACTTTATCGGGCTGTGATCCGGCTGGGTTCATTGGGCGGGGCCGGGCTTGGTGGCTTCGGGCCCAAAAGACATCTTCTCTTTAGCTCTCCAACTTTTATTTATTTTACTAAATACCTTCATCCCTCCTCTCATGCATATACCATTTCTCTCCTCAAACATAACCAAGTTAAATATAATTGTCTCAAGCTACAAAACCACATTAAGGTATAAGATTTTTGAAGATGTTATAATACTAATCTTTTCTCCCTTTAAGCAGACCCAACCTAAACCCAATGACTAAAGATCTGAAGAGGTTGATAATTTCTAAATTAGAATCGAGGGAAGATTGAGTATGAGAAACATGATTACATTAGTTAGGGTATGAGATGAATTAAGCTTTGTAGTGGGAATTTACTTTTGGAGGATAAGCTATTGTAAAAGATGTGATATGAGATATGAAGGTGAAAATGAAAGAGTGGGAGATATGAGGGGGAAAATATCTATGAGTATGTTGTTTTGAGGCCCGGGCTTTTTGGCCAGGGCCTCGGGCCGGGATTTACCAAAAAAATGCAGCCGTAGTCTGCCTATATAATCCCTCGGGTCGGGCTGGTTAGGCCAGGCCAGGCCATGGGCTTTAGCCCATACTGCCAACCCTAACCACTTCTCCTAAATTTAAATACACATCAAACACTCACCCAAAGTCAACATATCACCTAACACCCACCCAATCATAACTATAGTTTAGGTGAGCCACTCATAACCAATTCAAGCCCAGTTCAGATGGCCAGCAATCAATATGCAGCATGGACCCATGCATTTTAACACCAAGCCCAAGCCCAAGCCCATTATCGGAATCCAACACATGCAACCCAACCTCTTTCTTCTCCATTCAACTGTAATTTCCCGCCATACCACAACCACACCTCCTGGCCTCCGTTCCCAATCACTCACCCTACCCAACAAACCATGGTCGCTATCCCGGTAAACCACCGACCTTCTGCCACCTCCAATCAACACCACTTTCCCTCGCACATCCCCCATGCCTCCCAACCCAACCCCAACTCCAAAACATAATCGTCGTACCTTAACCTTTGGCCCCACCACTGGCGCACCCTCCGCGTCAGTAAGGGTTCTCGACAGTACCACCTTTTTTTTCTAGGATCGTATCCATTCATAGGTCATGGGTCAAGGAATGGTAATGGGGCAAAGTTATCGTTTATTGATATCAACAGCGATGGGTTTAATACCCACCAGGTTGGAGGATAGAGTGTCCCACCAAGGAAGAGACAAGCGCAGATCAGGGGGCGAGATCCGGGCCGTGCTTTTAACCCCCCGGTTGACACCCCACTACGTGATTGTCAAGAACGATGGAGACTTATGGAATCACCTCCATGAGCACCCTGACACCCGTATGCTAGTCATTACCAGGATTACGATAATTATTATACAGAGACAAGATTTGAGCGTAAACTACAGATACAGAGTCAAGGCACTGATATTGAGACTCTTGCATGAGCTATTACTGAACAAACACATGATCTGCATTTAAAAGTTCCAAAATTTTATTGTAAGTGCGATGCAGATGCCATTATTGTTTGGTTAGACAAAGTTGAGAAGATTTTCCCTTATAAGTGTTATGGAGATCCGAAACAGGTAGTAATTATTGAATCATGGTTATCTGGTTATGCACTTACTTGGTGGAACAATGTACAACAGTCCCGCAGATCTCAGTGTTATCCGATGATTACCGAGTGGTCAAAGATGAGACGTGATATGAAAGAAAGATTTATTGCAATGAATTACGATCAAGTCAACTTTGGTACGCTACAATCTTTGAAGATAAATCTCACTACGATCGAGGAGTACACCAACCAATTTTATTTACTTGAGTCACATGCTCATCTAAGTGAGACCGAACAACAAAGAGTTAACAGGTATAAAGGTGGCCTTACCAAGAAACTACAGGAACTACTTGGACTTCAAGCTGTTTATTGTTCATCAGAGATTGTCCAATTAGCCAAACAGACAAGTGACCTACAGATTGTCGAAACCCGTCAAACAACTAACGCTACAGCAACATCAACTTGTTTTACCAATACTGCACCGCGTACTTTTTTTTGTAACTGTTATGGATGCGGGAAGCCCGGGTACCAGAAACGTGATTATTCTGCGTTTGCGAATAAGGTTGGGTTAGCCGTAGATGGTATGCGTGAGAATGTTATAGCAACTGTTCGGCGAGTTCTACAGGATAAATATGAGGATGGGATACATACCACATTTGTGAGAACGTCATCTAAAGCACCACCGATTTGATTTTGTTGTCGAAATCTTTTGAAGACGGTGGGTTTAATGTGTACAGCTCCTTGTGTACGTTGTCCACTCATTGACCGTCTTCTTATTTTAGCTTATTAAGATTAAGGGCTTAACTATTGGAGTTATTTTTATTTTAAAGTCTAAATAGATTCTAATTTAGAGAGGTAGGGAACTTGCTATTGTAAAAGGCTTAGGGTTGAGGCTATTTAGATGGTGGTATAACTTTATTTCTCAGTTGTTATTGAATAAAACTTCAGGTTTAGCCATAATTTAGTTTTTATTGAGTTTTAAGTTTAGTAGAGAAATCCCTAATTCAATTTTGTTTTTGTAATATTCAAGTTTCCGCTTCCGCGACTTGATTTCACATCAAATTTGTGGTTCGTTCCCTATGGCGCCACTAACAAATGCTCAACTCGCACGACAAGTTGCCGATGTGACCGGCAAAGTCAATGGATTCGATGAATTGTCCAACAAGTTCAAAGGGATCGGCGAATTAATCAACAAGTTCGACTGGATTATGGACAAAATTAATTTGGGTACTCTGCAAATCCCTACGCAACAGGTACCATCGACAAATTTGCTACAAACTGTCCTGAAAGAGATACGGAAGCTGATGAAAGCCTCATAAAAAACCTTGGCAATTTAGATGAAGTAAACCCTTTTGTACTATTGTCGAACCCCACAAACAGAGTGATCACTGGAGCGGCAGGAGCCCAATTGATTAGTTTTTGGAGAGAAATAATGTCTAAATCCTCACCGACAATCGACGTCGGCGCTGTAGAGATAAGTGCAAGGAGAGAGACAAAACAGCTCATGGGGTTCAGCGTACTACTCACTGGTATAATTAGGGAACCTCCGATCAGATTTTTCACCAAACCCGGGGGTGGAAGTAAAAGCCAAAGAGTTAGCTTTATTGCAGGTCAACGTGAGGATGAAGGAGTTTCGTTTGGGAGAGAAGAAACAACACGTGCCATACATGTGCGTGGAAATTAGAGTTATGAGGCGAACTCAAATAAAGCCTTCTTCCTCGATCCACCCGACCAACCCCAACAGCCACTTCACCAAGATTTAAATTTGAATTTTGGGCCCACACCTTCTAGGGGTGGCAGTTTCGGCGGTCTGGCCGGGTTTAGGCAGGGCTTTGATGGGCTGGGTTAAATTCGAGCTGCGTCGGGCTGGGCTTAAATATTATTTTGGCCGGGCTGGGCTGCCATCATATACATCAGCCGGTGACCCGCCCATAACTTAATCGGGTTGTGATCCGGCTGGGTTCATTGGGCGGTGGCTTCGTGCCCAAAACACATCTTCTCTTTAGCTCTCCAACTTTTATTTATTTTACTAAATACCTTTATCCCTCCTCTCATGCATATAACATTTCTCTTCTCAAACATAACCAAGTTAAATATAATTATCTCAAGCTACAAAACCACATTAAGGTATAAGATTTTTGAAAATGTTATAATACTAATCTTTTCTCCCTTAAAGCATACCCAACCTAAACCTAATGACTAAATATTTGTAGAGGTTGATAATTTATAGATTAGAATCGAGGGAAGATTGAGTTTGAGGAACATGATTACATTAGTTAGGGTATGAGATGAATTAAGCTTTGTATTGGGAATTTACTTTTGGAGGAGAAGCTATTGTAAAAGATGTGATATGAGAGAAGAAGGTGAAGATGAAAGAGTAGGAGATATGAGGGGGAAAATATATATGAGTATGTTGTTTTTGGGCAGGGCCTATGGCCGGGCTTAACCAAAAAGATGCAGCCCGCAGCCTGCCTAAGTAATCCCTCGGGTCGAGCTGGGTTGGATCAGGCCGGGCCATGGACTTTTGCCCATACTGCCAGCCCTAACCACTTCTCCTAAATTTAAATACGCATCAAACCCTCACCCAAAGCCAACAAATCACCTATCACCCACCCAATCATAACTATAGTTTAGGTGAGCCACTCATAACCAATTCAAGCCCAGTTCAGATGGCCCGCGATCAATATGCTGTATGGTCCCAAGCATTTTAACACCAAGCCCAAACCCAAGCCCATTATTAGAACCTAACAAACGCAAACCAACCTCTTTCTTCTCCATTCAACTGTAATTTCCCGCCATACAACAACCATACCCCCTGGCCTCCGTTCCCAATCACTCACCCTACCCAACAAACCATGGCCGCTATCCCGGTAAGCCACAAACCTTCTGCCACCTCCAATCAACACCACTATCCCTCACACATCCCACATGACTCCCAACCCAACCCCCAACTCCAAAACTTATTTGTAATACCTCAGCCTTCGGCCCCACCACTAGCGCAACCTCCGCGTCAGGAAGAGTTCTCGACAGTACCACCTTTTATTTTTTCTAGGATCGCATCCATTCCAAGATCATGGGTCAGGGAACGGTAATGAGGCAAAGTTCCCGTTTATTGATATCGACAGCGATGGGTTTAGTACCCACCAGGGTGGATGACAGAGTGTCCCACCAAGGGAGAGACAAGCGCAGTTCAGGGGGCGAGATCCAGGCCACGCTTTTAACCCCCCGGTTGACACCCTACTACGTGATTGTCAGGAACGATGGAGACTTATGGAATAACCTCCATTAGCAACCCGACACCCGTATGCTAGTCATTACCACGATGACGATGATTATTATACAGAGACAAGATTTGAGCGTAAACTGCAGATACAGAGTCGAGGTACTGATATTGAGGCTCATGCACGAGCTATTACTGAACAAACACATGATCTGGATTTAAAGTTCCAGAATTTTATTGTAAGTGCGAAGCAGATGCCTTTATTGATTGATTAGACAAAGTTGAGAAGATTTTCACTTATAAGTGTTATGGTGATCCGAAACAGTTCACAATTATTGATTCACAATTATCTGGTATGCACTTATTTGGTGGAACAATGTACAACAGTCCTGCAGATCTCAAGGTTATCCGATGATTACCGAGTGGTCATAGATGAGACGAGATATGAAAGAAAGATTTATTACAATGAATTACGATCAAGTCATCTTTGGTAAGCTACAATCTTTGAAGATGGGTCTCACTATGATCGAGGAGTACACCAACCAATTTTATTTACTTGAGTCACATGCTCAACTAAGTGAGACTGAACAACAAAGAGTTAGCAGGTATAGAGGTGGTCTTACCAAGAAACTACAGGAACTACTAGGACTTCAATAAGTTTACTGCTTATCAGAGATTGTCCAAATAACCATACAGGCAAGTGACCTACAGATTGTCAAGACCCGTCAAACAACTAACACTACAACAACATTAATTTGTTTTACCAAAACTGTACCGCGTACTTTTATTTTGGGTAACTGTTATGGATGCGGGAAGCCCGGGTACCAGAAACGTGATTATTTTACGTTTGCGAATAAAGTTGGGTTAGCCGTAGATGGTATGCGTGAGAATGTTATAGCAACTGTTCAACGAGTTCTGCAGGACAAATATTAGGATGAGATACTTACCACATTTGTGAGAGCGTCTTCTAAAGCACCACCTATTTGAATTTGTGGTCGAAATCTTTTGAAGACGGAGGGTTTAATGTGGATAGCTCCTAGTGTACGTCGCCCACTCATTGACGGTCTTCTTATTTTAGCTTATTAAGATTAAGGACTTAACTATTGGAGTTGCTTTTATTTTAAAGTCTAAATAGATTCTAATTTGGAGAGGTAGGGAACTTGCTATTGTAGAAGGCTTAGGGTTGAGGCAAAGTAGATGGTGGTGTAACTTTATTTCCCAGTTGCTATTGAATAAAACTTCAGGTTTAGCCATAATTTAGTTTTTATTGAGTTTTAAGTTTAGTAGAGAAAACCCAAATTCAATTAGATTTTCGTAATCTTCAAGTTTCCGCTTCCGCGACTTGATTTCACATAAAATTGGTGGTTCGTTCCCCATGATGCCATAAGCAAACGCTCATCTCGCACGACAAGTTGCTGATTTGACTGGCAAAGTCAATGGATTCGACGAATTGTCCAACAAGTTCAAAGGGATCGACGAATTGACCAACAAGTTCGACTGGATTATGGGCAAAATTAATTTGGGTAATCTACAAATCCCTACGCAGCCGGTACCGCCGTCGAATTTGCTATAAACTGTGCCTAAAAGAGGTAGGGAAGCTGATGAAAGCATCACAAAAATCCTCGGCAATTTAGGTGACGTAAACCCTTTTGTACTATTGTCGAACCCCACAAACGGAGTGAACACTGGAGCTGCAAGACCCCAATTAATTCGTTTTGGGAGAGAAACCATGTCTAAATCCTTACCGACAATTGACGTCAAAGCTGCAGAGATATGTGCAAGGAGAGAGACAAATCGGCTCATGGGGTTCAACGTACTACTCATTGGTGTAATAGGGGAACCTCCGACAAAAATTTTCACCGAACCCGGGGGTGGAAGTAAAAACCAAACAGTTGGTTTTATTGCAGGTCGACGCGAGGATGAAAAAGTTTCGTTTGGGAGAGAAGAGACAGAACGTGCCATGCATGTGCGTGGAAAATAGAGTTATGAGGTGAACTCAAATCAAGCCCACTTTCTTGATCCACCCGAACAACCACTTCACCAAGATATAAATTTGAATTTTTGGCCCACACCTTCTAGGCGTGGCAGTTTGGGCGGTCTGGCCGGGTTTGGCTGGGCTTCGATGGGCCGAGTTAAATTCGAGTTGCGTCGGGCTGGGCTTAAATATTATTCAGGCCGGGCCGGGCTGCCATCATATACATTCAGCCCATGACCCGCCTATAACTTTATCGGGCTATGATCCGGCTGGGTTCATTGGGCTGGGCCGGGCTTGGTGGCTTCGGGCCCAAAACACATCTTTTATTTAGCTCTCCCATCTTTATTTATTTTACTAAATACCTTCATCCCTCATCTCATGCATATACCATTTCTCTCCTCAAACATAAGAAAGTTAAATATAATTGTCTCAAGCTACAAAACCACATTAAGTTATAAGATTTTTGAAGATGTTATAATACTAATATTTTCGCCCTTTAAGCATACCCAACCTAAACCAAATGACTAAAGATTTGTAGAGGTTGCCTAAACCCAATGACTAAAGATTTGTAGAGGTTGATAATTTCTAGATTAGAATCGTGGGAAGAATGAGTTTGAGGAGCATGATTACATTAGTTAGGGTATGAGATGAATTAAGCTTTGTAGTGGGAATTTACTTTTGGAGGAGAATCTATTGTAAAAGATGTGATATGAGAGATGAATGTGAAGATGAAAGAGTGGGAGATATGAGGGGGAAAATATCTATGAATATGTTGTTTTTGGGCTCAAGATTTTTGGGCAGGTCCCCGGGCCGGGCTTTACCAAAAAGATACAGCCCGCAGCCTGCCTATATAATCCCTCAGGTCGGGCTGGGTTGGGCCAGGCCGGGCCATGAGCTTTATCCCATACTGCCAGCCCTAACCACTTCTCCTAAATTTAAATACGCATCAAACCCTCACCCAAAGCCAGTATATCACCTAATACCCACCCAATCATAACTATATTTTAGGTGAGCCACTCATAACCAATTCAAACCCAGTTCAGATGGCCTGCGATCAATATGCGGCATGGACCCAAGCATTTTAACACTAAGCCCAAGCCAAAGCCCAAGCCCATTATTGGAACCCAGCACATGAAACCCAACCTCTTTCTTCTCCATTCAACTGTAATTTCCCACCATACCACAACCACACCCCCTGGCCTCTGTTCCCAATCACTCACCCTACCCAACAAACTATGGTCGCTATCCGACAAACAACCGACCTTCTGCCACCTCCAATCTACACCACTTTCCCTCGCACATCCCCCATGACTCCCAACCCAGCCCCCAACTCCAAATCATAATCGTCGTACCTCAACCTTCGGCCCCACCACTGGCGTGACCTCCGGGTCAGGAAGGGTTCTCGACTGTACCACCTTTTTTTTTTTCCTAGGATAACATCCATTCCAAGATCATGGGTCAGGGAACGGTAATGAGGCAAAGTTCCCATTTATTGATATCGACAACGATGGGTTTAGTACCCACCAGGGTGGATGACGGAGTGTCCCACCAAGGGAGAGACAAGCACAATTCAGGGGGCGAGATTCGGGCCGTGCTTTTAACCCCCCGGTTGACACCCACCTACGTGATTGTCAAGAATGATGGAGACCTATGGAATTACCTCCATGAGCACCCTGGCACCCGTATGCTAGTCATTACCAGGATGATGATAATTATTATACAGAGACAAGATTTGAGCGTAAGCTACAGATACAGAGTCGAGGTACTGATATTGAGGCTCTTGCACGAGCTATTACTGAACAAACACATGAACTGCATTTAAAAGTTCCTTAATTTGATTGTAAGTGCGATGCAGATGCCTTTTTCAATTGGTTAGACAAAGTTGAGAAGATTTTAACTTATGAGTGTTATGGTGATCCGAAACAGGTAGCAATTATTGAATTACGGTTATCTGGTTATGCACTTACTTGGTGGAACAATGTACAACAGTCCCGAAGATCTCAGGGTTATCCGATGATTACCGAGTGGTCAAAGATGAGATGTGATATGAAAGAAAGATTAATTGCAATGAATTACGATCAAGTCATCTTTGGTAAGCTACAATCTTTGAAGATGGGTTTCATTACGATAGAGGAGTACACCAACCAATTTTATTTACTTGAGTCACATGCTCATCTAAGTGAGACCGAACAACAAAGAGTTAGCTGGTATAAGGGTGGTTGTACAAAGAAACTACAGGAACTACTTGGATTCAACAAGTTTACTATTCATCAGAGATTGTCCAATTAGCCAAACAGACTAGTGACCTACAGATTATCGTAACCTGTCAAACAACTAACACTACAACAACATCATCTTTCTTTTCCAATACAGCACCGCATACATTTTTTTTGGGTAACTGTTATGGATGCGGGAAGCTCGGGTACCAGAAACGCGATTATCCTGCGTTTACGAATAAGGTTGGGTTAGCCATAGATGGTATGTATGAGAATGGTATAGCAACTGTTCAGCGAGTTCCACGGGACAAATATGAGGATGGGATCCGTACCACATTTGTAAGAAAGTCTACTAAAGCACCACCTATTTGATTTTGTGGTCTAAATCTTTTGAAGACGGAGGGTTTAATGTGGACAGCTCCTAGTGTACGCCGTCCACTCATTGACAGTTTTCATAATTTAGCTTATTACGCTTAAGGGATTAACTATAGGAGTTGTTTTTATTTTAAAGTTAAAATAGATCCTAATTTGGAGAGGTGGGGAACATGCTATTGTAGAAGGCTTAGGGTTGAGGCTAAGTAGATGGTGGTGTAATTTTATTTCCCAGTTGTTATGGAATAAAACTTCAGGTTTAACCATAATTTAGTTTTTATTGAGTTTTGAGTTTAGTAGAGAAAACCCTAATTTAATTTGGTTTTCGTAATCTTCCAGATTTTGCTTCCGCGAATTGATCTCACATCAAATTGGTAGTTCGTTCCCTATGGTGCCACTAACAAACGCTCAACTCGCACGACAAGTTGCCGATTTGACCGGCAAATCAATGGATTTGACGAATTGTCCAACAAGTTCAAAGTGATCGACGAATTGTCCAGCAAGTTCGACTGGATTATGGACGAAATTAATTTGGGTACTCTCCAAATCCCCACGCGACAGGTACTGTCGACGAATTTGCTACAAACTGTGCCTGAAAGAGGTACGGAAGCTGATTAAAGCGTCACAAAAAACCTCGGCAATTTGGATGACGTAAACCCTTTTATACTATTTTCAAACCCCACAAACGGAGTGAACACTGGAGCTGCAGGATCCCAATTGATTTGTTTTGGGTGAGAAACCATGTCTAAATCCTCACCGACAATCGACGTCGGCGCTGTAGAGATAAGTGCAAGGAGAGTGACAAATCAGCTCATGGGGTTCAACGTACTACTCACGGGTGTAATAAGGGAACCTCCGATCAAATTTTTCACCAAACCCGGGCCGGAAGTAAATACCAAACAGTTGGTTTTTTTGCAGGTCGACGCGAGGATGAAAGAGTTTCGTTTGGGAGAGAAGAGACAACAAGTGCCATGCATGAGTTTGGAAAATAGAGTTATGGGGAAAACTCAAATCAAGCCCACTTACTTAATCCACCCGACCAACCCCAACAACCACTTCACCAAGATTCAAATTTGAATTTTTGGCCCACACCTTCAAGGGGTGGCAGTTTGGGCAGTCTGGCCGGGTTTGGGCTTGGCTTCGACGGGCCGAGTTAAATTCGAGCTGCGTCGGGCTGGGCTTAAATATTATTCGAGACGGGCCGGGCTGCCATCATATACATTCAGCCCGTGACCCGCCCATAACTTTATCGGGCTGTGATCCGGCTGGGATCATTGGGCCAGGCCGGGCTTGGTGGCGTCGGGCCCAAAACAAATCATCTCTTTAGCTCTCCCACTTTTATTTATTTTACTAAATACCTTCATCCCTCCATTCATGAATATACCATTTCTCTCCTCAAACATAACCAAATTAAATATAATTGTCTTAAGCTACAAAACCACATTAAGGTATAAGATTTTTGAAGATGTTATAATACTAATTTTTTCTCCCTTTAAGCATACCCAACCTAAACCCAATGACTAAAGATTTGTAGAGGTTGATAATTTCTAGATTAGAATCGAGGGAAGATTGAGTTTGAGGAACATGATTAAATTAGTTTGGGTATGAGATGAATTAAGCTTTGTAGTGGGAATTTACTTTTGGAGGCGAAGCTATTGTAAAAGATGTGATATGAGAGATGAAGGTGAAGATGAAAGAGTGGGAGATATGAGGGGGAAAATATCTATGATATTTTTTTTTTGGGCTCAGGGTTTTTGGGCAGGGCTTCTAGCCGGGCTTTACCAAAAAGATGCAAGCCGCAGCCTGCCTAAGTAATCCCTCGGGTCAAGCTGGGTTTGGCCTAGACCGGGCTATGGACTTTATCCTATACCGCCATCCCTAACCATTTCTACCAAATTTAAATACGCATCAAACCCTCACCCAAAGCAAGCATATCACCTATCACCCACCCAATCATAACTACAATATAGGTGAGCCACTCATAACCAATTCAAGCCCAGTTCAGATGGCCCGCGATCAATATGCAGCATGGACCCAAGCATTTTAACACCAAGCCCAAGCCCAAGCCCATTATTGGAACCTAACACAATCAACCCAACCTCTTTCTTCACCATTCAACTGTAATTTCCCATCATACCACAACCACACCCCCTGGCCTCCGTTCCCAATCACTCTCCGTACCCAACAAACCATGGCCACTATCCCAGCAAACAACCGACCTTCTGCCACCTCCAATCACGTACATCCCCCATGACTCCCAACCCAACCCCTAACTCCAAAACATAGTCATCGTACCACAACCTTTGGCCCCACCACTGGCGCAACCTCTGCGTCAGGAAGGGTTCTCCACAGTACCACCTTTTTTTTTTACTGGGATCGCACCCATTCCAAGATCATGAGTCGGGGAATGGTAATGGGGCAAAGTTCCCATTTATTGATATCGACAATGATTGGTTTAGTACCCACCAGGGTGGATGACAGAGTGTCCCACCAAGGGAGGGACAAGCGTAGTTCAGGGGGCAAGATCCGGGCCGTGCTTTTAACCCCCCGGTTGACACCTCACTTCGTGATTGTCAAGAACAATGGAGACCTATGGAATCACCTCCATGAGCACCCCGACACCCGTATGCTAGTCATTACCAGGATGACGATAATTAATATACAGAGACAAGATTTGAGCTTAAACTACAGATACAGTGTTGAGATACTGATATTGAGGCTCTTGCACGAGCTATTAATGAAAAAACAAATGATCTGCATTTAAAAGTTCCATAATTTTATTGTAAGTGCGATGCAGATGCCTTTATTGATTGGTTAGACAAAGTTGAGAAGATTTTAACTTATAAGTGTTATGGAGATCCGAATCAGGTAGCAATTATTGAATAACGGTTATCTGGTATGCACTTACTTGGTGGAACAATGTACAACAGTCCCGCAGATCTCAGGGTTATCCGATGATAATCGAGGAGTCAAAGATGAGGCGTGATATGAAAGAACGGTTTATTGCAATGAATTACGATCAAGAAATCTTTGGTAAGCTACAATCTTTGAAGATCGGTCACACTACGATCGAGGAGTACACCAAAAAAATTTATTTACTTGAGTCACATGCTCATCTAAGTGAGACCGAACAACAAAGAGTTAGCAGGTATGAAGGTGGTCTTACCAAGAAGCTACAAGAACAACTTGAAATCAACAAGTTTACTGTTTATCAGAGATTGTACAATTAGCCATGCAGACAAGTAACCTACAGATTGACGAGACACGTCAAACAACTAATACTACAACAACATCAACTAGTTTTACCAATACTGCACCGCGTACTTTTGTTTTGGGTAACTGTTATGGATGCGGGAATCCCGGGTACCAGAAACGTGATTATTCTACATTTGCGAATAAGGATAGGTTAGCCGTAGATGTTATGCGGGAGAATTTTATAATAATTGTTCAGCGAGTTCTACAGGACAAAGATGAGGATGGGATACATACCACATTTCTGAGAGCGTCTTCTAAAGCACCACCTCTTTGAATTTATAGTTGAAATCTTTTGAAGACGGAGGGTTTAATGTGCAGCTCCTAGTGTACGTTGCCCACTTGTTGACGATCATCTTATTTTAGCTTATTAAGATTAAGGGCTTAACAATTGGAGTTGCTTTTATTTTAAAGTCTAAATAGATTCTAATTTGGTGAGGTAGGGAACTTGCTATTGTAGAAGGCTTAGGGTTGAGGCTAAGTAGATGGTGGTGTTACATTATTTTCGAGTTGTTATTGAATAAAATTTCAGGTTTAGCCATAATTTAGTTTTTATTGAGTTTTGAGTTTAGTAGAGAAAACCCTAATTCAATTAGGTTTTCGTAATTTTCAAGTATCCACTTCCGCGACTTGATTTCACATCAAATTGGTGGTTCGTTCCCTATGGCGCCACTAACAAACGCTCAACTCGCACAACAAGTTGCCGATTTGACTGGCAAAGTCAATGGATTCGACGAATTGTCCAACAAGTTCAAAGGGATCGACAAATTATCCAACAAGTTCGACTGGATTTTGGACGTAATTAATTCGGGTACTCTCCAAATCCCTACGCAATAGGTACAGTTGAAAAATTTGCTACAAACTGTGCCTGAAAGATGTACCGAAGCTGATGAAAGCCTCACAAAAAACCTCGAAAATTTGGATGACGTAACCTTTTTGTACGATTGTCAAACCCCACAAACGGAGTGAACACTGGTGCTGTAAGAGCCCAATTGATTAGTTTTGGGAGAGAAACAATTTCTAAATCCTCGCCCACAATCGACGTCGGCGCTGTAGAGATAAGTGCAAGGAGAGTGACAAATCAGCTCATGGGGTTCAACGTACTACTCACTAGAATAAAATCAAACAGTTGGTTTTATTCCAGGTCGACGGGAGGATGAAAGAGTTTCTTTTGAGAGAAAAGAGATTGCACGTGCCATGCTTGTGTGTGGAAAACTAGGTTATGATGTAAACTCAAATAAAGCCCCCACTTACTCGATCCACCCGACCAACACCCACAACCACTTCACCAAGATTAAAATTTTAATTGTTGACCCACACCTTCAAGGGGTGGCAGTTTGGGCGGTCTGGCCGGGTTTGGGCTGGGCTTCGACGGGCCGAGTTAAATTCGAGCTGCGTCGGGCTGGGCTTAAATATTATTTGGGCCAGACCGGGATGCCATCTTATACATTCAGCCCGTGACCCGCCCATAACTTTATCGGGCTGTGATCCGGCTGGGTTCATTGGGCCGGGCCGGGGTTGGTGGCTTCGAGCCTAAAATACATCTTCTCTTTAGCTCTCCCACTTTTATTTATTTTACTAATTACCTTCATCCCTCCTCTCATGAATATACCATTTCTCTCCTCAAACATAACCAAGTTAAATATAATTGTCTCAAGCTACAAAACCACATTAAAGTATAAGATTTTTGAAGATGTAATAATACTAATCTTTTCTCTCTTTAAGCATACCTAACCTAAACCCAATGACTAAAGATTTGCAGAGGTTGATAATTTCTAGATTAGAATCGAGGGAAGATTGAGTTTGAGGAACATGATTACATTAGTTAGGGTATGAGATGAATTAAGCTTTGTAGTGAGAATTTACTTTTGGAGGAGAAGCAATTATAAAAGATATGATATGAGAGATGAAGGTGAAGATGAAAGAGTGGGAGATATGAGGAGGAAAATATCTATTAGTATGTTGTTTTTAGGCTCGGGTTTTTTGGGCAAGGCCTCGGGTCGGGCTTTACCAAAAAGATGCAGCCTGCAGCCTGCCTATGTAATCCCTCGCGTCGGGCTGGGTTGGGCAAGGCCGGGCCATGGGCTTTAGCCCATACTACCAGCCCTAACGACTTCTCCTAAATTTAAATATGCATCAAACCCTCACCCAAAGCTAGTATATCACCTATAACCCACACAATCATACCTATAGTTTAGGTGAGCCACTCATAACCAATTCAAGCCCAGTTCAGATGGCCCGCGACCAATATGCAGTATGGACCCAAGCACTTTAACACCAAGCCCAAGCCCAAGCCCATTATTGGAACCCAACACAAGAAACCCAACCTCTTTTTTCTCCATTTAACTGTAATTTCCCGCCATACCACAACTATACCCCCTGGCCTCCATTCCCAATCACTCACCCTTGCCAACAAACCATGGCCGCCATCCCGGCATACCACCGACCTTCTGCCACTTCCAATCAACACCACTTTCCCTTCCCTCGCACATCCCCCATGACTCCCAACCTAACCCCCAACTCCAAAACATAATCATCGTACCTCAACCTTCGGCCCCACCACTGGCGCAACCTCCGCATCAGTAAGGGTTCTCGACAGTACCACCTTTTTTTTTTAAGATCCCATCCATTCCAAGGTCATGGGTCAGGGAAAGGTAATGGGGCAAAGTTCCCGTTTATTGATATCGACAACGATGGGTTTAGTGCCCATCAGGATGAGGACAAAGTGTCCCACCATGGGAGAGACAAGAGCAGTTCAGTGGGCGAGATCTGGGCCGTGTCTTTAACCCGCCGGTTGACACCCTACTACATGATCGTCAGGAACGATGGAGACCTTTAGAATCACCTCCATGAGCACCCCGATTCCCGTATGCTAGTCATTACTAGGATGACTATATTATTATACAGAGACAAGATTTGAGCGTAAAATTATGAGAAAGATTCGAGGTACTTATATTGAGGCTCTTGCACGAGCTATTACTGAACAAACACATGATCTATATTTAAAAGTTTCAGAATTTGATGGTAAGTCCGATGCATATGCCTTTATTGATTGGTTAGACAAAATTGAGAAGATTTTCTCTTATAAGTGTTATGGAGTTCCGAAACAGGTATTAATTATTGAATCACGGTTATCTGGTTATGCACTCACTTGGTGGAGCATGCACAACTGTCCCGCAGATCTCAGGGTTATCCGATGATTACCTAGTGGTCAATGATGAGACATGATATGAAAGAAAGATTTATTCCAATGAATTACGATCAAGTCGTCTTTGGTAAGCTTTAATCTTTGAAGATGGGTCTCTCTACTATCGAGGAGTACACCAACCAATTTTATTTACTTGAGTCACATACTCATCTAAGTGAGACCGATCAACAAATTGTTAGCAGGTATAAAGGTGGTCTTACCAAGAAACTACAGGAACTACTTGGACTTCAGCAAGTTTACTGTTTATCAGAGATTGTCCAATTAGCCAAGCAGACAAGTGACCTACAGATTGCCGAGACCCGTCAAACAACTAACACTACATCAACATCAACTAGTTTTACCAATAATGCACCGCGTACTTTTGTTTTGGGTAACTGTTATGGATGCGGGAAGCCCGGGTACCAGAAATGTGATTATTCTGCGTTTGCGAATAAGGTTGGGTTAGCCGTAGATGGTATGCGTGAGAATGTTATTACAACTTTTCAGCAAGTTCTACAGGACAAAGATGAGGATGGGATACATACCACATTTGTGAGATCGTCTTCTGAAGCACCACCATTTTGATTTTGTGGTCGAAATCTTTTGAAGACGGATGGTTTAATGTGGACAGCTCCTAGTGTACGTCGTCCACTCGTTGACACTCTTCTTATTTTAGCTTTTTAAGATTAAAAGCTTAGCAATTGTCTATAGTTTAGTAGAGAAAACCCTAATTTCAATTAGATTTTCGTAATGATCAAGTTTCTACTTCCACAACTTGATTTTACGTCAGAATGTAAGAGAAACATCACCACCATCATTTTCTAATTTTAATATCCAAATTAAGGTCTAGGACAAACAACAAAATTTCACATTTTAGAGCTGAAATATCAATTGCTACAGTGTAAGAACGTACCCGAAGCTATAATAGGCGGGATTAAAGTGCAAGTTCTAGCTAGATTCACATGAGTACCCCCAACCATGTATTTGGACTTCACACCCAAACCGAGATCACACCATCAACAACAAATACCACAAAACTCGAACTCGTAATTCATATAAATAATGGAAGGCAAAGGTACATTTGGGAAAACATATTTTTTTCCAACACTGGCCTATCACACGCTGATTTTAGGCTCTAAGACTTTTTTAGAAGTATTAAATAAATCTTCGAAACCACTCAGGTTTCTTTTAGAGTTGGTGGTAAACCTTTGGGTAAACCTATGGTGCAGCGCGGGACCTTTGTGATGCACTCAGGAAGAGATTGCACAGATTATTGAAGATTATAAATATTGCAATAATGGGTTCGAGAAATCGAGGATTTAGAGAAATTGAAATAATTACTATTTTTGAAAAAAATGTGTAATTTCATTAATGGTCAATGGTATCTGAATTTTAAACTCAACAATTTGAACTCTATAATTATTGGTCATTGGTGTATCTCCGCACCCATATGACTAGCTAATCATACAACATTGTTCAAAATTATCATACAATATTAAGTTGAGCAAGAGACCGACAACGCCTTGCCTACGGCCGAGATATGGGCACTACTACATATTGATGCTGGTTCTGCACCATTATAGGTCAAGTTAATATCGCCAAGCTTCACGCCCTTACATGGCCTGCCCTTGCTGCATACTATCTTGATTGTATCTTTCGAAGCCGAGGTTCCCCGAATATTGTTGAATTGCATGTTAGTGATCTTAACTTTGGAATGCGACTGAATTAAAAAAAATAGTGCGAAAATATATATATTATAAACATAAAAGAGTAATAGTTTCAAGTTTTCCATGTAATAATAACAGAAGAAAATAAAGAAATTGTACCTTGGTGATGCAAGAAACGTAAGGGTACTCTTGATCAATGTTGAGTGGATACTGGAGATCTTGCATTGTGATATCCTTGAAAATAACGTTGGTTACTTTAGTTTCCTTAGGAGATTCTTGCCATGATTTGATCCTTACACCATTGGTCGTCCCTTTGAGTATGATTTTTGTCACAATGATATTGGTTATTGAGAATAGAGGTAGCTACTCTTTCTTCCCATACAAGAACGATACACGGAAATTGCCAACAGAAGGAGTAAATTAAACAAACAACAATAAAGAACACAAAAAAGTTTCCCAGAGGAGGGAAGTGGAAAACCCTTGCGGATGAAAAACTACTCCCCATGAACAATTCACTATGATATCAAATAGGTTACAATGATCTCTCAAGCTTCTCAAGCTTTAATGGAGTCTCTTCGAACCCTAGCCTCTCTAAGGTTAAACTCACAACAAGAAGATGAGTTAACAACTAACCCTAGACTCCCTTATAAACATAGGAAGTCATTACAAAAGAATAGGCTCGAAGTACGGATCATGAGACAGACCAACGTCCCCAAAAAACACCTTCTAAAACTGACTTAACGAAGTCTATTCGAATAGACTCTAGATCTATTCGAATAAGATAGGTTCTGAACGTTTCAATTAGAATAGACAAAAGTCTATTCGAACAGACATCTTCTATTCGAATAGACATGACTTCTTTTCGAATAAACTATTAACTATCTCCTTTTATTCGAACAGACAAAGCCTGTATTCGAATACACTTTAAACTGTCTCCTTCTGTTCGAACAGACAAAAGTCTATTCGAACAGGACTTCAAAAAAACCTTTTTCAAACTGTCTTTGATCATCGCTCGTCCCACGAGCTCTGATAAACTTCCTCTAATACAATTCGAGTTCTTACCATAACAATCTCCCACTTGAAATTGAATCATATAACCCATCTCCAGATCTCCCAATGAATTGCTCGCACTACCCGGACCTTAAATCTTGAAGACCCACAGAAGTCGTACATGTCGTAAACTTCTGAAAAGTCATCACCTTCGTAAGCATATTGGCCGAATTCACATCAGTGCGAATCTTCACGAGCTTCAACACACCGTCCTCGAGGAGCGATCAAATATAGTGATACCGAATATCAATGTACTTGGTCCTAGAGTGAAAAGACAAATTCTTTGCTAAGTGTATAGCGTTTTGACTATCACTATACAACTTAGGAGAGAATTATTCTCTACTAAGATCTTTCATCAACCCTTTGAGCCAAACCATATCTTTACGCACTTCTGTAGCTTTAACATATTCCGCCTCTGTCGTAGACAAAGTTACAATCTTCTGTAGCCTAGAGAACCATGTAACTGCACCGCTTCCCAATGTAAAAGCGAAACCACTAGTGCTCTTCCGCCTATCCATGTCACCCACCATATCAAAATCAACAAAACACTGTAAGCATATATGAGAACCCCCATAACATAATGCCATATCTTGAGTCCCTATTAGATACCTCAGTATCCATTTCATAGCTCTCCAATGTTCCTGGCCTGGATTTCTCATATACCTACTTACAACTCCCACTGCTTAGGCAATGTCTGGTCTCATACAAATCATAGCGTACATTAGGCTACCAATGACGGATTGATAAGGAACTTTTTGCATCTCATCACGATCCTTCTGCATCTTCGGACAACTATCCTTTGATAATTTAAAGTGACCTCCCAATGTTGTACTAACAACTTTAGAACCATCCATATTGAACTACTTCAGTACTTTGCCGATGTACTCAGCTTGAGACAACTTTAATTCTCACCGCTTTCTGTCACTTGTAACACGCATACCAAGAACTTGTTTCACCACACCCAAGTCCTTCATAGAAAACTCCCAGAATGATAGTTCTTTCAACTTAACTATCTTTCCCATGTCAGCACTTACTACCAACATATTATCTACATACAGAAGTAGAAGAATATACGAGTTCCCCGTATTCTTAATAAAACAACAGTGATCCGCATTACTCTTCGAATAGCCATTTCTAGACATGAACTGTTCAAACTCCAAATACCACTGTCTCGGCGCATGTTTCAAACCGTATAAACTCTTCGTGAACCTACACAAAAGATTTTCTTTCCCTTTAACCGAATACCCTTCTGGCTGCTTCATATAAATTTTTCCATCAAGGTTACCATGAAGAAATACAGTCTTGACATCAAGTTGTTCAAGATACAAGTCTTCAACAACAACTATATTCATCACAACCCAAATAGTAAACATCTTCACAACAAGAGCAAAAATCTCATCGAAATCAATGCCCTCTTTCTGCTGAAAGCCCTTCACCACAAGTCTAGCCTTGAATCTCCTTAAACTATCAGATTCCTATTTTAGTCTGTTTACCCGCTTGTTGTGCAATGCTCTCTTCCCCTTCGGTAACCAAAGTAAATCCCAAGTTCGATTAACTGATAATGACTGCATCTCACCATCCATAGCAAGCTCCCACTTGCTCTTGGCTTCAGCATCTAAAGCCTCCTTGTGACTTTTAGGTTCACCACCATCTGTAAGTAACAAGTGATTTAAAGAATTTACGTACCTTACCGGAGTTCTTGTAACTCTCGGCTCCTTTCGAAGTGCTAATGGAATGTCAAGATCATTCGGTTCCTCATTTTGATTCGGTACAACGAACTCAACAACGAATTTCTATATCATCCTCTCGAGAGGGTTCATCATCTTTAATGTCGACACTTTATGCTACTTCACCTCGAATACTTTTTACATGCACTTTGAAATCTTTGTATAAGACTTCCTCATTGAATGTAACATTACGGCTCCGGATAACATTCTGATTCTTCGCATCCGAAAACTGGTACTCAAACTCATTACCACCGTATCCAATGAAAATGCAATTCATCGACTTTGAATCTAACTTGGTCCTTGTATCTGAATTACCAAGCACATATGAGATACAACCGAAAATATACAAGTGATTAAGGTTTACCTCTTTACTGATCTAAGCTTCTTCAGGAAGTCCAAAGTCCAAAGTTATAGAAGGCCCTCTGTTAATCAAGTACGACGTTGTACTCACCGCATCCTCCCAAAAACAATTTGGCAATCCACCGTTGAGTCTCATACTCCTCGCTCTTTGGTTTATTGTTCGGTTCATGCGTTCTGCAATACCATTTTGTTGCGGTGTTCCAGGAATAGTCTTTTGTCTCCTAATCTCATTTGATGCGCAAAAGTCTTTAAACTTGTCATTACAGTATTCGCCCCTGTTATCCGACTTTAGACACTTCAGTTTCAAACTGGTTTCATTTTCAGCTAGATCCCTCCACCTCTTGAATTTATCGAACACATCTGACTTATTCTTCACAAAGTAGACCCATAGTTTACGAGTAACATCATCGATAAAAGTAACATAATAATGAGAACCACCAAGAGAAGACACCTTGGTTGGCCCCCAAACATCTGTGTGTACAAGATCCAACTTTTCAGGTTTTCTTGATCTTCCAGTTAATTTGAAACTAACCTTCTTCTGCTTCGCAAGAGCACACTCTTCACAAAACTTAAGATCAATCTCAGCAAGACCCTCTAGTTTCCCTTCGTTACCAATATCTTCATCCCCTTCTCACTCATGTGATTGAGCCGTTTGTGCCACGTATTTGTATCAATCCCCGGAGTAGCCGCACAAATAGTAGAAATTGTGTTTTGCGTTGTATATAATGTTCCTTGTCGCAAGCCTTGAGCTACCAACATAGCTCCCTTTGTAATCTTCCAGAAGGTTGCGGCAAAGGTGCACTTATATTTGGCATCATCCGCCAATTTGCTAACCGATATAAGGTTACGCCTCAGTTTAGGTACAAGTCACACATTCTGTAAAACCAATGTTCCCCCTAAAGGTAACGAAAACCTAGCGTTTCCCATCCCAGTAATATTACATGCACTCTTATCTGTAAGAAAGAACGTACCGAAGTCGCCTTTAACAATGCTAGTAAGAAATCCTACGTTCGCACTAGCATTAAAGGAAGCGCCCGAATCAACAATCCAAGATTCGTTAGCATCGTCACACGATAGTAGTAGAGCCTCGTCATAACTAACCTCCTCAGTAAGGTTCATTGTATCTTTCTCTTCATCATCAATCTTTTTAGACGAAGAAGAGTTGCAATCTCGCCTGAAGTGACCCTTCTTTCCACAAGTCAAACACGCACCGGGCGGCTTAGACTACCCTCTTGACTGTGATCGACCCCTTCCAAATTTTGGCCCTTTTCTGTAAGACCTCTCTCTTTCCTCGACGTTTAACATACTGCCGTTTGAACTCGAAGAGGGTTCAGATGCTTTACGTCTATTCTCTTCACTCATAATCAACGAGATTATAGTGTCAAATTAGATGTCTTCCTTCCCAGATAAGTTGCTCACATCTGTAATGAATCATTTCCAGCTTTCTAGCATCTGCCTTAGAAGAGCCCACGCTCTCACCTCCTCGGTAAAAGTGATTTTAACGGATTCCAGTTGAGCACGTATGGTATTGAACTCACTAATATGAGCTTGCACACTACCATTCTCCTTCATCTTCAAAGTAAACAAGCGCCGTAAAAAGTGAACCTTATTTGCCCTGGACGGTTTCGAGTACATAGCGGACAACGTCTCCATTAAACCCTTCGTCGTCATAAGTTTGGAGATCATGTGTAGAATTTGAGATGACAATGTTAACCTAACAATTCCAAGCGCTTTGCGATCCAATCACGCCCACTTAGCAACATCAAAATCTACTGGCTTCATCTCAGTTCTACCCAGTGGTAAATCAAGATCCTTCAGATAAAGGTAATCTCTATCTGCATCTTCTACACTCCAAAATTCGACCCATTGAACTTCGTGATCTTCAACTTCTCCGGATCGGCCATCGCTCTTCACCACACAAACCCTAATACTTGCTCTGATACAAATTGTTGAAAATAAAGGTAGTTACTCTCTCTTCCCTTGCAAGAACGATACGCGGAAATTTCCAACTAAAGAAGTAAATCAAATAAAGAACAATTTACTATGATATCAAATAGGTTACAATGATCTCTCAAGCTTCTCAAGCTTTAATGGAGTCTCTTCAAACCCTAGCCTCTATAAGGTTAAACTCATAACAAGAAGATGAGATAATAACTAACCCTAGACTCCCTTATAAATATGGGAAGTCATTACAAAAGAATAGGCTCGAAGTACGGATCACGAGACAGACCAACGTCCCTAAAATCTCCCTTCTAAAACTGACTTAACGAAGTCTATTTGAATAGACTCTAGATCTATTCGAATAAGATGGGTTATAAACGTTTCTATTCGAACAGACATCTTCTATTCGAATAGACATGACTTCTATTCGAATAAACTATTAACTGCCTCCTTTTATTCGAACAGACAAAGCTTGCATTCGAATATACTTGAAACTATCTCTTTCTGTTCGAACAGACAAAAGTCTATTCGAACAGAACTTCGAAACAACCTTTTTCAAACCGTCTTCGATCCTCGCTCGTCCCACGAGCTCCGATGAACTTCCTCTAACACAATTCGAGCTCATACCATAACATTGGTGATATCCTTTTCATCAGGGTACCTGCCGAGATTTCCAATACTAATACCGTGACCTGGTCCACATGCCACACTATCGATAATAACATGAGAACTTCCTGAACCAATGAAGACGCAATCATCACTTGTGGCTATGATGCAATTGGTGATTATTACTTTGGTAGAGTCTCCCATGTGAATTTCGTCCGTATTCGGGCTATCTCCAGGTACAGTAATCGTAACATGGTCCAGAGTTATGTCGCTGCAACCCATAATGTTGATGTGGAACATTTTGCTGCTGATCGAGGACATGTCCATTGGTGATGAAGTCGAATCTTATATTTTGTTGTTAAGTAACGAACATAATATCATTAACGGTAAATAAAAATTGGAAACATAGAGCAAATTAATTTGGACGACCGAGTTAAGAATACTTACAACAGGTAAAACGTCGCAATTTTTTCGCTTTGAACATGAGTTTTTCAACCAAGCTGAAGCTCCTTGACCATCAAATACTCCAACACCTGATAACTTGAATCCGGTAATCCGATAAAATGAAATCCAACCATCTTTTTTGTATTTACTATGGTCAGTTGAAGCCTTTAATGATCCTTGAAGTTCAAAATGGATAGTTGAGGCCTTGCATGGGCCTTCGAATATTACTGGACCCAACACATAGTCTCCCTTTGGTACCAGTACTTTAACCTCAGTTTGGCGGCGGCCGCACATGTCTCTGTCCACACTTTTAAGAACCCCTGTTCAAATTACGAATATTGAAAATTAGTTCCAAAATGTATCATTATATAATACATGTTAATACCAAATGTAAGAAAAGAAATCATACCGGGCCATTAACTGAATTAGCATCGGCTTTTACACCGTAGTTTATCACATTGAAAATGCTACCTGTGGCTGAAACAATGGCTAAGGCCATTGCTATAAGCAAGAATACGTATACGATTGTCAAATTAGATTTGGAACCCATGATTGACCACTTGTTCTTCTATGTGTTTCTCTATTTTGGATTTGATGATTTTAATCATTAAAATGGAGATATTTATATACATGTGCAATGAGCTATTTTATAATGATAGAGAGGTCATCACCCCATATTAATTTTGGTTTATTTTTAGCTTCTGCCAGTATTTAAAGTTTAGACATTTGTTGGTTTTCAGTTAAGACTTCCCTTCTATAATTAGTTATTAATCCCCTCGAGATCCCATTAACTCGTATAACTCAATATTAATTGCAGTTCGAAATGTAATTATATCCTTGCAAACCTAGTGTTCGATCTTCTCCAAACGCGGCTAATTTTATGCCATATGTCTTTCACAAAATTGGTTATATATGTGTCATATAAGCAATAGGAAACATGTACTTCTCTAGTAGGACTTGTAACTTTAACATGCGATTTAATCTGTACCGTAACACACGGGAATGCATATCGAGCTTCTTTGAGGTCCTTGTTATCTATTTCTGTTTGAGCCTTGCTTGATAATAATAATGTATTTAGATGGCAATTTCAGTTATATGTATTCATTATATAGTGCCGTGAAACGTTGGCCATTTTAAAACATCTATATTATTAACTAGTTCTTGCCACTGAGATGGTTTTTCGAATAGCAAAGTCATCACAGAAAGCTTCTTTTATAAATTGCCATATATGCGAGAAGTTAACTTTTTTGTAATTTGAGTTTAAGTTGTGATATATGCGAAAAACCTGTTTGCGATATCATAACCAGCCTTGGTTTTGAAATGGGCATGGATGCATAGGGAGAAGTTGATCTGATCATCATGTAGTAGTAGTAGTAGTAATAGAAGTACTATTAGAAGATTTAAAGAAATTTGACATTAGCTTAACTTCATTGAAGATCTCCTAATTCGAAGTATCACACGCTAGTTGTTTAAAGAGAAGAAAGAATTGGGAAGTCTAACGAGATTACTATATGTTTGAGTCAATGTTTATTACGTGAATACGAGATTGAATTGAAGCATAATTAAAGACTCTAAAATCTCTCACTTTATTCAATACCTTGAAAATAACCCAATAACCAGTCAAAAACAATGACTAACCTAGGATGGCTTTTATATAATTACTAAACCTAATCTGATCCTACTAACTTTAGGTTTAAACTAAGGAGACATTCTCCAGCAGTTACCATTTATATTAAATAAATTAAATTAAATACGTGGAGAGAGAGGCGCCGACTAAGCGCCCCAGAGAGAGGCACCCTCTCTCTAAGTATACGTACACACGGTGCGAACCCGTGATACATCAGTTTATTATACATGAAGGATAGGAAATGATGATTCAAGCTTGAAGTTTATACTTTCACAGTATCTACGTACGTAAGTCATTTTCATGTTCATTCAAAGACTAAAAAAAAATTTAGGATTTCTTGATTTTAACTTATTAGTAGGTGTTGGGATAGAAACAGATCGAGACAAATTCAATATCGAGAACAGCAAGTTCAAGCTCGAGAACAGCATGATCGAATCCACCCTATCGATTTATATTTTTCTCTTATGTAAATCTACAGAGTATTAATGGCAAATACGATCTAAACAATTCTAAAACAAAGAATAGTAAAGATTACCTACACACACAAAATTCACTTCTCTCTATCAATTCTCTAGTAGGCTATTCTATTTATAGGAAAGAGTCCTATTAGAGTTACAATACAATTAGAAATGGTTGTTCCTATTCTTTCGGCTAAACCTCCTAGCCTTCAATGTGTGTACCTCAACCTAAAGCCAAGGGAAACCCAACAATCTTCTTCGACGTGGACTTCAACCTCATGAAGAGGGATGCCCAACAATCTCCCCCTCACTCAAGATGAGAAAGGAAGTCCTCTGACCCAATTAAGTCGATGATTGGTGCACCTCCACCATACAATCTTTGGCACAACAGTAATCATGCTTACCTCTTGGCAAACACTTCGTCATCATATCCGATCCATTCTCGTCGGAATGAACTTTGTCAATGCTTAACAAGTTCAAGTCAAGCACATCTCTTATCCAATGGTAGCGCGCATCAATGTGCTTGCTACGTTAATGGAAACTGGCATTCTTACTCAGGTGTATCGCGTTCTGGCTATCACTGTACACAACAAACTTGTTTTGTACAATACCGAGCTCCTTGAAGAATCGTTTCATCCACAACATTTCTTTGCAACCTTCAGTGATCGCAATGTACTCAGCTTTAGTAGTTGAGAGGGCTACTCACTTTTGTAGCTTTGCTTACCATGCAACTGCTCCCCCAGAAAAAGTAAACAGGTAGCCTAAAGTAGACTTTTTTGTGTCGGTATCGCCTGTCATATCTGAATCCGTGTAACCGAATAGCTTTGGCTTATCACCACCATAGCACAAACATAACTTGGACGTACCTCTCAAGTATCTCAGAATCCACTTGACACCTTCCCAATGTTCTTTCCCTGGATTTGACAAGAATCTGCTTACTACACCGACTGCAAAGGCTATATCCGGCCTTGTACACACCATAGCATACATAAGGCTCCCAACCGCTGAGGCATATAGAATCTGACCCATTTCGGCCTTCTCTTCATTGATCTTCGGACACATCTCCTTTGACAATTTCAATTGGCTCTTGAGTGGACAACTAACCGTCTTGGCCTTGTCCATGTTGAACCTCTTCAACACTTTCTCCACATAGGTTTCTTGGGATAACCATAATTTGCCGACCTTTTTATCTCGAACGATCTGCATGCCGAGGATCTGCTTTGCTCGACCTAAGTCTTTCATTTCGAACGCCTTGCTTAAGTCACCCTTAAGATCTGCAATCTTCTCGACATCTTGACACAGAATCAGCATGCTATTAACATACAGTAAGAGAATGATGAAACCACCATTGGAAAATCTGCGCACAAACACACAATGGTCCGACTTGGATATCTTGTAGTTGTGCTGGCTCATGAACCTCTCGAACTTCTTGTACCATTGTCGAGGTGCTTGTTTCAGCCCATACAAACTCTTCTTTAGTTTGCACACTCTGTCTTCCTTGCCTTTGACCTCAAACCCTTCTGGCTAGTCCATGTAGATCTCTTCATGCAGATCACAATGAAGAAATGACGTCTTGACATCAATCTGCTCAAGTTCTAAGTTCATGCTAGCAACTAGCCCTAGAATAACTCAAATGGAAGTCATCTTCACCACAGGTGAAAATATCTCGTCATAGTCAACTTCTTTCCGTTGACCAAAACCTTTCACAACTAGTCGAGCCTTGTATCTCAGCTGCGAGTTGCTATCTCCCTCTTTGATCTTGTATACCCACATTTTCTTGAGAATCTTCATTCCCTTGGGCTTCTTAACAAGTTCAAAAGTCTTGTTCTTATGCAGTAAATCCATCTCTTCTTGCATAGCCTTCAGCCATTCTTTCTTCTGAGCATCTTCAAGAGCTTCTCTGAAGTACTCGGGCTCATGACCGCCATCGGACAGTAATAAATACTCGTTTACTAGATATTTGACTGAAGGGTGTCGAGCTCTTGTCGACCTTCTCAATTCGACCACTTCATTCTGAGGTAGCTCGACCTGCCGAGATGGCTCGACCTGCGATGAATCGACCTGTGATGGCACATCGACCTGTGGTTTGGGATCACCTCGGCCTCCTGGTGCATCGTCCTTATGAACTTCAGGTTCATGATCAACTTCTTCGACCTCTTAGTTTTCAGGAATCTCAACCTTTTCTCGGCCTTCAGTGTTGAAATCCTCTAAGTCGCCAACATAAGATTTTAGCTTCTCTCCCTTCTCGAAGTCTTCAATTGTCTGGTCTTCTAGAAACACAACATCTCGCCTTCTGACCATCTTATTCGCAATAGGATCATACAGCTTATAACCCCATTTTTCATCGGCGTAGCCAACAAGAACGCACTGCCTTGCCTTGTCATCCAACTTTGATCTCTCATCTTTGGGAATATGCGCAAAAGCTCAACATCTGAAACTCTCAGATGTTCATAATCCACATCTCTGTTGCTCCAAACTCTCTCGGCAACTTCTCCATTCAGCGGCTGAGAAGGAGAACGATTTATAATGTGAACTGTTGTGCTAAGTGTTTTGCCCCAAATTTTTCTCGGTAATCGAGCTTGAGACAACATGCACCTCACACGCTCAAGTAAAGTCTGATTCATTATCTCGGCTATACCATTGTGCTGAGGTGTCTTGGGTACTGTCTGCTCATATCGAATACCATATTTTCTGCAGTACTCGTTGAATGGCCCAATGTACTCTCCCCCGTTATCTGATTGCACACACTTCAAAGGCTTGTCGGTCTCTCGTTTCACCTTGTTATGAAAATCTCTGAAGCACTCAAGAACCTGATCCTTGATCTTCAATAAGTAGACCCACATCTTTTTTGAAGTATCGTCAATAAAGGTAACGAAGTAGGAAGAACCACCCATGGTTTTCACTTTCATAGTCCCACACACATCTGTGCGTACAAGCTCGAGAATTTTCAACTTTCGTGCTTGAAGTGGTTTATGAAATGAAACCCTCGTCTGTTTTCCCATCAAACAATGAGTATACTTCTGCAAGTGCATTTTCGTTAAGCTCGAGAAGGCTTGTTTTTTTCTTAGGACGTCTAGTCCCTTCTCGCTCATGTGGGCTAATCTTCGATGCGAAAGCTCGATCGGCATCCCCTTCTCGGCTATATTCAATTTGGCTCGATCAAGTCTGGCTCGACTTTTGTAAAGTGAACAACACTTGGTGCCCTTGGCAACAACCAGGGGATCTTTGTTGAGCTTCCACTTCCCATTCCCAAATATACTCACGTATCCTTCATCGTCGAGCTTTCCTATTGACATGAGATTTAATCTCAAGTCTGGTACATGTCTGACTTCCTTGAACACCAAGGAACAACCTAGCTCGTTCTTCAAGTAGACATCACCCATACCCATAATCTTGGAAACTCCACTATTCCCCATCTTCACGCTGCCGAACTCACCAGTCTTGTAAGTGGCAAAGAAACTTTGATGTGGGGTAACATGATACGACGCCCCCGAGTCAACGATCCACTCTGTATCTTGACTTGATATACTCAAGCACGAGTTACCACAAGTGGACGCATACAGGAAATCACTCACGGACGCAGAAGCAACTACATTCTTCGATCTGCCAACAATCTTGTCTTCATGTACGGTTCCATTCTCTTGATCGGTCTTCAGAGAATAGTACTTATTTCTAAAGTGTCCTTTCACACTGCAATAAAAACACTGGATTTCCTTCTTATCCTTAGGAATGCTGGACTTTCCTCTTGATCTCGGCCTCTCATTACTGCTCGAATGAGAATTCTTCTTGTTCTTCGATCTGACTCTCTTCTTAGCAACAAGGGCCTCATTAGTGCTCGGGAGATGAGTGCCACTCGACATCCTTCTCGTCTCCTCGTTCAGCAACGCACTAGTAATTCTTTCCACGGAAACAACTCCATCAGCTAAGGAGTTTATGACCGCTACGGATAGCGTAGTATAGCTTTCGGGCAGAAATGATAAACAGGGCATGCAATTCATTTCCTAAATTTATCTTCATAAGAGAGAACTGGTTTATCATGTTCTGAACCTCGTTCAGATGCTCGGTCAAGGATTCACCACCCTTGTATTTAATGTTGACAAATTGCTTTCAACAGTGCTTTATTCCCAGCGCTCTTCCTTTCATACAACTCTTCAAGTTTCTTCCAAAGCTCGATAGCAGTCTTGATTTGGGCAATATGGTGGTAGACAAAATCATCCACCCACTTCCAAATCTCGCCTATGCACTTTCGATCTAGTGTATTCTAAACACTCGGATCATCCTTCTTTGGCATCACACCACCATTCTCGATGGGTTTTGCCAAATCCTTGCAATAGAGTATATCCTCCATCTTCGATTTTCAAATCGTTTAATTCCCACGATTCAGACTAATCATCCTGTATGTAGATACCGACTCCATAACTTACACAAGTCACCAGAGTTTTCTTCCAAATCTGAAGAAGAGCCTCTGACTCCAAACCCTAGATCTTAATCACAGACCTTCGTCCCGGCAACAGAACCACTTGTTGGGATATAAACAGATCGAGACAAATTCAATTTTGATAACATCAAGTTCAAGCTCGAGAAGAACACGATCGAATCCACCCTATCGATTATATTTTTCTCTTATGTAAGTCTACAGAGTATTAATGGCAAACACGATCTAAACAATTCTAAAACAAAGAATAATAAAGATTACCTACACACAAGATTCACTTCTCTCTATCAATTCCTTAGTAGGCTCTTTTATTTATAGGAATGAGTCCTATTAGAGTTACAATACAATGAGAAACGGCTATTCCTATTCCTTTGGCTAAACCTCCAAGCCTTCAATGTGTGTACCTCAACCTAAAGCCAAGGGAAACCCAACAATCTTCTTCGATGTGGGCTTCAACCTCATGAAGAGGGAAGCCCAACAGTATGGATTCAAGTATCTGATATGGCCTTAATAAGGCAGTGCATACATTCGTACTAAAACTAGAGCAAATAGGCGCAATTCTCAACAAAGACTGGATCATGCGGCAAATATGTCCTGCATTCTAGTTTACTGTAAAGATCAACTTTCTATGGGTTTTACATGAGTTCTATGTGTATTTTTAAAACGTAAATTATACTCATATACTCTTAGGTACTCGACATAGCATAGTATCTTCATAGCAAAAGACATAAATAGACATTAATGGGAAGAAAAAAATGTTGCTGCCTGTAAATTTGGATACAATGTAAGTCATACATTAGGAGTAAACGATTTGAATACTACAATTATTCATCATTGGTGTTCCACCTCACACGTTTGAATGTGAAGGGAAGGTCTTTAATTTTATATAGTATCTAGTACAAAATCAACATCACTAGCAGCTTATTTGCATGCCCCCGGAGTCTGTTTCCCGATGCTCGTAATATGAGCATTTGAACATGTTGATGTCAAAACTCCATCTTTACCAACAGCTGTACCGGAATAGGTCAAGTGAATATCACCCAGCTTCACACCCTCACATGGCCTGCTTTTGCTACATATAATCTTGATTGCTTCCTTGGATGCCGAGGTTCCCGAAATTTTATCGAATAACACGTTAGTGAGCTTAACCTTCGATGGAGCCTGATTGGGAGAAAAAAGAGAGTTATATTTTCTATTTTGTCAAAAAATTGAAAAAGGAAACCTTAAAGGGTTTACGTACCTTTTTGCTGCAAGAAACAAAAGGGCAATACTCTTGATCAACTAGGACTCCATTCAAGACGTTAATCAGTTTTATATTTGTGAAAACAAGGTTCGATACCTTTGTTTCCTTTGGCGACTCTTCCCATGTTTTGATCCTTAGCCCGTTGGTTGTGCCTTTAAGTGTGCAGTTTGTTACAGTGATATCACTCACGTCCTCTTCCCAATCATACCTGCCTAGACTTCCAATACTGAGGCCGTGGCCGGGTCCACATGTTATGCCCTTGACGTAAAGTTTATGAGTTCCAGAACCAACGGAGATGCAATCGTCACCTGTGCCTATGTTCGAATTAGTAATATTTACACCCACGGAGTTTCCCATGTGGATACCGTCCGTGTTCGGGCTTAAATCAGGTGCGATGATGGTAATCGAATCCAAAGCAATGTCCTTGCACAAATTAATATTCATGTGGAACATTTTGCTGTTGAGGGACGTTATGCCGCTGATGCGGGCATTTGTGAGCTTGTCAAACCTTATACTCTGTCATTAAAATTGAAACATAAGTTAGTTTGGGATATCTTTTTTCTACACTATGTTTTTTTTCCCAGCCCAGAGAATTATATTGAAGTAAAAAGAGCTTACATGGGGCAAAAGTTTGCAATGTTTCTTGAGAGGGCATTTGTTATAAGGCCAAGCAGAAGTTCCTTGGCCATCGAATACTCCACCACCTGATAACTTGAATCCAGTGATCTCATAAAAAGCGACCCACCCATCGGTTTTAAACTTATTAAGGTCTGTTGAAGCCTTCAAGGTTCCTTTCACTTCGAAATGGATCATTTTCGCCTTGCACGGGCCGTTAAATATCACTGGACCAAGCCCAAATGTCCCTTTTGGAACCAAGACTTTAACGTATGCTCCGGGGGCGGCACATGCCTCTGTCCACGCCTTCAAAAAAGCCTAGAAAAATAAAACAAATAAAAGTAAGTTTCACAAGCAGTGATCATCCTCATTAAAATCGTTCTCTGAAATTATGATAAGCTAAAAAAAAAGTCTCACTGGGGCGTTATCTTTCGCGGCGTTATTAACTGCACCGTAATTCTTTACGTTGAAAACTCCGGGACGACTACTACCGGCTTGGACAGTTGCTATTAAGAAAAACACGTAAACCATGAACATTATCGATTTCGAGCCCATGATTGAAAATTTGTTGTATTTCTCTATTTGTGAATTGAGCTTTGACAGGATGTTGCCTTAAATATTTTTCACCATAATCCATTTTAAGAAAAAAATAGAGAGGTTAACACCACAAACACATTTTGCCTCGTTTTAGCCCTTTATTTCTTAAGGTCGACAGGATGTTGTTGGTTTTTTCAGTTAAATTTCCCTTCCCAAAATAAGTTTTTATTTTCAATCATATATGAGATGTTCACCTGAAGGAATAGTATTTGTTAGTTGTTCACCTATTACAAGATGAGATTACTGTGTTAGCTGTACAAGTAAGATTGCATAAACAGCTAATAGATATATACTAGTACTACTACCCGTGACTTGCCACGTTGAATACGTCGATAGGCCTTCGGCACTACAAAATTGACCATTAACACGCCTTCGGCTCTAAAACCTCTCAAATTCATTGACGCGGCACACATTCGTACTTTTATTTGCTAACTGTTTAGTCAAAATAATTGGTAGCCATTGCTAATGCGCAAAAACTTCGTAGTCCCATTTTCTTTTACAGATGACACGATTATGTTCCGTCCACAACGGTGGAGAGGATCACGACATGTTTGTACCTGTTTGTGGCCATACATAGAGATCAAATTTTGGTTCGAGGAATAGAAATATAAAATGACCATCAAATTAAAAACGAAAACCTTTAAACTTAAAAGGAAATCAATAAATTTTGTTAAGGAACATTGTACTCCACATTTCACCACATCCATTTTAGCAGTATTACTTTGTTGCTTCATTCCCACGTAATGACAGCCAATGATCTCAAAATTTATAAGTGAAAAGCACGAATAATGTCACCAATTGAAAACGGCCTGAAGATGGTGGCTCGCGAGACGACATGGATTTACTGGTTTTCTAGAGACAATGCAAAATAGGTCATTTGTTGCCCACCAGATACACTCTTTCCCTTACTTGTTTGCTCTTCATTACTTCATAGTCACTATTAGTCCACACCCCAAGAGAAGCAAAATGCATGCGACCATGAAAATTACAATGAGTTGAAACTTAAACCAATTCAAAAAAAAAAAACTATTGACAGATCGAATGGAAATTTGAGATATGTAGTCAAATTTTTTACAATAGCATTCACAAATGCTATGCTTTTATAGCATGTGAAAAAACGCCATTATATAAAAGATAGCATTGCTCAGTAGACGAAAAATGCTATCATAGCATTTTGCGGATGCTATTATGTGTTTTTTTTCCTGTAGTGTGTTTAAGTAAAAGCAACAACTATACCAAAGATCCTATAAAACAATGGAAAATTAATTGATGACGTTAACCATATATGGGAGAATATGTAGATTCCTTTTGATTGAAAAATATCTATAATACATATTGATGCAATTCAAGCTAACTGATAAAGTCAATAACGGTTTAAGAACCTGATGTTGGAAGAACAACTCTAACATGTGATAGGTGGTGGAGAGACGATCGACATTGTTCAAGTACATTCACCATATGAAAATACTCCAGCAATGTATTTGATTGAGATAGCAAAGGCATTCAACTTATTGAAAATATGCAGTTGTCAACTATGAGTCACTCCTCTATGTTGTAGAGTAAGAGGAGCCAAATGAGAGTGCACCGTCTGATAAAATGTACCACAGACTGTGATCATCTTGGACAATACCTTCAAATCCAACTGGTAGAGAGGAAATTAATATTTGAGAGCTATATATTGATAGATACGCGTATATGGATGAACACAACTTTGATTATATATATATATATATATATATATATATGAGAAAATTTGAGATAACCCCCGTCTTTTCTTGACATATTGGTGACGGACCCCTTAGTTTACCTTTTATTCCACTTGGGTCCCGATTTAGGCCATTAGACCCAGTCAACCGGCATTAACCCTTCTTTGACTTGCACAAATTCTTTTTTACCCTTAAGAGGTTCACGTGCGGTTCATGTGAGACTAAATAGAAGTGTTTAGTTTCTAAAATAAAAGTTGTTTTTTTTTTTCTCTCTCAACAATGCTGAAGATGGTGGGTCAAAAACCTCGAATTGGGGATGGTGGAACGGGAAAAAAAGCCAAAAGTAGGCATGTGCACACTTGAAGTAAGCTCTAGGATAAGGGTTATCTCTGGTAAAACACAGACTCAAGCTTTCTCTCTCAAAAACTCTCTCCCTCTTCCTACCTTTATTAATTACTTCAACTAAAGATAACTTTTCCTACTTAATCATTTTCTATATTTTTAATTTTAATGAGTATCTCTATGTTCTACTTATAATTTTAATTTGTTTTCTATATTTTTTTAGTTTTTTTAATTAAAAGGGCATTTTAGGGGTTTAAAAAATGAATTTGGATTTGACCAGGGTCAATGCCGGTTGAGTAGGTCTTATGGCCTAAATCGGGACCTAAGTCGAATAAAGGGTAAACTAGGGGGTCCGTCGCCAATATGTCAAGAAACGACGGGGGTTATCTCAAATTTTCTCTCTCTATATATTATATATATATATATATATGATGAATACAGCTCTGATTATGGAAATAAGTGGGCTGCAAATACATTATTTGGGACGTGTGATAAGGCAACATTGCTCTCCCACCCCACACCAAATTCTTATTGCTTCATACTTGGCTGAGTCAAACAAATTAACTATCCTATAACTAAATATTTAGTGTAGATATATGTGCTAAAGAACTGGACTCATTCTTGGTGTTTAAGGGATTTATGAAGCAATAAGTAATGTTTTTCTGGAATCACACAGCTTGTCTCTATTGAATCCTTGGTATGTGTTGGATTTATGAATGGTCACTTTATTTCTACTATTGAAATCAAAACTGAACCTTTGTTGTGTAGCCTAACATGGTATGTGTTGAGTTCTAGTGCTCTGTATTCATAACATTTGTGTTATATGTTTATCTCTGAATGTTGACATTGTTGGATTACAGAGCTAGAGATGTGGGAAACGTGAGGAACGCTATCCAAAAACTCGGTTACGATATCAAAGATGCGAGTTTCATTCTCAATGTTATCTTTCATTTCTGCTAAAACTCTTGACTTACTTGTTTGTGAGGGTGGTAATATATACTTGGATGTACTGTTTCTAGCTCTCCTACTATCTCGATAGCAATAAGAATTTCCTCTGTAATTTGTGGCTTATCTTTTTCATTCGGACCTTCATTGATCTTATATATAAGAACCCTCTCATCTATGCTCGCACTGCACAAACACAAATAAGCACAATTCCAAGAATAGGAAATTGGATCAGATTTAAAAGTTTAATGCCTTGCCCAAAAAGTGCACACAATCATCAAAGAAAGCCATGCCAACGAAATGGAAAAAAGAAGAAGCCCATAAATATTAAAATATAAATGGGTGCATAAGATGAAATTATTTTTTTCATAAATGGAAACATCTATGATATTCAGAAATTGAACCATAAATGCAATTATTAGTTGTATAGATGATCAATACATAGAGTTCATTGAATCTAGAACTGTACGGCAGATAGAAATAAAAAAGTGTTATGTGGGTGTAACTTGGATAAGCTCCATCTATGTCTTGTGGACCACTAGTAAGTTTGCAAAAGTAGCCAAGAACTACTTAAGTCATTGGCACTGATGGTTGCTATCAGTTCATCACGTTAAGAGCAAAATTTGAACACTACTTGAATAAGCCTCATAATCCCATGACCGCACATATCTAGTAACTAATAGAATCAAGAGGTATTCTTACACAAGCCCAAAGTATCTCTCCCCTTTGGGAAACTAGTTTCCTAGAGCGAATAATTGTGGTGATTGGTCATGGGCGCAAAGGCATAAATTATCAATCTGAACTGGAAATATTATAAAATATTGGTGCCGTGAAGGTGGAGAAGAAATGAAATTAAGGGATTATGCAGGCTTATGGTATTCTTACTTCTTAGAGATAAAATAAAGGAAATGCGTTCCGTAACTCGCTCGAGGTCCGGAAAGAAGAAAAAGCGAGTAGAATTTGAAGATGTCCAACCCCAATCTATACCAAACCCAACCCAAGAAAACTTCCCGCGGAGGTGTATTACCCAACTCCCAGATGGCGTCAATCACATCTATTACACGGGAAATGATCTCACGGTAAGTTTTAGTATAATTGTGAATTTGTTATTTTCATAAATCAAGTGCTTGACAAAATGCCTTAATGAACAGAATCAGGATTCGATGCGTGTGCACAACACATTCACTACGGTGATCAAAGTGTGGAAGGAGATTTCTACAATTCTACCTGTAAGGGATGCCGTGGTGAATATATTTGGGCAATTTATTGATATACGCTTGGGTAATTCAGATAATCGGCTAATTCAGGCGCATACAGAGCGTTGGTGGCCGACCACACACACGTTTTTGTTCCCGTGTGTAGAGATAGGGGTCACGCTATTGGAATTCACAATGCTGACATCATTGTTGATCGGCCGATATTCGATACAGGTTCCGTATGACGACGAATAGAGTGTATTATCCAATACGACACAATTGTTCCCCAACATTGATTCTAGCCATATAAAGAGTGGGAACGTTAGCATTTCACATTTGAGGATGTACTTAACCGTCGCAGATGATGGGGAAGATGATATTACTATTGCTTGTGTTTTTATCCTCTTCATGATGAGATATTTGCGGTTCCAAACGGCCAACGACACCGTCCCGCTTGAATATCTCGCGGTCGTGGCCGATTTGGACTCGGTTGCCCAATATGACTGGGGTTCTGCTATTCTTTCTTCCCTGTACTATGGTTTGGATACCGTAGTCACGATCGGGGGTGCCATCATTGGATTTGTTCAACTTCTTACGGTACACTAACACTTTTTTCTTTTACAAATCAAATATCTTCCAATAAACGTCTTAAATATAAATTATTATTATTTTTTATGTTGTTCCGAAATGCAGTATTGGTTCTACAAGTATTGTGAGGTTGGCCACCCTATTGTCAAGGAAGATGTTAAGTTCTCGGCCTATCCGTGTCTCAGAACATGGGAGAGGGGGAATATGAGGAAAATGACCAGGCAACCAATCTGTTTATTCTAGGCCGATACCACATTGACCACTGCAATGTTGGCACGATCACCTGGGAACCTTGGTTAGAATCTGCGGTGTCTGAGATAGATGACGTACTGACTGCAAAAATCCTATCCCGTAAGAGGATGCCACTTCAAGTAACAAATAGAAACTGCGAATATTACTTGGGGGATAGATGCTGGAGGCAGTTGGTTGGCGAGGTACGTATTTCTTTGGATCTTCCGGTTAGCATGTCGCCACATATTAGTCCAAAGGCTTTACAGGAGATGAGAATGGTCGGGTTCCTTAACTGTGAACATATATATAAGTTAACAGTTTATAGTTTAAAATCACAGTTTGTTTGTTTTTTAGTTTATTAGCCGTGTTGATTAGATCCAACCCCCTTTCATTGGTGTCAGAGCCATGTGTGTTTTTTGGTTCGCATAGGTATGATAAGTGTCATATAAGTACTTGGTATGTATTACTGTTTATCTTTGTTCTTGATTCAAAATGTTTTCCCAGTTTAGTCTAATAATAGATGAAGGTATGTTTGCTATTCATCGTCTATCACTGGTTGAGATGTTTTCTCAGTCTAGCCTGGTGAGAGAATTAGGTATGGTACGTCACCCAAGTCGCGTATGACGTTGTTGTCCCGGAAGTGGACGTTTAGCCGATAAATCGTTGACAGACGTATACCTAAGTCTTTTACTAAAACTATATTGTTTTAACATCTTTGACAGAGAAAAAAGACTAACAGTAACCATACTAACATCTTTTACTTAGATTATACTGTTTACGCATTTTTATCAGGCAACAAAGATTAACAGTAACCATACTAACATTCCTATATGGGATTTACATATCTACGTGATCCATCCTTCACATATGGATTTCAGTCCTGGCTCTTTAATTCGCCAGTTTATCAGTAGAGAATTCATGACTTCCAGTCATGATATCTTCAGAAAGAGGTATTATCAGCATTTTACCGAAGAAAAATTACAACACATTGAAGATATTTACTACCATAAGATTGAACAAAGCGAAAAGATCACTTTCTTTTATGACTGGTTCACCACATGGTATTCTTGTCCTCAATACATTATCAATAATAGGGAAGATTTTACCAAAACTTGGGTCAAAACAGATAGCATAGAAATCTAATTTGTTCACTCTCTCCCCGAATCTCTCCTTCTAAATACAAAGAATATAAGCTCTACACCTTTTGAAACAAAGCTCTTTGACCTTCAGGAAGAGATTGTTGACCCTCAGGACGACAGTATTAAACAATTTAATGTTAGCAATCTTAATAGAACCTCAACATCAAAATTCACTCATGACTCTTCTGATAGTAAATTTGAAGAAAACTACATTCAAGCCATTGAGCCTAACTCCCATAAAATAGAACCATCTCATAAAGCTTCTTCTGAAAGATCTGACACTCAGGATCTTTCATTTATAGAAGAATCTTTTCAGAATCACAATTCCTCTCATAGGAAAACTATTTATAAATGGCCTAGAGATGAATTAGATGAATTAGATGAATATCCATTTAAAAAATAGAACGAAAAAAGAAAGAAAAATAGAAAGTGTTATCACAAATTTCCTTATTAGCACAGACATAGAAAACGCAATAAGTAGAAAGCTAATATGTATAATAGTTCTTCTAAAACTGTACTTCAGTTCATAAAATTATTACCCAGTTTTTCTGACCAAACAGCATCAGTCAATCAATTTGACTACTATCATCCTTCTATTACAGAACCACCTTGTGACGAATATTTAAAATCCATTTTTAACAATAATTAGAAGGTCATTAATGGCATACAACTGAATACTCTTACTACTACCCAGAATGAAATTCTATCCATTATGGATACGATTCCTAATCCTGACAATAGAACTAAAGTCCTAAGTATCTGTCTCCAACACATGCTCCAGGATAACCGAATATCTGGTACAGAACAATAACTTTTGAACATACCTGATAAATCTCCAGAAATCCTCTAACAAATGGAAATTGAAAAATCTATCACTATCCAAAATCTTCGAACATAAATTAATACCTTAAAATCTAAAATTAAACATTTGAAAATCTCTTAACAAACACCGGGTTCTAACATTAACCTTCTATAATATTTTCATAAGAACAGACAAAAGATTCTATAAAAAAAAACTGGTCATCCTCAAGAAGAAGATAACCTCCATCTAAATCCTATTAAGAAGGTTATTTCCCAGAAATGGTATATCCAAGTTACCATTGTCATTAACAATGAATTTACCATCCAAAATATTATTGCCCTTGTGGATAGTGGCGCTGACCTTAACTGTATCCAAGAAGGATTGGTTTCTACCAAATACTTTGAAAAAGCTATCCAATCTCTTATCCCTGCTAGTGGTAATACACTACAAATCCATTATAAGCTCCCCGAAGCTTTGATCTGTAACAAAGGTGCTTGTATTCCTTTTACCTTTCTTTTGGTTCGCAACCTTCAGTACCAAATCATTTTTGGCACTCCTTTCCTTAGTCTCCTTATGCCTTTACATAAGGTTGATCAGAAAGAGATATGGTGTAATTATCAAGGTCAAGAAATTAGTTTTGAATTTATTATACAGTTATTATTCAGATCATAAAAATCAAAAACAAGAAAAAATCAAAACATAAACTAAGGTTATGAGGTCATCCTGTCGGACCCTCACACCCATGAAGACACCCTCAGGGGTATGTGTGCACTTTGTGAATATAAACTTAGAACAATAGAAATAAATAGATCATAAATTAAACTAACCCAAAGTATGACCCGAAGGTCCCTCTAAGGGCACTTAAACACCTCAATAGCGTATGTGTGCAGAGATGTGAATACTTATAAACAAACTATATAAACAAACTTGTAAACTTTATTCAGATAAAGTAAAGGACTTACAAAGGGTGGAAGATGTACAGTGGTAGCTTACAGACAGGAGTGCAAACTTAGATCTTAGAACTTAGAATGTATAACTGAAGGAAACAAGAATGGAGAATAAAAGTATGTAAATATTGGCGCATATACAACTGAGATCTATAGCTCCTTATATAGACACAGGAAATGGTCTTCGGGGCCCACAAAATGATCGGTCCCACAAAGTGGTCAGTCCTACAAAGTGGTCGGTCCCACAAAGTGGTCAGTCCCATAAAGTGGTTAGTGGATCCCACATTGTGTTCTTCTTTTGACTTTCTGAAAAAATGATGATAGAGGTATTCGTAGTATTTTCTGAGTGCGATCCTTCGACAAAATATTATCTGGGTCCCACAGGATACTAATAATTACTGCTTGTGTTGGCATACTGAGTGCAAAGTACTGTTGAGAACTGGCTTGTGGAGAGTAGTGAGCCATCATGATCCAGTCCATTTGTGGAGAGTAGTCAGCCGTTGTGATCTAGTCCATTCCACAAGTTTTGCTCAGGATGGGGAAAAGGATCTGGAGATGTCCTAGGTGGTAATTCCTGAGGAGATTTGAAGTATACAAAAGGGGTTTTTTTTTCTGGGCAACTAGTTCGGCTTCTTCTTCCTGTTCGACACTAGCGAGACTGAGTGGCACTTATTGTTGAGTAATGTCGTGTATAAATTGGCCATTATAGGGTCTGAGTAACGGACCAATAATACATAAATAGTTTCTTTTGGCACAAATCTGGTGGCGGGTGTTCCAAGGTTGGAACATTTTAAAGGTGGCAAGAGCGTAGGTAGGCTCTGTTGGTTGGATTGTCCCTATATCTGTGAGAAGCAGGATATCGATTAAGCAGGGATTTAGGATAGTGGTTAGGGAAAGTAGCAGGATAAGTGACAATATTAATCCAGTGGAGACTGGTCTAATAACATGTCTTATAGGGTAAATGAACCCATTCTAGAAGAATGGTGTTAATATCCAGGTAAATGCTGTTGTGAGAAAATAAAATGGTTTGAAGATTGGCAATAGTATGATAAAGAAGAGAGGGAAAACCTTGAAGGTCCTGGTGGCTAGTGACTTCTAAGACTGTGATAAAACCATTCTCAAAGAGCTAAATCTTATCAGGCTGAGGATGGGTACTTCTGATTAGATATCCTGGACTGCCATAAAAGTTAATAAATTTTAAGGAAGAACCTGGAGGGGGAACAGTAGAGTAAAGATTTTTACTTCTAGCATCCCAATTGACCAGGGTTAATTCGAATTTAGGAATAGCTGATAGTTTAGGGTGGCGAATAATGTCAAATTGTTTTGTCAAATGTTCAGTTTTTACCAAACTGACAGGTATCAACGGATTTGATGTGCCTTTACCATGAGTCATTTTCTCTGGACTAGTCTTTCTGTTTTACCGAGTAAGAGCGGTTAAGTCCAACAAAGTGTTAGATTGATATGTAGTATAAGCCTGACTATGCTTCTTAATATTTTTGGGTAAAACATACAGTTTACTCAGAGGAGGTTCACTAGTCTTGTGGGAAGTCCTAGAGTGGCAGATACCTCGAAAGTGATATAGTAGTTTTACTGGATTTCTGAGTGAATGGGCTAAAGCTTCTTCAGAATTACTGATAAAATGGGCTAAAATAGCCATTTGCATAGAGAAGTTTATGTTATTAGTAAAGGAAACTGTACGACGGATAATACCATGCTTTTTATCCTTGTTATGTGTAGTAGATTTTGTAGTAGCAATTCGGTTATTGTTCAGTTAGGACCCCTGCAGTAAAACTGTATGGGTTTCTATAGTGGGTAGAGGATCTACCATAATTCTGATAGGGACTGCATTTAGTTAAAGAAGTTTTGTTCTTGAAAAATACTATAAGTGATTATGAGTACTGATAAAGTTAAAAGTAATATTATGGTCCTGAAAAGTACCAATTATTCCTCCTTGAGTAATATTATATAAAGGCATAAGGAGATTAAGACAATGGGCACCTAGTATAACTTGTTGTTGCAAATTCTTGATGCAAAGAAATACAAAAGGAATATTCTGGTTATTATTATGGATAGAAACATGTGATATTTTCTAATGACTATTCATTCTATTACCACTGCAGAGGTAAGAGATTGAGTAGTTTTTTCAAAAAAATTAGTGGAAACTAAGTCTTCCTGAATACAGTTTAAATCAGCCCCACTGTCTATGAGGGCAATAACATGGATGGTGTATTCCTGTTGGATAACAAAAGTAATTTAAATATACCATTTGGGAAATGACATTTTATGAAGAAGATGCAAATGGGAGTTATCTGTCTTGTCAATTTGTTTACTTGTAGAAGCATCTGTTATGATTGGTTGCTGGTTTTGCTGCTCAAAAGATATAGCATATTTATGAATAGAAAGTTTGATACTTCTAATTTCAGATTTTAAATAATTAATCTCCTGATGTAATTATGTTTTTAAATGATTAATCTCCTGATGTAATTCTTGAATGGTAATAGGCTTAGAAGTCTCTAGTCTTTTGAGAACATTCTAGAAATTATAATAATTGTCTACAGGGTGTTAAGTAGTTGTACTAGATTTTGGATTATCTTGGGTCAGCTGTTGGATACAGAGATTTAGAATTTAAGTTCTAATTTCTGGATCAAAGATCTTATCAATAACTGATAAAAGCTGGCTTTGGCTGGTGGTTAAGGTATTAAGTTGTAAATAATTCATTTCCACAATAGCTTTCCAGTAATCTGGAGGATTGGTGCCAGAACATTTATTACATGGTATTATTTCTGTTGAAGAGGAAACACTGTGATTAATGTGGTTAACTGCTTCAAAGTCATCTGAAGAATCTTCTTCAGAAGTTGTATTGAGCAAGAGTTTAGTTAGCTGAAGTTTTAATCCTTCATCTAATTGAAGCTCTTGAAATTTTCATTTGGTGGCATATTTGTTTGCCAAATGTCCTTGTTTACCACGCTTATAACAAGTGGGAGTTTCAGTTAGTCTGGAAGAACTGGCATAAGGTAAATGCCGTTTATGTTTCCTATGTTGGTGGTAATAAGGATTGTCATAATCCTTATATTTGCTGTTACGGTTTTTTCTCATATGGTGAGATTGCTGTTTGGAACATGGGTGGTGTTTACTAGGATAAGTAACAGGAAGGTCATAGGCGAATTGGTGACCAAATTCAGCAATCTCTTTTTTCCCTGTTAAATTCTGTATTTTAAGCAGGTACTGGAGTTTGAGGTCATTACAAATGCTCAGACCTACCTGGGTATAGATACTAATAAGTTGACCATAAGTATAGTTTTGGGAAGGCATAAAATTACCATTATACTGATTTTTTGAGTTTCTGACAAACATTAGCAGCAAATAATGGTGGAAGACCATCAATGAATCTGGTTTTCCAATGTTCTGCATTCGTATCACTGTGCTGCATAACCTTGCATATATAAGCATCCTTATACCACTTAAAGTGGGTGATAAAAGGACATCTAAGGTTCTGCAGAAGTTATCTATTACATTCATGTCTTTGTGGTGAAAAACCCACAAAATGTAAGAGAATGGTTTGAACGAGGGTATAAGCAGCATCTTTAACAAGAACAGTACTAGTTCCTTCCCTTTTTACTACTCCAAAAATAACTACTTTCTGATCCTGAGTGATAACATTGTCTCACCAACCTTTAATACTGCCTGTGAAGCCGTTGTCAATAAATTTGGCTACATTGTCGTATTCATTGCCAGCAGTTTTATAGATATTGGCTTACATAAGCATTTTATGGATAATTTCATAAATTTGATATTCTGATAAACCATCAATATTTCATTCATAAATGATACGTCCATTATAAGACATTAGATTTTGAAGAAAATCCTCTTCAAATTAAAGATCTTGAGGGGAAGGTCTTTTATAATATGTTCTTAACTAGAATGGTTCATATTCAATTTTATGAAAACTGGCTTCAGTTGTTTGAATGCAACTTTTGGATTGGTTATCAAAGGTTGCTTCTGAGACAGAGGTTTGGTCCAGAGTATTAACACTAAGCTTTATAAGTCTTTCAACCAAAAGGTCAACAAACTCAGAATCCTGGGAATCGGAAAGCTTAAAGTTTTTTACTTCACATATAGGTTTAATATCCGCATGATGTATACTAGATGACGTGCTTGTTGCATCAATGTTGATATTGCAAGGATTTTGAATGTGATCTTCGATATGATTCAACTGATTTTCTATCATTTGGAGGCTAATATTAGTCCAATTGTTCTATTTTATGATGAGATTAACATTAGTTAGTGGATTGGTAGGATGGGTAAAGGAATTAGCTTCCAAAGGTTTGGAGTTGGGACTTCCCTTGCTTAAATGGAGAGATTGAGGGGGAGGGTGGAACGATTAAACTTCTAGGCCATCTGCTTTAACCCATGTTTTAGTGAAATCTTCCACATTACTGATAATGTATTGAGGACAAGAATACCATGTGATGAACCAGTCATAAAAGAAAGTGATCTTTTGGCTTCGTTTAATCTCATGGTAGTAAATATCTACAATGGGTTGTAATTTTTCTTCAATAAAATGCTGATAATACCATTTTCTGAAGATATCATGACTGGAAGTCATGAATTCTCTGCTGATAAACTGAAAAAATTAAAGAGCCAGGGCTAAAATCCATATGTGAAGGATGGATCACATAGATATGTAAATCCCATATATGAATGTTAGTATGGTTACTGCTAATCTTTGTTGCCTGATAAAAATACGTAAATAATATAATCTAAGTAAAAGATGTTAGTATGGTTACTGTTGGTCATTTCTCCCTGTCAAAGATGTTAAAACAGTATAGTGTTAGTGAAAGATACAGGTACACGTCTGTTAACGATTTATCGGCTAAACGTCCACTTCCAGGACAACAAGATCATACAGGACTTGGGTGATGTACCATACTTAATTCTCTCACCAGGCTAGACTGTGAAAACATTTCAACTAGAGATAGAACATGAACATGAAATATACCTTTATCTGTTACTTGACTAAACTGAGAAAACATTTTTAACCAAGAACATAGATAAACAGTAATGCATACCAAGTTCTTATATGACACTTATCATACCTACGCGAACCAAGAAATTAGCCACACATGGCTCTGACACCAATAAAATATTGAGTTTGCCTCCAAATTCTCAGACAAAATTAGGAAGAAAACCCATTTATAACGATTTCTTGGCAGTCTCAATTACATTACAGACTGCTATCAGAACCTTTCCCAGGATAACGCAATCTTATACAATAGACTCACTAAGATTCCTACCCCCTGGACCTCTGCCTCAGGCAGTTCGACGTATCAAATTACGTGTTAAACAACTCCCATGCTTAGGTCTTGCTAATCATCACTTGCCTAAGATTATAGAAATAGATGTCTCTAACTTAGGTTTTGGAGGAATATTAAAATAATGGAATCCTTCTTCACAAAAAGAAGAATTCCTTTGTTTTAATATTCCTCCAAAGCCTAAATCAGAGGCATCTGTTTCTACAATCCTAGGCCAGTAAGGATTAGCAAGACCTAACCAAGGGAGCTGTTTAACACGTAATTTGATACGTTGAATAGCTTAGGTGTGTTCAAAGGTCCAGGGGGCAGGAATCTTATTGAGTCTATTATATAAAATCACACTATCCTAGGCAAGGTTCTTATAGTAGTTTGCAATGTAATTGAGACTGCCAAGAAATCGTTGTAATAATTAGGTTTTCTCCCTAATTTCGTCTAGGAATTTGGAGGCAAACTCAATACTTTTGTAAATAAGGATTATTTGTCCTTTTAAAATATTATGGCCTAAGAATCTGACTATTAATTGGAACAGTTTAATTTTAGGGATAGATAGGACCAGTCCATTGCGACAGATAACATTCTTAAGTATTTTAAGGTATTTAAAGTGTTGATCAATTGTATTAGAAATTAAGAGAATATCATTAATATATATAATACAGAAGTCAGAATAGGGAATAAAAATATCATTCATAATATTCTAAAATTCGGATGGGGCATTTTTTTAATCTGAAAGGCATGATATTCCATTCATAATGGCCAAATGGTACTGTAAATGTAGTTTCATATCTATCTAAATTTCACGAATTTGGATTTGCCAATATCCTAATTTTAAGTCAAATTTTGAGAAGATAATAGCATTATAAAGATGATTTAAAAGGTGTTTTTTATTTGGGATAGGATAACGAATCTATTTAAGAGAATCGTTGAGAGGGTTATAGTTTACTACAAGTCTGGGAACACCTCTTTTTTTCTTAGCATTCTTGTTAATATAGAAGGCTGTGCAGCCCTAGGGAGAGTAACTTTTATGGATAAGGTTTTTGTTAAGAAGATCCAGAATTTCTATTTTATATAGAGTAAGATATTCATAATTCATTTGACTAGGCCTAGCTTTCGTAGGTAATTGGGTTTTTTCATCAAAATCCTGCTTGTACGGTAAGGAAACAACATCTTGCTTTCGATCCCAGAAAGCATTAGGAATATTGCTACAGATTTCACTAATGAATTGTTATCCAATAGTCTTAATTCTGGTTCTTATTTAAGATGACTGAAGCTTATGGAAAATATCCATGATATGACATTCTTCTTGCAAAAATTTAGATGATTTGTTTTAGAATCAATAATAGTTATAATTTCATTAATGATCCTGACTTTAGGACTTCTAATGAATTCAAAACTAATTTCTTGGCCTTGATAATTATACCATATCCCTTTCTGATCAACCTTATGTAAATGCATAATCAGACTAAGAAAAGGAGTGCCAAGAATGATTTGCTGCTGAAGGTTACGAACCAAAAGAAAGGTAGAAGGAATACATGCACCTTTGTTATAGATCAAAGCTTCAGGGAGCTTATAATGGATTTGAAGTGTATTACCACTAGCAGAGATAAGAGATTGGATAGTTGTTTCAAAGTATTTCGTAGGAACCAATCCTTCTTAGATATAGTTAAGGTCAGCGCCACTATCCACAAGGGCAATAACATTTTGGATGGTAAATTCATTGTTAATGACAATGGTAACTTGGATATACCATTTCTGGGAAATAACCATATGAATAGAATTAAGATAAAGGTTATCTTCTTCTTGAGGATGACTAGTTTTTTATGATCGAATCTTTTGTCTGTTCTTCTGAAAATATTGTAGATGGTAAATGTTAGAACCTGGTGTTTGTGAAGAGATTTTTAAATGTTTAATTTTGGATTTTAAGGAATTAATTTATGTTCAAAGATTTTGGATGGTGATAAGTTTTTCAGTTTCCATTAGTTGGAGGATTTTTAGAGATTTATCAGGTATGTTTAAAAGTGATTGTTCTGTACCAGATATTCGGTTATCCTAGAGTATGTGTTGGAGACAGATGCTTAGGACTTTAGTTATAATGTCAGGACTAGGAGTCTTATCCACAATGGATAGAATTTCATTCAGGGTTATAGTAAGAGTATTCAGGTTTAAGCCATTAATGACATTCCAATTATTGTTAAAAATGGGTTCTGTATATTCGTCACAAGGTGGTCCTGTAATGAAAGGATGATGGTAGTCAAATTGATTGACTGATGCTGTTTGGGCAGAAAAATTGGGTAATAGTCTTCTGAACTGAAGTACAGTTTTAGAAGAACTGTTATACATATTAGCTTTATACTTCTTGCGTTTTCTATGTCTGTGGTAATAAGGAAACTGGTGATAACACTCTCTATTTTTCTTTCCTTTTTGATTCTATTTTTTAAATGGATATTCAAATAATTCATCTAATTCATCTCTAGGCCATTTATAAATGGTTTACCTATGAGAGGAGTTGTGATTCTAAAAGATTCTTCTGTAAATAAAAGATCGTGAGTGTCAGATCTTTTAGATGAAGCTTTATGAGATGTTTACATAGGTGAGAGGGTCTGACAGGATGACCTCATAACCTTTGTTTATATTTTGAATTTTTCTTGTTTTAGTTCATTATGATCTGAATAGTAACTATTTTTACTGTTTAAGTTAACTGTTTATAGTTTAAAATTACAGTTTGTTTGATTTTTAGTTTATTAGCCGCTTGATTTGATCCAGCCCCCTTTTATTGGTATCAGAGCCATGTATGGCTAATTTCTTGGTTTGCGTTGGTATGATAAGTGTTATATAAGAACTTGGTATGCATTACTGTTTATCTTTGTTCTTGGTTAAAAATGTTTTCCCAGTTTAGTCAAGTAACAGATAAAGGTATATTTCATGTTCATGTTCTATCTCTAGTTGAAATGTTTTCACAGTCTAGCCTGGTGAGAGAATTAAGTATGGTACGTCACCCAAGTCCCCTATGACGTTGTTGTCTTGGAAGTGGACGTTTAGCCGATAAATCGTTTACAGACGTGTAGTTACGTCTTTTTCTAAGACTATACTGTTTCAATATCTTTGACAGGGTGAAAAGACCAACAGTAACCATACTAACATCTATTACTTAGAATATACTGTTTACACATTTTTATCAGGCAACAAAAATTAGTAGTATCCATACTAACATTCCTATATGGGATTTTCATGTCTATGTGATCCATCCTTCACATATGGATTTCAGTTATGGATCTTCAATTTGCCAGTTTATCAGTAGAGAATTCATGACTTCCAGTCATGATATCTTTAGAAAATGGTATTATCTGCATTTTACCGAAGAAAAATTATAACTCATTGAAGATATTTACTACCATGAGATTGAACGAAGCCAAAAGGTTACTTTCTTTTATGACTAGTTTATCACATGGTATTCTTGTCCTTAATACATTATCAGTAATATGGAAGATTTCACCAAAACATGGGTTAAAGCAAATGGCCTAGAAGTCCAATCGATCCACCTTCCCCCTGAATCTCTCTATTTAAGGAAGTGAAGTCCCAACTCCAAACCTTTGGAAGCTAATGCCTTTGCTTATCCTACCAATCTACTAACTTATGTTAATCTCATCATAAAATAGAACAATTGGACTAATATTAGTCTCTAAATGCTAGGAAATTAGTTGAATCGTATCGAAGATCACATTCAAAATCCTAGTAATATCAATATTAATGCAACCAACACATCATCTAGTATGCATCATGCTGATATTAAACCTATATGTGAAGTAAATGACTTTAAGCTTTCAGATTCTTGGAATTCTGAGATTGTTGACCTTTTGGCTGAAAGACTTAAAAAGCTTAGTGTTAATACTCTAGACCAAACCTTTATCTCAGAAGCAACCTCTGGTGACCAATCCGAATGTTACATTCAAACAACTGAAGCCAGTTTTCATAAAATTAAATATGAACCATCCTAGTTAAGAACATAATATAAAGGACCTTCCCCCCAGGATCTTTTATTTGAAGATGATTTTCTTCTAAATCAGATATCTTATAATGGATGCACCATTTATGAATGAAATATTGATGGTTTATCAGAATATCAAATTTATGAAATTATCCATAAAATGCTTATGTATGCATGCATCTGTAAAACTGCTGGCAATGAAGACGACAATGTTGCCAAATTTAATACCAACGGCTTCACAGGCAGTATTAAAGGTTGGTGGGACAATGTTATCACTCAGGATCAGAAAGTATAAATTTTTGGAGTAGTAAAAAGGGAAGGAACTAGTACTACTCTTGTTAAAGATGCCGTTTATACCCTCATTCAGACCATTCTCTTAAATTTTGTGGGTCTTTCACCACAAAGACATGAACGGAATAGATAACTTATGTAGAACCTTCGATGTCCTTCTCTCACCCAGTTTAAGTGGTACAAGGATATTTATAAATGCTAGGTTTTGAAGCGCAGTGATGCGAATGCAGAATATTGGAAAACCAAATTCATTGATGGTCTTCCACTATTATTTGCTGCTAAATTTCGTCAGAAAACTCAAAGATCAGTGTGATGGTAATTCTATACCTTACCATAGCCATACTTATGGTCAACTTATTAGTATTTATACACAGGTAGGTCTGAGCATTTATAACGACCTCAAACTCGAGTATCAGCTTAAAAAATAGAATTTAACAGGGAAAAAAGATATTGGTGAATTTTGTCACCAATTTGCCAATGATCTTCCTGTTACTTATCCTAGTAAACACCACCAACGTACCAAACAACAATCTCACCATATGAGGAAAAACTGTAACAAAAAATATAAGGATTATGAGGATCCTTATTACCACCAACATAGGAAACGTAAATGGCATTTACCTCATGCCAGTTCTTCCAGACGAACTGAAACTCGCACTTGTTATAGGTGTGGTAAACAAGGACATTTGGAAAACAAATGTGCCACCAAACGAAAATTATAATAGCTTCAATTAGATGAAGGATTAAAAATTCAGCTTACTAAACTCTAGTTCAATACAACTTCTGAAGAAGATTCTTCGGATGATTCTGAAGCAGTCAACCAAATTGATCACAGTGTTTCCTCTTCAACAAAAGTAGTACCATGTGATAAATATTTTGGCATCAATCCTCCAGATTACTGAAAAGCTATTGCGGAAATGAATAGCTTACAACTCAATACCTTAACCACCAACCAAAGCCAGCTTTTATCAGTTATTTATAAGATCTTTGATCCATAAATTATAACTCAAATTCTAAATCTTTGTATCCAACAGCTGACCCAAGATAATCTAAATTCCAGTACAACTCCTAAACTCCCTGTAGATAATTATTATAATTTCCATAATGTTCTCAGATGACTACAGACTTCTAAGCCTATTACCATTCAAGAATTACATGAGGAGATTAATCATTTAAAAATTGAAATTAGAAGTATCAAACTTTCTATTCAGAAATATGTTATATCTTTTGTCCAGCAAAGCCAACAACTAATCATAACAGATGCTTCTACTAGTCAACAAATTAACAAGACAGATAACTCCTATTTGCATCTTCTTCATAAAATTTCATTCCCCAAATGGTATATTTAAATTACTCTTGTTATTCAACAGGAATACACCATCTATGTTATTGCCCTCATAGACAGTGGGGCTGATTTAAACTGTATTCAAGAAGGCTTAGTTCCCACTAATTTTTTTGAAAAAACAACTCAATCTATTACCTCTGCTAGTGGTAATAGAGTGAATAGTCAGTTAAAAATATCACTTGTTTCTATCCATAATAATAACCAGAATATTCCTTTTGTATTTCTTTGCATCAGGAATTTATAACAACAAGTTATATTAGGTGCCCCTTTTCTTAATCTCCTTATGCCTTTACATATTATTACTCCAAAAGGAATAACTGGTACTTTTCAGGACCATAATATTACTTTTAACTTTATCAGTACTCATAATCACTTGCAGTCTTTTTCAGGAACAAAACTTTTTCAACTAAATGCAGGCCCTATCATAATTATGGTAGATCCTCTACCCTCTACAGAAACCCATACAGTTTTACTGCAGGGCTCCCAACTAAACAATAACTGAATTACTACTACATAATCTACTGTACATAACAAGGATAAAAAACATGGCTTTATCCATCGTACTATTTCCTTTACTAATAACGAAAACTTTTCTATGCAAATGGCTGCTTTAGCCCATTTTATATGTAATTTTGAAGAAGCTTTAGCCCATTCACTCAGAAATCCTGTAAAACCTCTATATCACTTTCAAGGTATCTGTCACTCTAGGACTTCCCACAAGACTTGTGGACCTCCTCTGGGTAAACTGTATATTCTACCCAAAAATATTAAGCAGCATAGTCTGGCTTATACTACATATCAATTTAACACTTTGTTGGACTTAATCGCTCTTACTCGGGGAAACAGTAAGTCTAGTCCAGAGCAAATAGCTCCTGGTAAAGATACATCAAATCCATTGATACCTGTCAGCTTGGTAAAAACTGAACGTTTGACCAAATAATCAGACATTTTTTGCCACCCTGAACTATTAGCTATTACAAAATTCGAATTAACCTTGGCCAATTGGGATGCTAACTTTAAAATTCTTTACTCTACAGCTCTCCCTCGAGGTTCTTCCTTAAAATCTATTAACTTTTATGGCAGTCCAGGATATCTAATCAGAAGTACCCATCCTTAGCCTGATATGATTTAGCCCTATGAGAATGGTTTTATCACAGTGTTGGAAGTCACTAGCCTCTAGGACCTTCGTGATTTCCCCCCTCTTCTTTATCATACTATTGCCAATCTTCAAACCATTATATTTTTTCACAACGGCATTTACCTGGATATTAACACCATTCCTACTGAATGGGTTTATTTACCCCATAAAACATGTTATTACCCCAGTCTCTAATGGATCAATATTGTCACTCATCCTTCTACTTTCCCTAACCACTATCATGAATCCCTGCTCAATCGATATCCAGCTTCCCGCAGATATAGGGACAATCCAACCTGCAGAGCCTATGCTTTTTCCACCTTCAAAATGTTCCAACCTTGGAACACCCGCCACCAGATTTATGTCCAAGGCAACTATTAATGTATTATTGGTCCGTTACACAGACCCTCTAATGGTTAATTCATACACAATATTACTCAACAACAAGTACCACTCAGTCTTGCTAGTACCAAACAGGAAGAAGAAGCCGGACTAGTAACCCAGCAATAACCCCCCATTTTTGTATACTTCCAATCTCCTCAGGAATTGCCACCTGGGACATCTCGAGATCCTTTTCCTCATCCTGAGAAAAACTGGTGGAATGGACAGGATCATGACGGCTGACTACTCTCCACAAATGGACTGGATCACGACGGCCGACTACTCTCCATAAGCCATCTCTCAACATTACTTTAACACTCAGTATGCCGACACAAGCTATAATTACCAGTATCCTGTGGGGCCTACAAAATACTTTGCCGAAGGATTGTACTCAGAAAGCACTACGAATACCTCCATCATTATTTTTTCATAAAGTCAAAAGAAAAATACTATGTGGATCCACCAACCACTTTGTGGTATCCACCAACCACTATGTAGGATCTACAAACCACTTTGTGGGATCCACCTGCCACTTTGTGGGACCGACCACTGTGAGGGATCGACCACTTTGTGGTCTCCGAAGACCACTTTATGGGACCAGAAGACCACTTTGTGGGACCCAAAGACCACTCCCCATGTCTATATTAGGAGCTAGAGAACTCAGTTGTATGTACGCTATACATCTTCCACCCTCTGTAAGTCCTTTACTTTATCTGAATAAAGTTTGCATGTTTGTTTATATAATTTGTTTATAAGTATTCACATCTCTGCACACATACGCTATTGAGGTATCTAAGTACCCTTAGAGGGACCTTCGGGTCATACTCAGGGTTAGTTTAATTTATGTTTTATTTATTTCTATTATTCTAAGTTTGTATTCACAAAGTGTACACACACCCCTGAGGGTGTCTTCATAGGTGAGAGGTTCTGGCAGGACGACCTCATAACCTTAGTTTATGCTTTGAATTTTTCTTGTTTTAGTTTGTTATGATTTGAATAGTAACTGTAGATCTAATCAAAATGGCTAATAAACTAAAAAACAAACAAATTTTGATTTTAAACTATAAATTGAAGGTAATCCTGCCAATAGGTGTGTTAGTTATAGTTTTACCCTTGGAAGAACATCAAAGTCGGGTCCCATTTTTTCCCACCAATGAAGGGACCAAGTGGGGAAACCAGATCTTTTGTTAATATTCGGATTGAGGCATAAAAGTCAAGTATGTTTTCTGACAGGGTTCTGATAGTAAAAAGTAAAATGCTAGGCTTGGATATAATTCTAATACTTATATTGCTAGCCATTCAGTTTAAGAGCCTGTAATTTGGTAGGGTTGAGACCCCATTCGCATAAGTTCAGAACTCTAGTAACATAATACTTAGAATGTGTTATTGAAATTTTCAGGTCTTTCAGATTTATATGATGGTGTTCAAGTTGAACAGAGGCAGTTTCGATTAATATGGCCTTATAGACATACCGATAACGGCATTCTTGGACTATATAATTCTGATTTGCAAAATAACATTCTTTGAGACCCCAAGCATCCTGATGGAGTTTAAGGTCTTCAAAAAAATGGTTTAACATGCTTTCTTTAATCAGTACTTTCTGATGATAAATAATGTCCTATTTAAGATCATCTCTAATAGTTTTCTTGGACTCCGGATTACTGTTAGTTTGAAGCTTCTAATTCTGATTCTTATTTCTACTATTTTGACCCCAGCATCGTTCATGAGGTTGCATATTTGGCTTTTTCCTGTTGAAATTTCTTGGTAAGAAAATCAGGAAGAGAATTTTGATTGCCTTTAATATACTCAATAGAGAAATCAAAAGCAGATAGTTCAGATTGCAACCTGGCAAATATCTGTTTAGATGCAAGATTTTTAACATCTATCTGAATCATGTCTTTGGTAGAGCTGCAATCAATTATGAGTAAAAATGTTTGATTTAATAAATCATCCCAAAATTTAGAAATACTTTTGACGATAGCAAGCATTTCTTTTTTAATACTAGAATAGTTCTTTTGTGCTGTCTTCCATTTTCTAGATGTAAAACAAAGTATTTCTACTTTTTATTAAGAAGGATTCCTTTATTTTAATATTCCTCCAAAACCAAAATTAGAGGAATCTGTTTATACAATCTTAGGCCAGTGAGGATTAGCAAAACCTAAACAAGGGAGCTATTTAACACGTAATTTGATACGTTGAACAACTTGGGTGTATTCAGAGGTCCAGGGGGTAGGAATCTTAGTGAGTCAATTGTATAAGATCGCGCTATCCTGGGCAAGGTTCTGATAGTAGTCTGTAATGTAATTAAGACTGCCAAGAAATCATTGTAATTTGGTTTTCTCCCTAATTTCATCTGGAAATTTGGAGGCAAACTCAATACTTTTGTCAATAGGGATTATTTATCCTTATGAAATATTATGGCCTAAGAATCTGACTGTTAATTGGAACAGTTTAATTTTAGCGGCAGATAGGACCAGTCCATTATGACAGATAACATCCTTAAGTATTTTAAGGTATTTAAAGTACAAATCAATTGTATTAGAAAATAAGAGAATATCATCAATATATACAATACAGAAGTCTGAATAGGGAATTAAAATATCATTCATAATATTCTGAAATTCAGATGGGGAATTTTTTAATCCAAAAGGCATAACATTTCATTCATAATGGCCAAATAGTATTGTAAATGCAGTTTTATATCTATCAATTTCAGGAATCTGGATTTGCCAATATCCTGATTTTAAGTCAAATTTTGAGAAGATAATAGTATAGTAAAGACGATTTAAAAGGTCTTTTTTATTAGGGATTGGATAACGAATCCATTTAAGAGAATCGTTGAGAGGCTTATAGTTTAGTACAAGTCTGGGAACACCACTTTCTTTTTCAGCATTCTTGTTAACATAGAAGGTTGTGTAGCTCCAGGAAGAGTAACATTTCCGGATAAGGTTTTTGTCAAGAAGATCCTGAATTTCTTGTTTACATAGAGTAAGTTATTCAGAATTCATTTGACTAGGCCTAGCTTTAGTAGGTAATTGGGTTTTTTCATCAAAATCCTGCTTGTACGGTAAGGAAACATCTTGCTTTCGATCCCAGAAAGTATTAGGAATATTGCTACAGATTTTACTAATGAATTGTTATCCAATAGTCTTAATTCTGGTTCTTATTTAAGATGACTGAAGCTTATGGAAAATATCCATGGCATGACATTCTTCTTGCAGAAAATTCAGATGATTTATTTTAAAATCAATAATAGTTTTAATTTCATTAATGATCCTGACTTCAGGACTTTTATTGAATTCAAAACTAATTTCTTGGCCTTAATAATTACACCATATCCCTTTCTGATCAACCTTATATAAATGCATAAGGAGACTAAGGAAAGGAGTGCCAAAAATGATTTACTGCTGAAGGTTATGAACCAAAAGAATGGTAGAAGGAATACAAGCACCTTTGTTATAGATCAAAGCTTTGGGGAGCTTATAATGGATTTGATGTGTATTACCACTAGCAGAGATAAGAGACTGGATAGGTTTTTCAAAGTCTTTGGTAGGAACCAATCCTTTTTGGATACAGTTACGATCATCGCCACTATCTGCAAGGGCAATAACATTTTGGATAGTAAATTTATTGTAAATGATAATGGTAACTTGAATATACCATTTATGGGAAATAGCCTTCTGAATAAGATTTTAATAGAGATTATTTTCTTCTTGGGGATGACCAGTTTTTTTATAGAATCTTTTGTCTGTTCTTATGAAAATATTGTAGGTGGCTAATGTTAGAACCCAGTGTTTGTTCAAAGATTTTCAAATGTTTAATTTTGAATTTTAAGGTATTAATTTATGTTTGAAGATTTTGGATAGTGATAGGTTTTTCAGTTTCCATTTGTTGGAGGATTTCTGGAGATTTATTAGGTATGTTCAAAAGTTATTATTTTGTACTAGATATTCGGTTATCCTGGAGCATGTGTTGGAGACAGATACTTAGGACTTTAGTTATATTATCAGGATTAGGAATCGTATCCACAATGGATAGAATTTCATTCTGGGTAGTCGTAAGAGTATTCAGTTGTAAGACATTAATGTCCTTCTAATTATTGTTAAAAATGGATTCTGAATATTTGTCACCAGGTGGTTCTGTAATGGAAGGATGATAGTTGTCAAATTGATTGACTAATACTGTTTGGTCAGAAAAATTGGGTAACAGTTTTCTCAACTGAAGTACAATTTTAAAAGAACTGTTATACTGTTTAGCTTTATACTTATTGCCATTTCTATGTTTGTGCTAATAAGAAAACTGGTGATCGCACTCTCTATTTTTCTTTCCTTTTAGATTCTATTTTTTAAATGGATATTCAGATAATTCATCTAATTCATCTCTAGGCCATTTATAAATGGTTTTCCTATGAGAGGAATTGTGATTCTAAAAAGATTCTTCTGTAAATAAAAGAACCCGAGTGTCAGATCTTTTAGATGAAGCTTTATGAGATGGTTCTATTTTATGGGAGTTAGGCTCAATGGCTTGGATGTAGTTTTCTTTAGATTTACCGTCCAAAGAGTCATGAGTGAATTCTGATGTAGAGGTTCTATTTAAATTGTTAATATTAAGTTATTCAATACTGTCATCCTTAGGGCCAACAGTCTCTTCCTGAAGGTCCAAGACCTTTGTTTCAAAAGGTATTTAACTTATATTTTCTATATTCAAATGAAGAGATTTAGGGAGAGAGTGAACAAATTGGACTTCTATGCTATCTGTTTTGACCCAAGTTTTGATGAAATTTTCCCTATTACTGATAATGTATTGAGGACAAGAATACCATGCGGTGAACCAGTCATAAATGAAAGTGATCTTTTGGCTTTGTTCAATCTCATGGTAGTAAATAACTTCAATGAGTTGTAATTTTTCTTCGCTAAAATGCAGATAATACCACTTTCTGAAGATATCATGATTGGAAGTCATTAATTCTCTACTGTTAAACTTGTGAATTAAAGAGCCAAGACTGAAATCCATATGTGAAGATGGATCACCTAGATATGTAAATCCCATATAGAAATATTAGTATGGTTACTGCTAATCTTTGTTGCCTTATAAAAATGAGTAAACAGTATAATCTAACTAAAAAATGTTAGTATATATATCATATATTCCCTACCTATAGATTCACCTAGGAGAAATATAAGGTCCCCCATATCTTCAAAAATACGATATTAGATTCCAACTAATAGCTAATTAATGGGGGAGATCTCATATCTTGGAGGCGAGAGGATTCAGGAAGATGTGGGTGGCACTCCTATGTTCCTTTCATTACTGTAATGGCATAATTCCGTGGGCTCAAAGTGGCATGGAATTTGCTCTTACACCAAAATACTTGTGACAAATTCTAATGGAAAACATGAAATGACACTGGTGTTTAGCATGGAAAACCTATGAATAAGTAAAAAACAATGACCTCGGGTTGAAGATTTTTGTAATAGTGATTTTTATTGCTTGAGGCTGATGATATCTTATTACAAGTGATCTCTAGATTTAGAAATGCTTGATCTTGCGAATAAGAAGTTTAGAGTTTCGTGAATCTTATAAAGTATAGCTTTCTTGGTAATTTCTCTTGTCTTTTTCTAGTCTAATTCTTTGTCCTTATCTCTTCTGGAACTTTTTCTTTATATAGGCCTCTTCCGCAGTTCTTCATCGTGCTGAAGCACGTTCTCTGAATAATATGGTAGATGGCGGATGACTGAGTTTGAAAGAGGCAGGTAATTTTGACTTGTTCAGGTTTTTTAATTTGAGCTCTACCTAAGTTCTTCATCAGTTCATGAAGTATGTGGAAATGTTGACTAGAAAGGTCGTATGAAAAATGCGTGAGTCTGACATGGACGTAATTTGACCTGGAGAAAGCTCGATTTTGAGTAAGATCGAGGGATAGGCCCCAACAATCACCCCCTCACAACCGAAGTCACGAATGGCTTTGGTTGAGAAAGAATTCTTAGGCTTATCGGTATTCAGGTTGGAAATTTGATTATGATAGAAGTAATGATGGTTTTTGACTGCATGGGAAATGTGCGTAAGGGGTGTTGTACGTGCATGGAATGTTGATGGAAATTTGATGTATGTGACGGTTGGGGTTTGAAGTATTTCGTCTGTATTGAATAATGATGTTTGGAAAAATGTACTTGCACAATAAATATAGAGTTATATAAATAGTACCTGTACCGAGGTTTGTTTACAAAGTATGCTTGTTCTGTTCAAGCTCTTCTGCAAGTTTTGAAGATGACGAAGACCCGTAGAATGGTACTAGAAGAGATAAGTGCGTCTCAAATGCAGAGGTTAAAGTTGAAGTTTTTCGGGGATCAGTCCTTGGAGGATCCTATAACTACTCCTGTTCCTCCGACATATCGAGGGCTGTCGGAGAATGAAGTGGCTGAAGCTGAAGAAGAGTTTTACTGTAGATGGAGGTTTCACCATATTCTCTTAACAGGTGTGTAACGTTGGGTTTGTGTCCGCATCCTTGCGGAGGACAAGGTTGGGGAGACAGATGCATGGATAGGCGTTACTGCGGTGCAGTTGCGCTGATCTTTTGTGTCATTCTGGATTCAAAGGTCGGGTCCTCTTCATCTCTACCAACTCTACGGGGATGGAGGTTATAGAAGAGGTAGTGATGGTAGTGGAGGAGGAAGATTGAGAGTGGAAATCTACTACTGTGCTTCCATAATCATTTTTGCGCTAAAAAGACCTTTAGTTTGAAGAGTTGGTTTAAGCATTGAGTCTCCCACTTTCATAGTTTCCATTTGAAGTTCGTTTAGACTTCGACCAAATTCATGGATGGGAGGGTTCTTGTGGTTTCCAATTTCTTCTTTGCATCAGGGTGAAAGATAACTAACGCAGAATGAACTGAAGAATTCGAAGCTTCGGGGAGCCTGAAAGACTTGTTAGCGGTAAAAGGACTTGAAAAAGTTGTTATCTGTAAAATACCTGATGTTGTTTACTTGAAAGACTTGTTATCTTTAATGTACCTGATGTTGAGTACTTTCAAGGCTTGTTATCTACAAAAATTCTTGTAATTGAATTTAAGATGAATAAATTTTGTTATCCAATCTTCGTGCTGATATAGAAATAAAATAACTCTAGAAATTGAGCTATGTGAAGATTTTAGAATATTGTATGAAATGACATGTATGAGGGCAGAAAGTAAATTACTCATAATAATCGTGATGATTAGAGAGTTGCTTATAAAAAATAAAGAAATAAATGTTAAGAGGTATATATGATTTGACTTGTGTGCTGTAAATGTGGGAGAGCAACCAAAATTTATAGAAGTTTTATAATGAAGAATAGATCTCTTAGAGGTCATTTTTAGAATATCACATTTTAAACAATTGAGTTCGATTTGACCCGAGCTTGATAGGATGAGATATGTAATGATTGAGCTCGATAAGAAAAGATATGGTCATCTAACTGTACTTAAGATATCAGGGTTATGTTACGAGATATAAGGATAATATCACGCTATGTGAGGAATTGGTAGTAAATGTATAAATAAGGGTAGAATAAGTTTTGAATCTGGGGAAAATTTAAGAATAATGCGTACTCGATCCTAAAAGGGCCGTTATGCTGCTGAAAGATGATTAACAATAAAGATCGTTGAAGTGCGAGAAAGAATCTTTGGACAGTTGGGTTATGATGTTGAGTTGCCAGTGAGGGAGTGTCAGCTCGAAGGCTTAGATTCAAAGGGTAAGGAACTTGAGTATGCATGTTTTTTCTATGAGGTATTTTTTTGTAAACTTGTGGTGGATCTTGTAGATCGAGAAGAGGTGGTAGGATTGATTGCTGAGGTTGAGATTGAATTTGAGGATGCGAGGATCGCTGCAGGTTTACCGGTGGGATGTGGTTCCCCAGATCATCAAGGATGTTTTAGATGTAATTATGCGTGAGGTTAACAGAGCAAAATATAAAAATAGGAATGACAGAATGCAACTGTTTGAGTGTGAATAAATTGAAAGCAATTGTTGCTTAATAGATCCTCTATTTCTGTGAATGTTGTTTGTGACTATTGTGTAAAAATGAATTTTAAAAATATTTGAATTTTTGTTATGGGAGCTTTGGAAATGACGTCATTGCTACTATAAGAGTATAAGAAGAAACACGTACAGAAAAAAGTGGGAAGTTCTGATTAGTTCCATGAGGAAAAGTTGTGAAAACTTAATTGCGTGTAAGAGTGAGTTATTATGAGCGTGGTTAGGTCAGAAGAAAATTTGGAAAATGATGAGCGCATAATTATGAGATTTTTAATATGCCCGAACATGTATTTTAGTCGTCCAATATATTTAATATTGGATACTTATGCGTGTTTGTTTGATTGTAGCTATTGGAGATGGATATTTGAAACCAAACTCTTAAAATCAAGTAAAAGTGTCTCCAGCAGTTCATAGCATAAAAACTCAAAGATACAATATATTTGGTCTCAAGATTGAATAAATATATATACAAATATTCTTGGAGAATAAGATCAAATAATATATTGCATCCAAGATCGTTAAAGATATTTTATATTGAAGATATATGCAAGAGTTTTCATGAAGAATCTCTACATCACTTAAGAGAATTATATGCAAGAATCTTAGGTGATTGGTTATAAAATTAGAAGATATTATTGTAAAAATATTTTTTACAATTTAATGTATAGTTTCTAAATTTGGATTCCTTCTTCTATAAAAGGAACCCCCTTTATTGTAATTGGGCATCTCATATTGGTGTAAATTTAGAAGAAATAAAGTCTTTGTTTTATTTAATTGTCTTCTCTCACTTTTATTTTCTTTTTTAAATAATTAGGTAGTTCATGCAATGTTCTTGGGAATGATAGAAGGCTAATCTCTTCTAGCTATGATTAGAAGGAAGCCCTTATCCAAGTAACAATAGTTATATTTTAATTCTAGGATTAGTTCTCTTTTGCAATCTTCTAAAATAGTTATAATCTACTTCTAGGCTTAACCATAGCTAGTAAGTGAATTTAGACTATTTAGCCAAAATCCGATGTTATAACCATTAAACCGGATTTTAGGGCAAACACGAAGAGAACTCGTAAGAGAAATTCGACCAAGCTTAACCATAGTTGGAAGAATTCCTCATATACATCGGATTAACCTAACCATGGATCTAGGATTGACATTTACATCAAAGATGCCCTACCCAAGATTTTTGACATGAATTATCCGCCTAGTAAATCTACATAATTACTATTATTGCTTTGGTTTGGCTGAATTCTAGTCGTAGCTATTCTCTTGATAATTGTTCTTGTTATTTATTTCTTTTCAATCTATCACTTATAAAACCGTAATTTGGCCTAAAAATTATTTGTTTTCTTAAACCAACCTATGGATTCGATCCCACTCATCCACGCTACAATTCGACAACCGTAATTTGAGCGGGTATTTTGTAGAGGCCATAAAAATCTCTTATCAAATGGCGCCGTTGCAGGGGGAGGCTTCGTTGAAAACTATTCTTTCTAATACTGAATTTTCTTTGTAAATTCTTTCTAATACCGTGCCAATGATTTCTAAATTCTTTGTTTCTAATATTCATTGAAAAGTATAGTGGGTCGGTAATGCTATTATATAATGTTTATATTATTGTCGTTGTTTCTCTTTCTGTTCTTTAGTTTTAACTAAAAAATTAAATTGTTTCGGGTTTTTGGGCGTTGTAGTAGCTTTGTGGTTGTTTATAATATGTTTAAATTTTACAATAGTGCTTTTGGAGGTGTTTAAGAATAGAGCAATAAATTTTTTAGCCGCTATTATTTATCACAAGCTCATCTCAATATTTTTTTTAACTGTAAAATCTGTTCTTGAATGTTTTACAGTTTTTGATCATCTATATTTTACAATTGGGAAATATGTTTTCAATTAAAATTTTAGATAATTCAAAACCCTTTCCGTATTGCTATAGATTATATTTTTCTGCTTAGTCGTCTGAGAGTTACAGCCTTTTGAAACAACTATAAAAATAGTCTCAGTAAAGGACGCCGTTGTTCATTAATCACTTGTTTTGAGCAGGGGGAGGCTAAATTTTAGAAAACTTCCTTCTTGAAGGTTTTTCCTTTCCGAATTATCTTTTCAAATTGATATTATTTAATACTCTCTCTCAGCCGAGCTAAAAGATATGCATATTTGAAAATTAGGACATTATAGACTGCAATAAACTTGAATATTAGATTAATATCGCTGTCACAAGTTCACTAATTTTTATTCTTTTGTTTTGTAGAATAGTCATAAAGTTGGTATTCAGAGATTGTAAGAAATTTGCAAAGTACATTGGCAAGCTTCTATCTAATCCTTCTTGTGCCCCCTAAGTGAAGAGGCACATCCTTCTTTCGCCCCCTAAGTGAGGGGGCGGCCACAGGTTCACTAGGAAACACTTCCCGCAGGTTGGTACCTCTATAAACTTAATATCTTGAAGGGTTCATATCCGTTCCACCCCGGCATTTGGAAATAAAGTCGTGTGGACTGTACAAATATACGCTGCTCTAATAAAAAACTTACTGTATTTGGATTGACCTATTGCAGTGTTTACAATTTATTTTCATTCCAACATTAGTAAAGGTAAAAACTGTTAGAGACTTGCGGGATTTTATCACTCAAAAATCTCTCTAACAAGTGGGACCACCCATTAGGGATACGAAGAAATTCGTATCACACGAAAATTGAACGTACCGGACCTGAAAATAACTGACAATAAAAAAGAGTAACAAGATTCCCGTGGGATTTCATCACCCAACGGATAGGTATACCGGACGGGGGTACAAACGCGAGTTTGCAGGATACCGCCTCAGCCTAGCTCCGTAAAATACTGGTTGTAGGTTTGCGATGTCACCGTTCTGAGTGCTGATGTACGATAAGATGACTCACTTGGGCGTGATGACTGAACATAAACTCTAAGCAAGTATTAGCACAGTAACACAGGGGAGTGTAGGAACCAAAGCCTTTGACTATCCTACCCTTTTGTGAACATAGAAGAATATAGGGGAGACCTACTTATTACTTCTTAAAAAGCGTTGAAGTGCTACAGTTTTAGGCTTGATTAATTTGTATTTGCATTGGGTGTTAATTTAATTATAAAATGTCATATATGCAAGAACATTATGACTCGCATTTTAACATCCCACAATATCATCAAAATCATTTACAATCATGGGATCACCAAAATTCTCAATACGTGGATCCTTTCCAACCTCATTCCTATATGCAGTCTCAGTAATCCTTTCAGTTATCCAAACAGTTCTTACTCGCTCCACCTAAACCATCTTTGGATGACACCCTTACTCTCTTCATGCAATAATCAATGGAAAGTCAAAAATAAGCATTGCAATTTTAGCAATAAATGATGCAATTCTAACAGCAGACTTTAGTGAATCAAACTTCTACAACCCAATCTATATCTAGGATAGAGACTCAGATAACTCAGTTGTCAACCACTTAGAGTGAAATAGAGCACGAAAAACTTCCAATCAATGAAGAAGAAGAACTTGAAGTTAAATCCCCTTGTGATTTAGAAAATAATGAATTCAAAAGTAATCAATGAATGTTTTCCCCGTGGGGTGAATGGATACCATATTACGAGACAGATTTAGAAGATGAACATTTTAAGGTCGACGATCCTATGTCACAAGAAGCTCTAAAAGAAGCGGCTAACATGTTCTATAATTTTTTTTCTCAATCACCTCCTAATTCCACCCTCAACATTCAACCACCGATGTAATTATCCATCCCTTCACCGATAGAGTCCCACCAATTCACAAATGATATCATGACAGAAAGTGAGTATTTTTCTAAATTCTTTGACAATTTCTCAAATGATGAGAATGATGACAAATTTTCTGAAAGTATAAATTCAACATCAATTCTTGAGAAAATATGAACTCCATTTATACCCCAACCAATATCACCTTTTTCATCTCTCTTCCTTGAATCTATACCTCCATCACGTGAGCCTAATGGGGGTACCATGACCATAAGCGATTTTGAGGACTTGTACGGAGATAATTCTTGTTGCATTTCTATTGATGAATGATTAAATTATTTTGGGGACTCGAATGATCTTGAGATTCATGAAATGGTACAATCATTATCATTTGAAAAATTGTTTCAACTTGGCCATGTCCCGAAGCCAATGAATATCCATGTCAATGGTCAGGATGAGTCCCATAAGATAAGTTGTGATTTTAGGCACACACATTTAAATTTTTGTTAGAGTCAATTGTTCCTCGATCCCCATATCTACAAATATGTTATATAGTTTTTCTTTTAATAAAAGAAAACATCTTTTTGAAAAATTATAATTTTGGGGATGCCTCACGGACTTGCTTTTTCAAAACCACCCATCATATTTTTTTGGAATATCAATGATAACATGGGGGTTTAAAATTTTTTAAAGAAAATATTTTTCTAGGAAAATCAAGTTTTGAATCGAGTTCATCTTCGGGGATGAATACTTTATACCAATCTTATTATTTACTGTATCACGAAGTAATCATATGATTGTATTGAAAATTATAAAGGAAAATATGTTGCCTAGGTATGTATTTGCTTTATCTTGGGGAAAATGGTTTTTCTGGATTTGTCTAAAAATTTTAACTTGAAATCATCAAATAATAGGCAAAGTTTTTATTGAGAATTAATTTTAAATTATATCGGGTTTATACATAATATATCTGCCCAATACGGGGCTAATATTAAGGATCACCATTCATGTGTTATCTGGTTTTTGAAAGAAAATTTGTAACCAAGATAGTGCATCACCTTTTTAACTTCGTATCCCTCCAATCATATTGAAAATTTTAAGTTTGGGGGTACATACGTCTAGCTGAAGACGGTAAACGTAGCGCTTCTAGGGAGGTAACCCATGACACATTCAGGTGAGAAATTCCAGTTTTTATCCTCCATTTTTTGTATGCTCTCAAACATTAAGGGCAATATTTTTTTTAAGTTTGTGGGTAGGAAGCCATTTGTTTAAATGTTTTTTGAAGAAAAGTGAAATAATGGCACTTTGACAATTTATAATATATTTTTGACAAATCTCCAAGCACTAAAACTGATTTTACCTTGAGTTAAATATTATGGAAAAACCTAAATTTTGAAATTATACCAAGTATACACTATAATATTTTAGACTATCTTAAGCTAGATGTACTATCTTTTTATTAGCGACTAATTCAAGTTCGTTTAGCTTATTTTGAAAATATGCACTTCACTATTGTTTTGCAATTAATACCTTCAATAGATTTTTGCTTAGCGTATGAGAAATTTAACATTTATATTAGGAATAGTTTGCTACATGGGAGACTACTGCCTTAGAATAAGTTCATTCATAATAATAAATAATAAGCCAAATGTGCCCTAAAAAATTTTACGCTGCAAGGCTACTCGTATGATTAAGAGCTGAAAGAAGAAAAATTATTACCAATCTCGAGTTTGACCATGAACTATGTGAAAGAAATACATGAAAATATTACTTGTGAGAATCCTGAGTCTAGGTCATGATGGGGCACCACACTCCGACAACCTTAGCTAACTGGCGGGGATTGTGGACTAAAAACTTCTTGTGATGGAGGCTTCACTAAGAAACAATGTACTCAATAAGAAAAGGCTTGCAAAAGAAAATAAAAGTAAAAAGTAAAATTCTAGGAAGATGAATTGACTAAGGCACTTGTCGAACTAACTGTCAAATTTATTCAAGTAAAAACTAGACTACCCAAAACTGAGTAAATTATTCTAGACAACGTATTAGGCGATAAAACTATTTTAACTGTACACTTAAATATAGCTAAAGCAAAATACTTAAATCTCTTTCTAATCTTGAGGTAATACCTCTAGTTTCGGATAAGCTTAAAATATTCTTTGGTATACTTAGGAGAATAACAAGTTTAAGTATTTTTTAATCGGTATATTTTGGTCACAACTAATTAAGGATTTGTTCACAGGAAATGAGTCATGTGTATTCTATAATTATTTAAAATGTCATTATTGACTTTTGTGGCTATAGTCACTGTAAACCCTTACGAGGCAATACTCGTCTACCGGGTTAAATATGGGGGTTTAACGGCTTGTTTTATATGTTAAATGCAATCGCGCTCCCTACAAAAGTGGCTATTATTTTGTTTTACTCGGGACGAGCAAAAGATAAGTTTGGGGGTATTTAATGAGTATGTAATTATGGCACTTTTAATATTCCCGAACATGTATTTCAGTCATCCATTATATTTAATATTTGATTCTTATGCACGTTTGTTTGATTGTAGCTATTGGAGATGGATATTTGAAACCAAGCTCTTAAAGCCAAGTAAAAGTGTCTCCAGCAGTTCATAGCACAAAAAGTCAGAGACACAATATATTTGGTCTCAAGATTAAATAAATATATACACAAATATTCTTGGAGAATAAGATCAAAGAATATATTGCATCCAAGATCGTTAAAAATATTTTATATTGAAGATATATGCAAGAGTTTCTATGAAGAAAGATCTCTACATCACTTAAGGGAATTATATGCAAGAATCTCAGGTGATTGCTTGTAAAATTAAAAGATATTATTGTGAAAATATTCTTTACATTTAAATGTATAATTTCAAAATTTGGATTCCTTCTCTTATAAAAGGAACCGTCCCCCCATTGTAATTGGGCATCTTATATTGGAGCAAGTTTACAAAAAATAAAGTCTTAGTTTTATTTAATTGTCTTCTCTTACTTTTATTTTCTTTTGTTAATAGTTAACTAGTTCATGCAATGATCTTGGGAATGATAGAAGATTAATCTCTTCTAACTATGACTAGAAGGAAGCCCTTACCCGAGTAACAATAGTTATATTATAGTTCTAGGATTAGTTCTCTTTTGCAATCTTCTAAAATAGTCATAATCTACTTCTAGGCTTAACCATAGCTAGTACGAGAATTTAGACTATTTAGTCAAAATCCGATGTTATAAGCATTAAACTGGATTTTAGGGCAAACACGAAGAGAACTCGTAGGAGAAATTCGACCAAGCTTAGCCATAGTTGGAAGAATTCCTCTTACACATCGAATTTAGTAAAACTTAATTTGACCAAACCTTAGATGCCTAACCATGGATCTAAGATTGACATTTACATAGAAGATGCCCTACCCGAGATTTTTGACATGAATAATCCGCTTAGTAAATCTACATAATAACAATAATTCCTTTGGTTGGGCCAAATTTTAGTTGTAGTTATTCTCTTGCTAATTGTTCTTGTTATTTCTTTCTTTTCAATTTATCTCTTATAAAACCGTAATTTAGCCTAGAAAGTATTTATTTTCCCAAACCTCACTGTGGATTTAATCTCACTCATCAATGCTACAATTCGATAACCATACTTTGAGTAGGTATTTTTCTATAGGACCTAAAAATCTCTCATCAAAAAAGAAAAATTAAAATAGAATAAAATATGCGGAAAATGACAATGATGGGAAGACATTTTTACCGAAAAGGACGTCTGACATGGATAACGGAAGGGATGCCTTAGTTCCAAAACCGAGGACGGCTCGTGCGAGGCTTAATAACTGTCAGCAGTTAAAGAGAGAAAATAACACATAAATTTAATGAATAGTGAGAGGGGAAGAAAGAAAAGAGGCAAAAATAGCACAAAAATTTAAAGAAATTTAATCGATAGGGACCATCAGTCAAAGCGTGAGAGAGTTGCTGAATCTGAATCACGAAGATAGTTATACAGTAGCGTGGTGAGGGAAGGATACGGTGGTGCCTCGGATTCTCATTCTGACATAGAAGGTTATTAGATGCCATGTGATGTGTATATGTGTTTTTGTAGATCATTTTGTATTGCTAGTAAAAGTAATAAATTACTATTTATAGTAATCTATGAAAATATTTTTTGTATATGATATATGAAAGATATTTGAATGTGTCTGATGTATATAAAAAGATAATGATAGATATCTGGGCCTGTGTGTAGGTCGAATTGTGCGGAGCGTTGTGCAGGATAAAAATCATTTCCTGTAGTTTATATGAGGAATTCCCCTGTAAGTGAGGCATCGACCTCTGGTTGGCTGACTGAGTCTGAGATCGGGACATCTAGAAGTGAGGAAGAAGTAGGTGTTGATCAATTTCTAGACTTTCCTGGAAGATTGATATCCTATCCCTCTCACTCGGATGCCTTCAAAGAGTTTTGCAAAGCTTAGGCTTTTGTAGGAGGTATATGGGGTAACTGTATTGATTATGCCGGTAGGCAATTTAGGGGTTGCATTGTAGTAACGGGAGAGGAATATTTTTCTTTGCTGGTAGATTTGGATTAGGAGAAAAGGGATAGGGGTATAGAGGAATCAATTTCTTTAGAGTATTTCGATAGATAGGGGTATATATAGGGTAACTGTATTGATTATGCCGGTATGCAATTTAGGGGTTGCACTGTAGTAACGGGAGAGGAATATTTTTCTTTGCTGGCAGATTTGGATTAGGAGAAAAGGGATAGGGGTATAGAGGAATCAATTTCTTTAGAGTATTTCGATGGGAATGTTCAGAGTAAACTTTCAGAGGGTTTTTTATGTACCTTTCTCAGTTGGAGTTCGGGTTGAGTATTCCCCTTAGCAATCTGGCAAAAGGGATTATGAATCTTATCAGTGCATGTCCCGTTCAGATGAATGGGAACATGTGGGAGGTGATAAATGTTTGTCAAGCTTTAAACATAAGGTGGGAATGTGAGTGCAGAAGGTGGAGGATATCCTCTGAGGATGTGTTATAATTTTATGGTATAAAAATTTATGGTGTAAGCGGAGGGGCTTATTTCTATGCGCGCTCAACCCGACCTCGCTTCTTCGATCTGAACTCAGCAGGTCGACCTTGGAACGATAATGTGATATGGGTGAAGGGCGATTGCCTTCAAAGAGATGATGAAGAACCCATGGAACTTCTGTTTAGATCTGTAAAGCAACTTAGGTATAGCAATGGATAATGTATGAGATTGATTGTTGAAATGTACGTTATTCGCTGATGTTTGATGTTTTGTTTATGATAGGTCTTAGATCACAGGTGATGAGGAAAAAGTCAGTGCTAGATAAAGTTGCTCTAGAGGAGACAGAGCTTGAGGTTGTATTGGAGAATCTTGGCACTAGCAGGAAGAAACGTGCTAACAACTGAGTTGAAAAAGTTTAGAAATCTTAGTCGACAAGGCTAATGACCAACGCTGACGGCAGTAAAAAGTAGGGGACTGGTGGGGAAAGGCGAGTGAACTTGCCTAAGGACTCTAGAGTGGATGCAAGTTTACCTAATTCCATTACGTCAGGCAAATTAGCTCAACGGTTCCCCAAAAGGAAAATGCTGAAGCATCTTGCAGCTCCTGGGACCTCGAAATGTGGTGACGCTGGTGAAAAGGCAAAAAAGAGAAGGGTTGAACCTTCTGAAGTATTAGGGGGAAAGGTCGTAGAAGATCGACCTAATTTTGAGGATGATTAGAAAGAGGTTGAGAAGAAGGCCAAGTTGGCAACTATCCACTGGGAGGATGAAATAAACAAAATGGTAGGTTTATATGCTCGAGTATGTGTTTTGTGATGTATTTTGTATTATGATTAGAGCTAAACAATAAGGTCAAATTTGTTTAATTTTGTTGCAGGCTGCTCGGTTGATGAAAGGAATATGCCTCGGGGTCGAGGAGGAGAGAGCTGAGCTTACAAGGAAGAAGGTCGAGCTCAAAAGGAACGTAGCTCGATTGAGGTCTAATTTGAGCAAGGAAGGGAAGCGGATGGAGGCCCTGAAGGCTTCCCAAGTAGTAGAGATTAACAAGCTTCAGACGATGGCAAGAGTGGATTTTGAGGAGGTGGTAACTGAGCATGACAGGCTCGGCCAATACCTTATGTCCAAAGGAAATTCTAAAGAGGAGGTGGATGCCATTAGGGCCAACACCTATGTGGAGGCCGAAGATGATGTTGTTGGGGTTGTTGATGGGCTGGATGGTGTATCTCCTTAGACGGTGAGAAATAACCATGGGGATGATAACGAATGTCCAGAGGTGGAAACTGAGAAGGTAGGATAGTGTGATGGCACTGTGATCGTATGAATATAATGGAATGTCTATAAACTAATTGGATATATGTTGGTTAAAATTCTGTAGGCTAAGTCATTTTTGTAAACCTTGTTACAAGAACTTAAGGACATACACCTCAGAATAACAAATTTAGAGGTTAAGCTTGCTAAGGAGAGAGAGACCTCAGCGTCCCTGTTATCTTCGTAAGCAGATTTGCAGGCAAGGGCGGAGTCAGGAATTTATGTTTGGGGGGTGGGGGGGCGAAGATAGTATGATGAATTATATTAAGCTTAAAAATTAATCAAATAAAACATTATATTTTACTAGCAAATTATACGAATTTACTTCTCATCTTGTCAAAATAGTCAAAGCTTTTTACGGCAAAGACATGATCAGCTTAAGGTGAAAAAATTATCAAAATAAGGTTATTATTTGATGACATCAAGAATTGAACCTTAAACTCTTGGATTAAAAGTTCCTCACTTTACCAGTTGAGATAACTTTCCTTGATGTCATTAAGATAAAAAAAATGTACAAATGTATATATATATATATATATATATATATATTTTAAATTTATATACCTATATAGGTATTTTTCAACAAAATTCTTGGGGGGGAGGCGACCGCAACCCCCCTCCTCCCTCCCCCTAAATCCGCCCCTGGTCTACAGGTTAGAATAGAGCAAGAAATATTGGATTTGTATGCTTCATTAGTATAGAGCTACAAAGTATTAAATAGAGTGTAGAGATAGACCAAAAAAGAACGTTACCGATTTAGGGGCAAACGACATTAGAATGGTGCGTATAAAAGATTTTAGTTTTTGGCAGACTCAAATATAGAGAATGTGTACCTTAAACTTGGAAGTATATATTATGATGTATCCATCCAAGATTGTACTTCAACCTTAAGTTCAAAAGTAGTATTGCATAGTAGATGTCAAAAAATAGATATTATGTTAGAAATGTGTCATATGTTGATTGTTCTGAATTGAACTTGATACAATGTATCTGTAATGTGCAGGTCGAATTGGAGTCAGCTTGCTTACTCGAAGATGATGTCTGCCAATGTAACCAAGAATTTGTAGAGGAGTTCGATAGGATGAGAGATGCAAATGAGGATGGAGAAGATCAACATGTGAAGGTGCATCTCAAGTTTGTTGAGGCGACATAGGCCGTTGCTGACCTAACTCGGCAGATTGAGGAGAAGAATGCCAAAATTGAGAGGAGACAAAAAGAGCTCAAGGAGTTAAGAGAACATGCAGCGAAACTCAAAAACTAGAATAGTGGACTGATGGTAAAGAGTAAAGAGACTGGCTTAGCCCGCTACCGTATATAGGCTTTAGAAATATTAAAGGAAGGCTTAAATTGGTTGGTGACCGGTTTGAGAATTGATTTCTTTAATGAACAGAATAATCGAGAAAAAATTCAAACTGATCTGGCAAATAGTAGGAGTGAGCTGGGGCGACTAAAGAAGAAATTAGTTGATAAAGAGAGCGAGCTAAAGATAGCTCAAGATGATCTTTCTGCGTCTAAAATTGTAGCTGAGCAATTGACCATAGCTTTCTCTACAAAAGACATGGAATTTTAAACGGTTCAACGAAAATGCAATGAGTTGAATGAAAGGGTGGCACAACTGAAGGTTTAATTAACGCAGGTCAACTTGCATGCCAAGAATGCCGAGGTTGGGGGCACTCGAAGAAGAATAAGAATGATGCAAGAGTTTTCTCTTGTTCTACGGAATGTCATTATCTTATCAGCTCGAATAAGGGATCTATAAGGGGAGGTTGCTCAAATTTAAGGGACTGTGCTTAAAGGAGTTGAGCAATTATGTGAGTCTCAAGTATAGCTGGATCCTGCTCTTACCACAGAAAAAGGGTTAGAGAGTGTTATCAGGTCGAAGGACATTGTGATAAAAGACAAAGTGGAGTTGTTAACGAAAATTCCAGATGTGGAAGAACTGAACAGGGAGATTGGTTTCCTTCGTGCCCAGGTGGTTGATTTGGAGGCAATTAATCGAGTTGAATTAGCTAAAGATGATGAAAAATATGCAAAGAACATTACTTTTACAGATTAAATAGACAGAGAAATAGAGAAGCGAAAAATACAGTATTAGAAGATCGCCTGCAGAGGTCAAGGTCGGTCTTTTCTCACTCAATTGTTACTCATGCCCCGCATTCAGAATTGCAGAGTGCGGTGATTGCTTATTTTGTAGAAGAAGTAAAAAGACTTGAGTTAGAGAGAGATACCTTGTTTGCTTGTATGGCAGAAAAGGGATGTATCTGCAAGGTTGATATAGATCGAAGAGATTGCGCAAGTTCCATGGGGACAAATCTAGGCCCTCGACTTGCTGAGTTGATAGAGCAGGGCAAGATTGTTGTGACTACTTAAGTTTGAGAATTCATGACTAGTCAATCTTCTGTTATAGTGGGAACCATAGCTGACATGCCAACATAAAAAAAAACTCTATTGTAGTGGTTGTATATAAACCTGAAAAGAAATAAAATGTTCCCTAGACAAGTTGAGAGATTAAAGCCAATTTTACCTATGCTTTATCTTATGTCTGGTTAAGCTCTTCGATTGAAAACTAGTATTACCTTTGTTTTAATCTCGGAGTGAAGTAGAGTCAGTCAAGCCAAGTGTATTCTTGATTTAGCGTATAGAATGTTGCAGACAAATTAAAAGAGATGAAATCAAGTTTTACCTTTGTTTTATTTTATGTCTGGTAGAGTCCTTTGATTGAAAACAAGTGCTACCTTGCCCTTATCGCATAAGATTTAGTAGAGTCTGCCAAACCAAGTGTATTCTTGATTTAATTGGTATGATGTCGCAGACATATTGAAAGAGATGAAAGCTAGTTTTACCTTTGCTTTATCTTATGTATGGTAGAGTCCTTTGATTGAAAACAAGTGCTACCTTGCCCTAATCGCAAGAGATTTAGTCGAGTCAGCCAAACCAAGTATATTCTTGATTTAACTGGTATAATGTCGTAGACATATTAAAAGAGGTAAAAGCTATTTTTACCTTTGCTTTATCTTATGTCTGGTAGAGTCCTTTGATTGAAAATAAATGCTACCTTGCCCTAATCGTAGGAGATTTAGTAAAGTCAGCCAAACCAAGTGTATTCTTGATTTAACTGGTATGATGTCGCAGATATATTAAACGACATGAAAGATAGTTTTACCTTTGTTTTATCTTATGTCTGGTAGAGTCTTTTTTATTAAAAACAAGTGCTACCTTGCCATAATTGCAGGAGATTTAGCAGAGTCAGCCAAACAAAGTATATTCTTGATTTAACTGGTATGATGTCGTAGACATATTGAAAGAGATGATAGCTAGTTTTACTTTTGCTTTATCTTATGTCTGGTAGAGTCCTTTGATTGAAAACAAGTGTTACCTTGCCCAAACCGTAAGAGATTTAGTAGAGTAAGCCAAAGATCATGGCAAGATATGTCAAGGAATCGGCGTGTCTATTTTTACCTCGAGGAAGATAATCGAGAGTTGCTTGAGTGAACTTACTCATCCTATCTGCAATGAGGGTTGCGTATTCGATCATCTTGTCATTTTTCTTGTATTGCTCAGAGTAATGGTGGACGATGAGTAGTGAATCTGTGTAAACTGAGAGTTCATGGATGCCAAGCTCAAGAGTGAGATTGAGTCTGTGAATGAGAGATTCGTATTCGGTATCATTATTTGAGGCCCCAAAATCTAGGTAGATTGATTTCATAATTTTGTCCTTGGAAGGGGTAGTCAATACGATTCTAATTCTTGACTCTGCGGGCCCTGCTGATCCATCTGTAAGAAGTCTCCATCCCTTTCATGCAATCCATTCAACCCGTTCGTCAAATGTTTTGGGGGATGGATCTTCTGCAACTTCCTCTATAAGGTCAGGATCATGTTCTTCCCACTCGGGTTCTTCCACAGGAAAATCCGCGAGAAAATCGGCAACGGCCTACCCTTTTTCAAAATGACTTTGTTCAAACTTGAGATCATGTTCTTCCAAACTGACTGACCATTGTTGCACTCTCCTTGATTTTTTTTTCTTGGATAGAACATCCCGAAGTGGGTAGTTCATCATGGCCTTGACTGAATGAGCTTGGAAGTAATGCTTGAGTTTTGGTGAAGTATAAACAAGAGTGAGAAGAAGTTTCTCGATTTTAGAGTACCTTATTTCCGCTGGAGTGAGGGTTTTGCTGATAAAGTAGACTGGTTTTTTTATTTTCCTTTCAAGTAGAATAAGAACCGAGCCGAGTGAAGTATCTAAAACTACTAGGTAGATAATCAGTTCCTCATTATCTATAGGGTTGCTCATAATAGGAGACTTCCACAAATAGGTTTTGAGATCCTGAAAAAGATGTTTTGCATTTTGTTATCCATTGAACCTCTGTATTTGGCTAAACTTTTCAATGTTTGGTACAACCGCGGAGTAATAGGAACAGCCAACGACAGCGGTCTAAAGATTTTGAAACAAAACAGTTGATAGTTGTAATCTTGCCGAAAAGTTTTTGAATGTCTTTCATCATTTTTTGGAGATGGCATATCGAGGAGAGCTCGAATCTGATATGGATTGGCCTCAATCCCCTTCTTGCTGATGAGGTGGCCTAGAAATTGAGCTGAATATACTCTAAATTAATACTTATCAGGATTGAGACGCATCATGTAAGATCGAAGATTGCTGAATATTGTGTTGAGATCTAAAATATGGTTGGTTGACTATATGCTCTTTTTTAATGTAGTGACAGGTCGGTTGAGTGGCCTAACGAAGAGTATGTGGATTATCAGTACTAGTACCTTCACTCAAACGATCTTGTGTTGGAGCTTGAGGTTGAGGTCTATGTTCCTCTTCTTAATGTATAGAATATCAGTGACCACGGCTGATCTCAGACAGAACCTCTCCCCCTAAATGAATGGATGGTTGAGGTTCATTCTGAATATTTCTAGAAATAGCTTTATTAGTGACTCTATGAGGTCCTAATCATTCCCGTGCAGAAATCTGGGAGGCTTCTGGCACCTAATCACGATCTTCTGTTGGAGGAGCCTGCTGAATGCTTTACAGAGCTTGCAAGGCAGTCTGCATTATTGTCATTTGATCTTCATGTCGTTTGAGCGGTGTTAAATGAGCATGTCATTCGGCGTCGAGATCCTTCTCACAGAGCTCTCGGTCGAAAGGTAACTATCATTCGAGTTCAGTGCGTCTCTTAGTTTAAGTGTGGAGATTTGCCCTTATCGCTATAAGCTGTTCTGGCCCAACTGAGGAATCGAGCTGGATTCCGGCTGCTGGTCGCCTGGATGTGACCATGATTAAAATGTTGTTGTAGAATGACCGAATGCCTTAGGATACCATAGAAAAAATCTTCTTCCCACAGACGGCGCCAAATATAATGGCCTAATTCCATGGGCTCGAAGTGGCTTGGAATTATCTCTTACACCAAAATATCTACGACAAATTCTAATGGAAAACAAGAAATAACGCAGGTGTTTAGCGTAGAAAACCTATGAATAGGTAAAAAACCACGACCTCGGGTTGATAATTTTTGTAATAGTGACTTTTATTGCTTGAGGCTGATGACATCTTATTACAAGTGATCTCTAGATTATAAAATGCCTGATCTTGCGAATAAGAAGTTTGGAGTTTCGAAAATCTTAGAAAGTATAGCTTTCTTGGTGATTTTTCTTATCTTTTTCTAGTCTAATTCTCAGTCCTTATCTATTCTGGAACTTTTTCTTTATATAGGCCTCTTCCACAGTTCTTCATCGTGCTAAAGCACGTTCTTCGAATAATGTGTTAGGTGGCGATTGATTGGGTAACTTTTGAGTTCGAAAGAGACAGGTGGCTTTGACTTGTTCAGGGTTTTTGGTTTGAGGTCGACCCACATTCTTCATCAGTCGTGAAGTATGTAGAAATTTTGATTGGAGAGGTCGTATGAAAAATGCATGAGTCTGACATAAAGGTAATTCGAACTGGGGAAAGCTTAATTTTGAGTAAGATTGAGGGATAGGCCCTTAAAATTACGGTATTTTTCAACACGTTCCTGGATGACAAACCTTACGATTATCTTATTGATGGTCACGAGGATGATGATTTTGGCAGGATTGGTTGTTAATGAAACATCCATATTGGGAGTTTGTTTCATTACATGTCTAGAATAGGTGTCAGCACTTCCTCGTGGTTACTCGTCGCAAGAGATTACACATGAAGCGACTACAACTGAACTAACACTGAGCAGGTACGTGGATTTATACCTATTCGCTAAAAAATTTCAAGCCTTTAATATTTTACAAAATGTCAAAAAGGAATTATGTTTTTTAAATAAAATATGTTTCGATTAGAACAATTTTTTTGTATTAGAACAGACCCTGTTAGAACAAACTTTTTTTTGTTAGAACAGACCCCTTTCGAATAGACATTTTTCTGTTCGAATAGACCCTGTTCGAACAAACTTTTTCTCTGTTCAAATAGGTTGCTCAGAACTTTGTTTGTTCGAATAGGATCTTGGCCCTGTTCGAATAAAAACCATGTCTGCTCGAACAGACTATTTCTTTGTTCGAACAGAGGTCAGGTTTTTAGCTTTCTTATAAAATACATCATTTCTTATTTTACATTTTACCTCTTCCAAAACATATTTTTCTAGGGCTTGAGTTTTTAGAGAGAAAAGAGATTTCTTTGAGCGATTCAAACGAGAACTAACAATTCAAACTTGAATCAATCATTGACTCATAAACCAAAATCACGATTTGAAGAACTTGTGAGATTCATGATTGAAAGCTTTAACGGGAGATTAAAGCGAGGTATTGCGAGAACGAAGGGCGTTGCAAAAATGTTGGAATTGATTGTGAGGAGTTTAATTAGAAGTGAGGTAACCACGGGATGTGTTTATCGAGTCTGTAAGTAATTAAATTCTTGAAATTTTGTTTCATATTGGGTTGTTTAGCTGTCGGGTGATTCGGCAGTGGCCTGTGGGATTTTCTCCTGAGAAAGGTTTCCCACAGGATTAATATTCTTTGGTCTTATGTTTAATTTCCAATAGCTTGTTGACACTATATAATCAAATCAATTTGAATTAGGTTAATGTTAGATCATTAATTCAAAGAAATTCGGACCTATTGATTTAGACCTAAATTAATCAAAATTGATTAATCTCGAGTGATTATTTATTTCAAATGGTATCAGAGCGGTCATGCTCCGAGGCTTAACAGCCTGAGCGTGGATCCTAACTCAATTATTTAAGATTAATGGATTCTAAATATGATAATTTTAATCTAGAAGAAATTGGTACTCAGTTAATTAAGCGGTGTGCTAAACTTGTAAAAATTAACCAAGGTTAAAAAAACAAGTTAGCACACTCACTCATAAATTTAACGAAAAAACTGAGAATATAAATCTTCAGTTTAAAAGACTTGAATGTGAGAAACATGAGCTTATTGACAAAGTAAATAATTTAGAAAATTAAGTTTATACTTCTAAGGAAAGAATTAAATTAACCGTCAATGAATTAGATAAGGCCAAACTTGATTTAGTCTCATCTAAACTGAAACTTCAAATGTTTTCTCATGGAGCGATAACCATTATAAAATGGTAAGTATGGGCAAATCTAAAAGTGACAAAAGGGGGATTGGATATGAAAACATTGATTCAAATAAAAGATCCTTTTTGGTTATAAAATTTGTTAAAGCCAAAGTGTTGGCCAAACCTATAGTATAGTGTTTAATACTCGCACTCAAGCTAGTAAGCCACACTATCCAAAAGTGATTTATTGTCATACTTGTGCTAGAAGGGGACATTATGCTTCATATTGCAGATTTATTTCATATAATAGACGGGTTGATTGGCTCCCTATCAAGGAAAAGATGATGATGATAAAGAAATCTCTAATGCTCACTCAAAAAGCTTAATATCAAAAGTTTATCAGAGTCATTTGGGTGCATAAGGATGAGTTGACACCTCAGTTAAGATGCAATGCTGCACTGGCAGCTATGCGGTCTATTTGGGTGTGAAAGGATGACTTGTCGCCTCAGATAAGGTAATGAATATCAACTGAGATAGGCTATCAGTATTCTCCATTGATTAGGTACGTTTCTTACCCTGTCTCATTTTATTTTTATTTTTATTTTTAAGAAAGTAGAGTACTATTTTGTTTTTATTTGTACTTTGTACTTTATGAGCTTTTGTATGTAGAATATTCTTGCTAGACTTGGACTGTGTTTTTGTGTTATATTCATTCATAGGATAATTATTTGGTAAAATCACATTTCACAATAGTCAGTAATCATCTTATTTAAGCTAAAAGCTCATCGTGATTAGAAACACGTGAGGATAACTGTAGAGACTTTGTACCTAATGCTATGCATGGATCTAGCCATTTTACAAGCTTAGAGTGCGATTTCATAAAATCTTTCCAGATTTAGCATTTTTTTTTATGATCTCATTTTTTATAATTAATTGTCGATGGTAATTTCAAGTTCATGTTAGTCTAATAGAACATTCCTTATACTTGATTCGAAATGAAAAAGATACTATGTGAGACCGAAGATATGATAATAAGCTTTTTATTGTTACACATTTTTAGCCTTTGTCTATGCTTACCCAAAATGTTATCCACTTGCAGCCCCTTGTGCCTTAAAATATGTCGTTCATTTTTCTACCTAAATCCTTTATTAGTTTACCTGTTTGTTCTGAGACTTTAGAGGGGAAAAAAGGATAAAAAAAGAAGTAATTTTTGAGGGAAAGATGAATATAAGAATAGAGTGGGTATCCCCAATCTATTTGCTAGTATATCAATCAGAGTCTTGCAAGAATAAAAATAAAATAAAAAATAATAATAATAAAGGAGACGAAAAAGTATTCTATTCATGTGTACTTAATAAGAAAAGATAATGACAGAGGTGAACTCAATTTGTAAAAAGATGGGGAGTTAGTATAACTGTAGTCTCAGAATGCCAGTAAAATACCTATTACTTCATGTCCCTTCCCTTGCCTATAATATAACATTTTCAAGACCTGTTTAATCTTGAGTTTAACACAACCAGTTTAGTGGAGATGAGAGATAGAGATTCTATGTTAGTTAACTTGACACCATCTATGACAATTAATTTCTTATCTGTGAGATCTTTCAATTTACAGTGCGCAGTTTATTTGATGAAATTTGAATTTTTCTATTCACATACTCATATTCATATTTAACACAGAGTGTTTACTAGTCAATTCTCAGTAATTTATGAGTGACCACCCTGGTAAGGCCTAAGTTGAAATAACTTTCCAATATAACATTCTAACTGCGGCTGAGTAATACGTTAAAAACTGGGTATCCATTTGACTATGCACACACACACCAAGTAATTCATTTAGTGATTAATATATAATACATGGACGATGTCTTGGTCATTATAGAATATTTTAGATTTATTGTCTTTCTATCATGCCTTGTGTTTAGAGGGAGTGTTGTCTTCTTTTGCTAACTTATTTCAGAGGCACTCCCCATGTGTATTTTCCTTTTATTTTATTTTAAGGGGGTTACCATTATTTTGAGGGGGTGATCCACCTTATTTTGGGGTATTGGTGTTTAGTGTTTTCCTAACTACATTTTCGTTTTGTTTAGTATGACGTTTTGAGTATCCTAACAATCTATCTTTTTAGAATATTTGCTCTGACATTTGCTGATATATATTTCTCATCTATTCTGCGTTTAACTCATTCAGCGACTGTTATACATTTTGTTCTACTTGTTTGCTTATCCTTTTATTTGCTATTTACCCTTTGTTCATCAGTGCCAAAAAGGGGGAGAGATGATCCTGACAGGTAAGCCAGGTAAGATATGTTATTTTTTTTGGATCCCTTATTTTATTTGAATGGCTACGTGATGTATCTTATTTAGTGTGCAGGGATTTCATATTATATGCTATAGGATGAAAGTAGAGCTTTAAGTATGGATGTTTAGCGATTGAGTCAGTCCAGATTATATGCTATAGGGTGGAAAATCTACCCTTGGATGAATTTTTCTCTTGCCACGTCTGGTATTCACCTAGATGCTGGGAGACGAATTGGGTGGAAAAGAGGGTAGATTTCAAAATCCACCCGCCACATCAGGGTGTACCTAGCTGTTGTGGGCGCTCTAAGTAAGTAAATCCTCATAGCATTAAAAAAATACAAGTATAATCGACTAACCCTTTTTGAAGCGTACAACCTTCCCCGAATTGACCGCCTCACATGCGTAAAAGAAAACGTAACCGTCGATGCCTTCACTTCCGCACCACAGGATACGTTTCATGTAGCAGCAACGCACTTGGAGACTTGGGCGACGGCGATAGATTTTCCATATTCTGCAATGCAATCTTCAGTTGCTCCCTCCATTCTTCCATTAGAAATCTATCATTCGAGGCCATCTCAACTACCACAAATATATAACAACAGCAACAACAACAAAAAAAACTTAATCTCATTACCACTAAATCACTAAGCAACTACATCATCAAATAAAAATTAAAATCAAGAAAGTGTACGTACAATTGAAAGCCAAATTACAACTCTTTCATCATTGTCTCTTCGATTTAATCCAATCTTGCAGAGATGATGATGATGGTATCAGTTCACAAAACCATACTACCAATATGTCTCCCATATTTTTTTAACACATTAGGCTACAGAAAGGGTAAACAATAATGAAAAAGGCGAACAGGTGAGCAGAAAAGTTTATAACAACAATTTTGTAAAATGACTAAATCTGTAATTGGATTCATACATGAGTTACTTTATATAATAATTAAAATCATTTACCATAACAACGTGGTCTCTATATTCATTGACCTGGATATGTGACTGGAGATAATAATGGACCTAATTTTAAAATAGATCCATGTAAGTATCATTTAAATGCTTCTAAATGTAAAGATCGAAATACATTAAGGAACTTTGAAACTGCCATTATCCTTATAGAAGCTTTGAGGAATGTGCTATGCCTTACACCAATAGAAAATACAGGAAGGCCCTATAAGAGAACGTGGATAAATGTATATAAGAAACTTATATTCATTGATGTTGGGTAAGATTACAGAAAATCCTTCAAGAAAACTTCATCCTATATTTAAAAATAAAGAGCAAAATAAAGGTTAAATAATAGTCGAACTCTTAATAGGCATATTATGGTAAATAAAAACCTTGGAAACAATTTTATCAGTATTTAACAGACTACAAAAAGAGTTTATAAGATTATTCCCATCTAATAAGTGAGAGAAAAATTGAGAAGGCCAGTTATTAACGTATTCTGTGATAGAGCATAATAGTTACTCCTACTAAGAACAACCAAATTCAAAATATATTTAAATTGAGAAGTCCAAAGTAATGTGGCTAGAGATGGAAGAGGGATTTTGGCTTGAGTACTTGAATTAATCAGATTAACCACATGGACATCTTCTTTGTTTTCCATTGTATTCGTAACAATTAGCCAACCAAAATCACATCCAATGTGTCATTGTTTAAGAGTACCATTAATGTCGTTGAGCTAATAACGTCGTTTAATATATGTGGAGTTTCAAAAGCAACAAGACTGGAGACGGTTATCTGCATTGAGAGCAAGCCTCCAAACTTTGTTTTTGATAGCAATCATCAGGGTCATAGGAATTCGAGGAAGTACCTTGCTGCGCCTCAAAATCCAATAATCAGAATAATGATTAAAACATGGATAACTGGGTGTACTAGTCGGGGAATCTAGCCGATTCACCTCACAAACAACCGAGCCATAGACAAGTTTAGGCTCAGTCATTCACAATAGTAATTTCATCAGAGTAAAAGAAAAAATACAGCGGAAGCAAAAGATATATATACATATCTAAAAATGTAAATACAATGACTTAAAATACTATACAGCGACAAAAGGCTGGGATCATACATGAGTACAACAACAAGAACAGATCTACAGCAACTCAAAACTGGATCCAACAGCTGAGCTCTCAGCCAACAACAACTACTCCGCCTCTGAAAGGGGGGACAAAGCGAGAGTGAGCAAAACCACGGCTCACTAATGCCCAACAAGGCTAAACCACATACTAATATAACAGGTACAGAGAAGAGAGAGATGAATGTGATAAAGAATGCTCTAAAGTGCAGTAATATAAAGAACCTACAAAGAAAAAGGGGGAAGGAGAATATGAATGAGATTAGGAGAAGGAATAGGAATATATGCGATAATGTAATGATGTGATGATGATATGATATGATGATGATGTACTATGATGACTAGGATAATCCCATAATTATCCTAAATGTTGGATGATACGCTAAGTCCTAATGTAGAATGATTGATGTTTAAAAGGACTAGACCTTATAGTTAAAAATGTTGGGCTGATCAACCACTAATGCAAAATAATCTTAACGAGAATCTCAGTTGGATACAATGGGTACGGTTAGTTTGCAAGCTCGACCACACTTAGGATTTATCATTTGATCAGAGTGTTCCAAGCTTTACAACCCACGGAGCCAACGTCCGAACTTTATTTCACTTATTCCAAGGAATTTAAACCTCAAGGATAAGACTAGTACCTAAGGAAACTGTCTCATACCATCCCACACTCCCGAAGGGTAATAGATATGATAGTGTCCAGCCAAAACTTCGCCTACTATTTTAACCTGATGTAGGAATCTTAGGTCCTATCGAGGGTCAGCCGATGTAGAAATTTGTTATGTATCCGATCCCGTTAAGCTAATAGAATATAAAAGAAGCCCATACTGCAATCAGATCCCAAAGATCAAAACAACACAGCCGCCCAACCCGACCAACACACACATAGGATAACCACCTGCCTCAGAGGATGGCAAACAATCCTAACACAGATGCAAATAGTGACTTATAGTCAGTCACAACATCCAACATCATCAGTCTCAATAGACTGGAACACAACCACAAAGGGCAACCCATAAGAAATACCTCACAATGCACGACCTCATTAAGAACAAGGGAGACATGCCCTACGTGCCTAACGATGGGAAAAACAATAATAGAATCCCAGCTATAACTGAGAAACAATGCAATTAAGAACCTAATCGCAAGCACCTCAATGCCAATATGCATGCCCTAACCAACGCGAGTTACACTAGTAAAGTAATTTAGCAATGAAGGGACACACGCCTGATAAACGGCTCAAATTCCACAGGATAAACTCGAAACTCCAACAACCGCAAATCCAACAAACAACGGAACAACCCGCGGCAACAAACACGCCAACCCGACACCTGCAACAAAGCACCCCGCAATCGCGAAACCCCAAAACGAAATTACAAACACAAACCCTAGAATCGCAATCACAAATTGGAGAAGAAAGGGGAAATACTCACCGAAGGATAGACGAGGAAATCTGCCCACAACAATCGCCAAACTCCGAGGATTGAGCAAGGATAGAGTGAGGGAGAGGGTGAGTTGAGAGCGAGGGAGAGAGAATGGGAATGAGGAAGAGAAATGAAAATAAGAACTAAAAGAGGAAAACTACCGCCAAGTCGTTCGAACGACAAGGAAGTTGTTTGAATGGACAAGGAATTCATAGAATGGATTCAGAAGTCGTTCGAATGGACCCAGAAGTCATTCAAACGATTAGGAGATCATGGGCCAAATTCCAGGGGATTGGTCAACTCGTTCGAACGAGACAGGATGTCATTCGAACGAACCACCTTCAAGGACAATATTTTCCAGAGGACATGTCAACCCGTTCGAACGAATCTAAATCTCGTTTGAACGACTTTGACAAAAACTGGAAAAAAAAACACAAGGCTCTCCTAGAACCATACGATCACCCAAACACGAGAAATGCACCAAACACAAGCCAAAGCCAACAACAACACCAAGCCAACACCTGGCTCCCCAAAGCCTCCACACAACACTACCAGGCGAGCGACCACAGAAAACACGAAACCACTCAAGCCATAAAAAGACAAATACAAGAACCTGATGCAAGAATGAGATGAGGATGCAAGGTGATATGAATACACAATGTATGGATGCGGATGAATGAATAAGGAAGAATAGTAAAATAAAATAAAAGAATTTTACGGGACACTACCTTATACCCTCCTTAAAGAAAATTTCACCCCAAAATTTCACACATACCTCAATCCGAGAACAAATGCGGATAACGGCCCCTCACAACTGCCTCCAACTCCCAAGTAGCCTCACTAGGATCGTGGTAAGTCCACTGTACCTTCACGAAAGGAATAGCCTTGCTGCGAAGAATCTTCTCCTGTCGATCCAAAATACACACCTGATGTTCTATATATGAGGCATCGTCCTGAACCTCTATCGGTTCCCAGTCAATCACGTGAGTTGGATCCCGCTCATACTTCCTCAGCATGGAAACATGGAATACGTTGTGAACTCGACTCAGCTGCGGTGGCAATGCCAAATGTTAAGCTAACTCTCCAACTCTGGCCAGAATTTTGAACGGACCAATAAATCTCGGAGCTAGCTTCCCTTTCTTACTGAAACGCATTACGCTCTTCATCGGAGAAACCTTCAGTAAAACATGATCGTCGATCTCAAACTCTAAAGGTCGCCTGCGAATGTCTGCATAACTCTTTTGTTGGCTCTGTGTTGTACGTAACCGATCTTTGATAATAGTAACTGCCTCAGTAGTCTCACGAACCAAATCTGGCCCAAGTAAATTTTGCTCACGAACCTCTGTCCAACTCAGTGATGATCTACACGGTCTACCATATAAAGCCTCATAAGGTGCCATTCCAATGCTCGACTGGAAACTGTTGTTGTATGCAAACTCCGCTCAAGGTAAGTACTCGTCCCAACTACCCTTGAAGTCTAACACACAAGCCCGAAGCATATCCCCCAGAATCTGGTTAACTCTCTCCGTTTAACCATCGATTTGTGGGTGGAACGTTGTACTGAAGTCCAATCTAGTATCCATGGTTCGCTGGAAACTCTTCTAAAAGTCACCAGTAAATCTGGCATCTCGATCTAAAACTATAGACACCGGAAACTCGTGTAGACGTACTATCTCTCTCACATATAATCTGCTCAGCTCGTCGACCGTCAAGGTCTTGCAAACCAGAATAAAATGGGCGGATTTAGTCAATCGGTCTAGAGTCACCCAAATAGAATCGTGGTTCCTCTTGGTCCGCGGTAAACCCAAAATAAAGTCCATCGTCACATGCTCCCATTTCCACTCTGGAATCTGTAAAGGTTTGAGCTGTCTTGCGGGTTTCTGATGCTCGGCTTTCACCTGCGGACATGTAAGACATTTGGAAACAAACTCAGCTATCTCTCACTTCATGTTGTCCCACCAATAATGCCTCTTTAGGTCCTGGTACATCTTCGTACTACCTAGATGAATAGTATACCTGGAGCCGTGAGCCTTACTCAAAATATCACGCTTTAGTACCTCTGAATTTGGCATACATAACCTGCCCCTGTACCTAATACTGTTATCTGAGCTAGTTGTCCAATCGTGTCTGCCGTCATCTGAAGCCCATGACTGTAATCTAGCATCCTGCTGCTGCGCCTCAATAATCTGAGAAATCAATGAAGGCTGACTCTCAGATTTGCAAGAAAACTACCGGTACTCCGTGAACGCAAACTCAACCCAGAATCTGCCACATCGCAAAGCATCAACCACTCATGAATCATCAAACGTGCAAAAAGTCCCCTAGGCAAACCGCTCAAAGCGTCAGCAACCACATTCGCCTTCCCTGGGTGATACTGCAAGTCAACATCATAATCCTTCAGGAAAACCATCCATCTGCGCTACCTCATATTCAGCTCTTTCTGTGAGAAAAGGTACCGCAAACTTTTGTGATCATAAAAGAGCTCGAACCTCTCCCCGTAAAGATAATGACGCCAAATCTTCAATGCAAAAATCACAGCTGCTAACTCGAGGTCATCAGTAGGATAGTTTCTCTCATGCACCTTAAGTTACCTCGAAGCATAAGCCACCACTTTTTCTTCCTGCATCAGAACGTAACCAAGTCCACTTAGCGAGGCGTCTCTGTAAACCATGTACTTCTGCCCACTGGACGGAACAATAAGAATAGGTGTTGTAGTCAATCTTTTCTTTAACTCTGCGAAAGCTGAATCACATCTACTTTCCAAACGAATCTAACATCCTTCTGCGTCAAGCGAGTCAAAGGTGCTGCAATCCGTGAAAAACCCTCGATGAATCTGCGGTAATAGCCGGCCAAATCCAAATCTGCAACGGCCTCAACTTTAGAATGATCCACTCCAATTCCATCCTTGGATACAACAATGCCCTTGGAATTTCACCTTTTTATGCCAAAAGTCACACTTCTCGAATTTCGCAAATAACATGTTCTCCCTCAAAGTCTGCAATGCAATCCTCAAGTGTTCCTCGTGTTCGGCCTCGGTCTTCGAATAAATCAATATGTCGTCCACGAACACAATCACGAACTAGTCTAGAATGGGAGGGAATACTTGGCTCATCAAATCCATAAAAGCTGCGGGCACGTTTGTTAAACCAAACGGCATAACCTGAAACTCATAATGCCCGTAACGAGTCCGAAATGTTGTCTTCGAAACATCCTCCTTCTTAATCCTCAGCTGATAGTAACCCGATCTAAGATCAATCTTTAAAAAGAACAGCGCTCCCTAAAGCTAGTCAAAAAGTCCTCGATCCTAGGCAAAAGATATTTTTTCTTGATCGTGACTTTGTTCAACTAGCGGTAATCAATACACATGCGCATAGACCCATCCTTCTCCTTCACAAACATTACCGGAGCTCCCCACGGTGAAGTACTTGGTCTGATAAACTTCTGCTCCATTAACTCAGAAATTTGATCATATAACTCTTTTAGCTCAACAGGTGCCATACGATACGGAGCCTTAGAAATCGGAGTTGTACCAGGTAAAAGATATATACTGAAATCAATCTCTCTTGTCGGCGGTAAACCGGGAATCTTCTGGAATACGTCAGAAAAGTCACACACCGCCAGAATAGTACTAATGTCAACACCAACATATTTTAACTCTAAGAATGCAAACAAACCATCTCCTGACTGCGTCGGTTCTGGGCTAGCAAACACAAATTGCTTCTCACCAGGAATACTGAAGGTAGCTGTCTTCTCAAAACAATCCAAGGTAACTCGGTGGGTCAACAACTAATCTATATCCAGGATAATATCAAACTTATGCATCGGAAATACCAACAAGTTTGCAGAAAGAACACGACTACACACGACTATCGAGCAATCTCTACAAATACGGGAGATAGAAATCGAAGAATCGAGAGGAGTACCCACGGAAATCTCATCAAGCAATAAGGAAGACTCAAAACTAATAGTGCAGAGGAATGCATATGATATGAATGAATGAGATGCACCAGAATCGAAAAGAACGCAAGCGGGTGAATAAGAAATATGAAGCGTACCTTCCACTACAGGTAGAGTAGTGCGAGCACCTCACCTCCCCACTGCGTATATCCTACCTTGTCCTGACCCTGGCCCTACTGTAAACTCGGCTATTGCAGTCTCTGTCCACCCTGAGAGCCTGGAATCATCTGTCTACTCTGCGGACCCTGAAGCTGTCCCTACTGAATCTGTTGAAACTGAGGTTTCGGCTTGTGACCAATAGGACCCTGAAACTGTTGTAATGGTTGAGGACCTCTGGTTGGGTTTGGACAAAACTTCCTAGCGTGACCCCTCTCCCCGTAGTTCCAACACTCACCAAAAGTAAGCCGTAGTCTATCAGAATGTTGTCCTCCCATGAACCTAGCTGGGGTTCCATCAGTAACACCCAACTTCTATCTTTTCGGACCCAAGCTCTCATACTGTGCCTGAACTGCCTTGCCCTTATCGGCCTTCTGATCCTATCTCTGCTGAATCCTCAAGTCCTTGGACTTACGCTCCTCAACATCATTTTGCTCTATCGCCAAGGCATTAGACAAAACCTCTCTATACAAACTAGCCCCCGAAGAGATCAAAAACTTCCGATAATACGGACAAAGATCCTTTAGAAATTTCATCTTACACTGCTCCTCATCCTGAATGATAAACGGAACGTATCGAGAAAGCTCATTGAACCACTGATCGTACCCCACAATACTCATGTCGCCCTGCACAAGCATATAGATCTCTGAGATGCAAGCTTTCCTGTAACTCTGCAGGAAATACTACTCAAAGAACTACTCCTGAAAGGAAGCCCAAAGCACTGAAGCCTCTACTATAGTTCTCTTGGTAGTATCCCACCAATGATCTGTCTCACTCTGAAGAAGATAAGTGGCAAGTGTCACCCTCTGATCCTCGAGACACTTCATAGCGTTCAAAGTCTTCTCTAAAGACTTAAACCAAGTCTCTGCCTCTGATGGAACCGTCGTACCAAAAACATCGGATGCTTGTATTTCTAGAGCTGCTCAAGATAACTGTGCTCTCTAATCGCTGGGATCCTGGCTTGCTGGAAGTGGGCTGTAAAACTCTCCATGAACTGCCTCATTTCTGCCAAAATACCAGGAACAGCTGGGGTAGGTAAAACGACAGGCTGCTCTGGGACTACTGGAGCGGAAGGAATGCCCTGGTCAATCGAGACTGACCCCAAACTCTCCTGACTAGGTGCTGGCTTGTCAGTAAGTACACCACGACGCAACCCCCTGCGGCCACGGCCCACTTCTCGGCCTCTGCCTCTGCCACCTCTCGACATCTACACAACAGAAGCACACCTCAGGAAATAAGGAAAGATAATAAAATACATACAACCAAAAGGGATTGATCCTAACTCCATCTAGAAAATTACTCGTCATATGATTGCTAGACCAGAGATAGGGATTAACCTACAACTCTAATACCAAGTCTGTCACGCCCCAAAATCCAATAATCAGAATAATGATTTAAACATGGATAACTGGTGTGCAGGTCGGGGAATCTAATCGATTTGCCCCACAAACAACTAAGCCATACACAAGTTCAGGCTCATTAATTCACAATAGCAATATTATCAGAGTGAAAGAGAAAATACAGCTGAAGCAAAAGATATATACATACATATCTGAAAATGTAAATACAATGACTTAAAATACTATACAGCGACAAAAGGCTGGGATCATACATGAGTACAACAACAAGAACAAATCTGCAGCAACTCAAAACTAGATCCAACAGCTGAGCTCTCAGCCAACAGCAGCTACTCCGCCCCTGAAAGGGGGGACAAATCAAGAGTGAACAAAACCACGGCTCACTAATACCCAACAAGGCTAAACCACATACTAATATAACAGGTACAGAGAAGAGAGAGATGAATGTGATAAAGAATGCTCTAAAGTACAGTAATATAAAGAACCAGCAAAGAAAAAGGGGGAAGGAGAATATGAATGAGATTAGGAGTAGGAATAGGAATATATGATATAATGTAATGATATGATGATGATGTACTATGATGACTAGGATAATCCTATAATTATCCTAAATGTTGGATGATGCGCTAAGTCCTAATGTATAATGATTAATGCTTAAAAGGACTAGACCTTATAGTTAAAAATGCTGGGCTGATCAACCACTAATGCATAATAATCTTAGCGAGAATCTCAGTTGGATACAATAGGTACGATTAGTTTGCAAGCTCGACCACGCTTAGGATTTATCACTTGATCAGAGTGTTCCGGGCTTTGCAACCCACGGAGCAAACGTCTGAACTTTATTTCACTTATTCCAAGGAATTTCAACCTCAAGGATAAGACTGGTACCTAAGGAAACTGTCTCATACCATCCCACGCTCCCGTAGGGTAATAGATATGATAGTGTCCAGCTAAAACTTTACCTACTATTTTAACCCGATGTAGGAATCCTAGGTCCTATCGAGGGTCAGTCGATGTAGAGCTTTGTTATGTATCTGATCCCGTTAAGCTAATAGAATATAAAAGAAGCCCGTACTGCAATCAGATCCCCTAGAACCACACGAACACCTGAACACGAGAAAACGTACCAAACACAAGCCAAAACCAACAACAACAACACCAAGCCAACACCTGGCTCCCCAAGGCCTCCACGCAGCACTACCGGGCGAGCGACCATAGAAAACACGAAACCACTCAAACTACAGAAAGACAAATACATGAACCTGATACAAGAATGAGATGAAGATGCAAGGTGATATGATTGCACAATGTATGGATGCGGATGAATGAATAATGATGAATAGAAAAATAAAATAAAAGAATTTTACGGGACACTACATACCTACTTAGACGGTTTCTCCAAAAAGATATCTTGTTAAAGCTTACAAACAACATCAAATCGTACATAATCAACTACATCATTCTCAAGCACCCGTGATCCAATCTCTTGTACGAGTTCCCTTAGAAGTTCAGACCACTCATTATCACTGTCCATTGTGGGGTTCAACAAAATAAAGAGATGAGAAGGCACAATTTAATGAAAGATCCTTGAAGCTCTCAAACTCGAACTACTTTAGACTCAAAGATTAAGTATGGTGAAAAGAATTGGCTTGAGCTGTATATCTAAAACCCTAGTCAAATTGTAGAAGGATATATAGGGTATGTAAGAGGTCAAAAGTAAAATATTTCCTAAAAGGATTAGAAGTCAGTTCTTTCCTAAACAAATATGTCAAGTCAATAAATAAGACATTTTTTACTTCTTATTCTCCAAGTTTATTAGTTTATTTTTTCTTCTTTCGTTATCCTCATTGATTTGTTATTAATACAAAATCAGCAACACTAAGAGCATCTAGTGTATGCTCTCTATAGTTAAAATAAAGAGGAAAAAGTACTAAAAACCATACTTTTAGCCTCCCCAATTGGGAAGTTATTTTAGGTTTCAATATTCTCTCTCCTCAATAATGAGGAGAGAGAAAAAAGTTTGAAAAATTTAAACTACTTTTTTTAACCCTTTTTGTTTACACGTCATACTTTTCTTTTGACATAGATTAGTTTTTGGGGAGTGAATGAAACCCCATTTTCGATCATATTTATTTCTCAAACATTACATTACATACCGCCAAGAAAATTATTTATTTAAACCCCACTTTCTTTCATAATTGAGTTAAACAACAATTTTATCTAAAACCACTTACAATCAGACTTCTCACAGTAATAAAAATCTAATATTGTTCAAATTATAATTAATTCCGGCGAAAAGAATCAAGGTAAAAGTGCTAAGGGTAGGAAAATCTTGTCTGATCCCAATATTCCTGAATCCCATCATCAATTACTTCAATGCCTTTTACTATTGTTCCTTCAAGTGTTATACTACCATATCTGCAAATGACAAATGTCGTCTCCCACGAAGTGCACCCAAGAAAAAGGGTAAAACTATCAAAGAAAGAATCATATCTCTTGATGAACTTGTTTCTCATAAGGGCAAGACGGAATAGGATTGGTGCTTCAATATGTATATGCTATAATGAAGGACTATCATGAAAAGATTTAAACATGGAATGATGATAATTTAAATATTGCACTAACTTCCTCCACAAGTTGCATGAGAAAGAAAAGCGACCTCTCATTTTTTTCTCACAATCTTACTAAAGGCGACCGCGATGATATTGCTTTCAAAAGGAGAAGCCTGAACCCCTGAAATTCTAATCCCGGAGACCGGTTAAATGTACAAAAGCTTCATATATAGCCTGAAGTTCTCACGTTGAATTCAATTATTGAACCTACGATAATTCTTATATCGAAACTATTAGAGCATCTCCAACAACTTAGTATACTGTTACACTTTTCACATAATTTAGCAAAAACTCCTTCCAACAGGAGTATGGTGTTCAACATACTCACCCTCATACCCCTCCAAAGTATGCGAATCTGGAACTTGGAAAGTAGTATGTGCATACTACTTTTATGGGTCCCCACAACTATTTTTTCTCAAATAAGAGAATAGTGTGGGTCCCAATTATTAATAAAATCTTCTCTCTCTCCTAAAATAACATTGTGGGACCCAATTTTAATATAAAAAAACTGAATTTGGAGATAAATCTGTTAGAGCAAAGTGGTATGCTATTCCGGATACTAATATCCAAAACTGGAATAGCATACCGTCACTGTTGGAGATGCTTTTACAAGTCTGAACTCCAAACTGAAAACTAAATCTTTTCACTACATGATTATATCAGAAGGAATATGCAACAACATGGGAATTGCACAATAATACCAAAAGACTCACTTGAACTTGAATCAAAAGCTGTTTGAGGTACTCATTGCTTCGTTCAGCATCGGCACCTTATCTGTCTACCATTAAAAAGATAATCGAACACCAAACCCCTCATTTCTCATCAACTCAAACTCAACAATCACCAAAATAAAAACCCAAAGTAACACAAATAAAATGAAATACCTTGTTTAAATTGAAAATGTGATTTTACAAAGCCTTTAATTTTACTTGATCTGACCTCCCCTTCTCTGCTCAAACATAATCATAAATCTAACCTGGAGAAGAGATGATTCAGCAAGATGAGAGAGGGCAAATTTCAAATTAGGGTTTTGTTTAGAGGAAGATGGGATTTAGATGAAAGAGGGTTGTAAAACTACATTAATACTCTTTGAGTTCTAGGTTTAACTTTGTATTTTAGAGGGGTAATAACAGGGATCCAAACTCTAACAATTGAGGTTGAGTCATTTGACAAATGTGTGTGAAGAAGTAAAAAAGAATTCAACCCGAGAACTACAACTCTACTCTTCAAACATAAAAATCACTCTTCATTCTTCGTAGAGGTTTCCAACCCTAGATCATCGTAATGTGTTTCACTTTATCTGGTGTAGTATCGAATGTTATTTTCCAGTTATCATAGAATGTTGAATTTTCTTTGAAGTGTTACAGAGTTACCTAAATATAGGTGTGGATTTGTAGAAGAAAAATGCAACGATTAATATCAATTTTCCCCACTAGTTTTGATTATAATAATGTATTTGTGATGAAGGCAAAAATATCAATCCATATTCCAATAAATAATATCCAAAAAATACTATGATTAAACTGAGTTCAATTAATCCACAATACGGTTGAGAAGCTCTTAGTTACCATAAGAACACGAAGAACACCAATTGGATTGGAAAAATAGAGAATTCGATTACTAAAATAATGTAATTATAATGAGAATCTCACAAACCCTAGGCCTCTCTCAGAACTATTTTCAGATCTAACATAACCTAAAAAATAACCAAAGTTCTCTTTATATAGTAAGAAACTCAAAAATCATAAAATAACGGATCTCGGGGCAAAACAACGCCTGAAAATCAAAAACATCACCAAAGTTGCTCGAACGAACTAGGGAGTCGTTCGAACGACTTTACGCCTAATTGGTCTAAACCCTAGAAAAGTAGACCAATTGTTCGAATGAAAACACAACTCGTTCGAACGAAATATGGCTCTGCGCCAAAATTCCAGTGAGGTAAATTTTGGTCATTCGATCGAAAATAAAACTCGTTCAAAGGTAATATGGCTCTTGGCCAAAATTCCAGTGGGATGAAATTTGGTCGTTCGAACGACTCTGGCTAAAATCTAATTTACAAAAAGATCCTCCTGGATCATGGCTCCCCCCTTTAGGAACCTTGAGCTCTTGCTCAAGCTAGAACTGGAGATGTGGGAATGCGGCCATGCTCAATTCTCTGTTATACCACTTCAACTTACTAGGTAGTTGACCCTTCTTCCCAATGCAGAACGACTCAATACCACCCTGTCTTGTAATATGAACCTTCCCCTCTAGAATACCATCCTCCTGTAATGAATCATTTCTTTCTATCCATAAGTCATCAACTGACGGTGACGGTAGACAAGTATCGATTGTACAGTCTTCATCTAATAGAGACGGCTCAAACAGCTTCAAATGCTCGACATTAATTACCGAATACATCTTCATGAAAGATGGCAAATCCAACTGGAATGCATTGTCACCAATCTTCTTGAGAATAAAAAACAGACCATAACAGATAGGTTTGAGCTTCTTACCTTCCCCCTTAAGCCGTTCCTTACCCAAATGCAATCAAACGAGGTCGCCCTCTAGGAAAGTACACTCAACCCGATGTGGCGAGCCTTATACTTCGCTTGAGTGTTCGTAAACTGAGCTTCAACTGCCTCATGAACCTTACTAATCTTCTCAATGAAACGTTGAGCTTTAACCTACTCCTCTTCCTCCTTCCCTGACACCGTCTTATCGCCATGACTAAATATCAAATCAAAAGGGCTTTGAGGCAAGTACCCCAAACAAACTTTAAAAGGAGACTTCAACGTTGAACCATGAATTGCCTGGTTGAATGCAAACTAAAGATAGGGTAAGCTCTTATTCGATGTCTTAGGATCCTTAGAATGGAATCCCCATAATAAATGTACCAACGTACGATTAACGACCTCTGTTTGCCCGTCTGTCTGCGGATGAAAAGCGGTACTTCTCTTCAACTTAGTGTCCATCATCCCCCACAATGATCTCTAGAAATGCCCTAACAAGCGGCTATCCCTATCATAAATAATATAAGAAGGTAGCCCAAAATACCTCCAGACGTCTCTGAAATATAATCGCGCTGCTCCTTCCCTGTGACCATCTTCTGGCATGGAATAAGAACAATCATCTTGTTGAATCGTTCCACCACCACAAACAAATAGTCATTCTTACACTTGGTCATGGGCAAACCACCCATAAAATCCATCGAAATGTTCTCCCAAGGTTGACTAGGAACTGGCAATGGTAAGTACAGTCCTATCTTCTTATTGAAAGGCTTCGATATGCTGCATAGTACGCAACCACGAACCACACGAGAAACATCCACCTGTATCTTCGGCCAATAGACATAATACTGCAAATTTAAAAGAGTCTTCTCAACTCCAAAATAACCTGTCACCCGGAAACAAAGTGCCTTTCGAATCCACTGCAAACGGTCTCCACCCACAGGAATACATAGTAAACTACCTCTGTATATCAAACTATCCCTCAGAACATACTCGCACGTCTTGCCTTGCAGCAACTTCTTGTGAATCACACTGAGCTCCTTGTCGTTGTCATACCCTGAGACGTACTCAGAAGGAACAATAGGCTAGATCTGCATAGCTACCAACAAAGCGGAAATAGTTGGTAATGAGGGTCGAGATAACATATCAACCAACTTGTTATCCATTTCTTTCTTATACTTGATCAATAAAGTAAACTGCTGAAGGTACGCCATCCACTTCATATGGCGAGCTTGCTGAAGCTTGGACTGCGTAGATAACAACTGTAATGGTTTGTGATCAGAATGTACCACAACCTCCTCCCCAATAAGTAACTCCGTCAATGCTTCACCGATTGATATAACGTGTAGAACTTCTTATCGTATGTAGGATAGTTGCGTACTGCTCCTGTAAACATCTTCAAAATGGTAAGCAACCAGCTTCCCATCCTGTAAAAGGATCGCTCCCAATGCATAGTCTGACGCATCTATTTCAACCTTAAAATGCCACTGTAAATTAGGCAACGCTAACACTGGTACATCCAAAATCTTCCACTTCAATAACAAAAAAGTCTTATCATGGAGCTCTTCCCACACAAACTGTTCTCCGTTCATCATCAAAGAATGCAACAATGCAGCTATTTGTGAAAAATGCCGAATAAATTTTCATAAGTACTGACAAGAACCCAAAAAACTCCTCACTTCTATCACTGTGCGGGGTCTAAATCAATTAGTAATGACCGAGACTTTCTCTGGGCTGACCTTAAACACGCCACCACCAACAATAAAGCCCAAATAGAGTTGCTCCTATTTCCCAAACTCGCACTTCTTCCCATTCAGAAAAAATTGTTGTGATTGCAACACGCCCAACACTTTGCGTAAATGCCCAAGGTGTTCCTCCCATGTGCGACTATATATCAAGATATCATCCAAATATACAATCACAAAATCATCAAAAAATATACGAAGTACCACATTCATTAGCCGCATAAACGCCGCTGGAGTATTGCATAACCCAAAAGGCATTACCAACCACTCAAATAAGCCCTGTTTGGTCTTAAACGCTATCTTCCAAGTATCCTCCTCCCAGATTCTAACTTGATGGTAACCCGACTTAAGATCCAACATAGTAAATAACTGAGCCGTCTGCAATTTATCTAAAAGCTCGTCAATCCATGGAAATGGATAACGATTCTTCACCGTGATCTTGTTTAATGCCCATAATCCACACACATCCTCCACGACCCGTCCTTCTTCGGTACCAGTAATACCGGTGAACCACAAGATGAGCAGCTTGGATTAATAACTCCTTGTTCTAGGAGTTCATGTACCTATTTCTTGATCTCATCAGACTCTGTAACAGAAGTTCGATATAAACCAATATTGGGTAGTGGCTCACCATTCACCAAGGTAAAATCATGCTCCACATCCCTCTTACGCTGCATTCCGTTTATGCCCAGAAACAAGTCTTCATACTCCTCTTGCAACTCCCCTATATCAATTTGTTACTTTGGAGACATTGCCAAAGTAGAAAATACCGTAGCCAACGGACCCTCTTAAACCGGTCGTACCAACAACAATACAAATTTGCCGCTTACATTGACCAACCACTTCGCCTGAGTCGCCGTTACCAAATTACTGGTAGTGATATGCTCCTTGCACGCATTAATGTGAAAGTCAGCCCTATCCTTCACCAGATGATACTTGCGAGCTTGACGGTAAAGGATTGCATCTCGGTCCCAAAGATAAGGGTAACCCAAGATGACTTGACATACGTCTAACAGAACCATCTAACATATCACTTCGTCAATAAACTTCTCAGTAATCGCAAACTTGAATGTACACTTCTTAGTGATCTTCAACTCTGCGTCTTTCTGAATCCAACCTAAACCATACGGCTTAGGATGAGCCATAGTAGCCAAACCCATCTTCTTCACCACCGCCTCAGAAATTAAATTTTTTTGGCTACCCGGATCAATAATGGCCTCGACTAAGCTTAGCTTCACCTGAATGCTGACATAGAAAAGCTCTTCTCAAATCGCCTCATCGATAACTAGAGATTTCTTAAACATTAGAGTAAGCTTAGGATTTAGCTTATCTAAATCTGGAAGATCCACAATCGCTGCGGCTAGTACACGTTTCTCTTTCTTGTCCTTCTCCTCCTTCGGTTGAAGCTCCAGGTGAAGTTTCCAGCATCTATCAGAGTTGTGCCCATTAGCCTTACAATGACTGCAGATAGTTCCTTTGAATGAAGACCCATCTCCTTTGAACTCCCCTTTCTGATCGAACTTCCAATTCGCTTTGTACCCCAACTTGCTCTTGTCGTCTTTCTTGTCGTTCTTCAAGTACTTGCCTTCAATGGCAATTGCTTTGACGGTAGTGACCTAGATATCTTCCACCTTGAAGAGCTTTAATTTTCTTCTAATGGACTTTAACAAACCCCCCGTCTACTTCATGAACGCGTCGTACTCATCCACATCAACATCCAAAACCAATGCTTGGTTATGAAATTCCATAATGAATTGTTGTGTGGATTGCCCAAACCTTTGGTGCAAATTGTGCCATTCATACCACCGCTCCAATTTGATAGAATTGCTTCTTCACCAAAACCTTGAATTCCTTCCAACTCAGACTTCCGACATCATATCATTTTTGATAGGATTTTCACCACGTTAGTGAGTGACTTGTGAATTTTAAAGTAGAGAAGTCAATCTTTAGAGCGTCAGAATATTCATTAATGGAAAAATAGGTCACCAACCTATCTAACCAATTATCTAATTTCTCGGCATCGACGGAACCATTAAAAACTGGAATCTCAATTTTAAAGCCAATAAGAAGATTTCGCATAAGATTCATTGACTTACCAAAACCTGGGCACTCCTTGACGAAATCAGCATCACTAGAATCATTATCTATCCCCATATTATTGATGCGTCTATCCCCTTTCAAAACCTTTTTTCTCCTCGAGCGGCCTCGCCGATGAGAGCGGCCTCGCCGTGTCATTGAAGTGGAAGCCTTCGTGAGATTTGTGAGACGCAATTGTTCAACTAACTTCCTTACAGTAGAAGTTAGGTCAGAAACTGTCGCTTCCAAAAGCGTGACTCAATCGCTGGCCTCGTCCATCTCCAAATTGTCCTTCTTCTTCGAATTAGGTTTGCGATGAATCATCAACGGACTTGCTCGCTTCTCCTTCGTTTGCCTCAGACGGTCACGTATAAGGACCATAAACCATAATCAACCCCTCGAGAATCGCAATTGGAAAACTGATACCACTTAATCCACAATACGATTGAGAACATCAATTGGTTTAGAAAAATAAAGAATTCGATTACTAAAACAAATTAATTACAATAAGAATCTCTCAAACCCTAGGCCTCTCTCAGAACTATTTTCAGATCAAACATAACCTAGAAAATAACCTAAGTTCCCTTAATATAAGTGGGAACTCGTAAATCATAAAAGAACGGATCTTGAGGTAAAACAACTCCTAAAAATACAAAACACCGCCAAAGTCGTTTGAACGAACTAGGGAGTCGTTCGAATGACTTTACGCCTAATTGGTCTAAACCCTAGAAAAGTAGACCAATCGTTCGAACGAAAGCACAACTCGTTCGAGCAAAATATGGCTCTGGGCAAAAATTCTAGTGAGGTAAATTTTGGTCGTTCGAGCGAAAATACAACTCGTTCGAACAAAATATGGCTCTGGGCCAAAATTCCAGTGGGATGGAATTTGGTCATTCGAACGAGTCCCAACCTCGTTCGAACGACTCTGGCTAAAATCCAATTTACAAAAAGATCCTCATGGATCATCAATACTATGAACAACGATTTTACGATCAAAGGAAATTTCCTAAAAATTTAGTATTGTTAGATCAAATCATCGTTAAATCTCATTCTAAAGCTCTCTTGATAGAGGCTTTATTCTAAATTTACCAATGAACAAAAACGTTTTATTAGAGTTTTGGCAACTCTGGAGATTAACTGGATCCCAAATTATTAAAAATTTCATACTTTGATTTTTCAACGTTGAATTCTGTTTAGGGAGAGAGAAGGCATAAGAGCCATAAACCCTTTGGTTCCTTTAAATGAGTCTCCAATTTCAAGGAGAAACAACAAACCTAATTTTGGCCAACTGTGAACTAGATTTCGTCCAAGAGAAAGAGGGGGAGGAAAAGAGGGGATGGGTGGTTAGGGTATGAATGTCAGGATTTACTGGAGATGAAGAAGAAAGGTGGTGATGAAGTCAGATTATGTTTATTTAAAGAGATAAAAGGGGGAAATTACTTGAATACCGTTTAAGTTACAGGTTTAACATTGTATTATACAGGTGTAATAATGGAGATCCAATAATAATCTATAATCAAATTGAGATTAACCTAATCGAAGAACTAATGCGAAAAACACAAAATTGGTGGGTAAAACTTTCTAAATTCGAGAGCTACAATTGCTCAAATTTTGATTACAATAAAAAAATTTCTCGATCTTTCTCGATCTCTAGATCCTTTTTACATTGCCTAGACTTACCCTCTTAAAGGCTACAAGTTCCTAGTTACAGCATAGGACATAAATACCATTGAAACTCACTAAACAATGAAGAAAACACGATAGTCGTTCGAACAAACCCATGGGTTATTGGAATGACTAGTTCAATTGAGCCTAGAAATTGAGGCAGACGTATTTGGTCTTCTAGGAACCCAGTCGTTCGAATGACTCTAAATGTCGTTCGAACGACATGTCAATTTATGCCTAAAAATAGAGGCAATCATAATTGGTCCTCTGGTAACCCAGCCATTCGAACGAGTCCAAATGTCGTTCGAACGACTTACCAATTTATGCCTAAAAAATGATGCAGTCATAATTGGTCTTCTGTTACTTCAAACTCGTTCGAACGGCCCCAAGGCTCATTCGAACGACATGATATCTTTTAAAGATATTGAATGTCTAGATCCTCCTAGATGATGGCTCCTACTTTTAGGAGCCTTGAGCTTCTACTCAAGCTAGAACTGGAGATGAGGGAATACGGTCGTGTCAATTTTCCTATTGTACCTAATGAGCGCGAAATTATGACATTTTTAATATGCCCGAACATATATTTCAATCGTCCATTATATTTAATTTTGGGTACTTATGGACGTTTTTTTTATTATAACAATTAAAGATGGATATTTGAAACCAAGCTCTTAAAGTCAAGTAAAAGTGTTTCCAGCAGTTCATAGCAAAAAAAGTCAAAGATACAATATATTTGGTTTGAAGATTGAAGAAATATATGCACAAATATATTTTGAGTAAAATATAAAGAGAGATTGTATTCAAGATCCAAGAATTATATTGAGAAGATATTCTACGACAAAGATATACTCAAGTATTTCCATGGTTAGAAGATTTCTACACTCAACAAGGAAATGATATGAAGATATTTTCATATAACTTAGTGATTGATTGTAATAATATATATTGTAATATTCTAGAAATGTATACTATTCTTAAATATTTGAGTTCTTTCACCTATAAAAGGAACCCTCCCCCATTATAATGGAGGCATCTCATATTTGAAGGAATTGAAGAAATACACGAGTACTTTTTATTCAAGCATCTCTCTATCTCTGTCTCCTTCTCTTAAAATTGTTTTATCTATTTTAATGCAATGATTTTAGGAATAATGCGAGGCAAATCCCTTTCTAGCTATGACTTGAGGGAAGTTCATACCTAAGCAGCGATAGTGATATATAGTTTTCTAGGATTAGCTCTATTTTAGCAAATCTTCTAAGGGTTATAATCCACTTCTAAGCTTAATCATAGTTAGAAAGTGAATTTAGACTCTTTTGCCAAAATTCGGTATTATAACCGCTAAGTCGGATTTTAGGGTAATAAAGGGAAGAGATGTGTGAAAAAAAATTCAACCAAGCTTAACCATAGTTGGTTGAATCTCTCCTCTAAATCAGATTTAGTGAAACTTAATGATTAAACCATAGATGCCTAACCATGGATCTAGGGCTAACATTTGCACTTAAAATGTCCTACTCAGAATTTTCGGTACATAAATCCGCCTAGTAAAATTATTTGATCTATTGTTATTTTCGTTGGGTGGAACTTTAGTCATGGCTAGTTTATTTTAATTTAATATTATTTCCTTACTTTTCTCTTAGTTTTGAAGAAAATACCAACTCATTGATAAATCGGCCTAGGACTAGTTTTTTGCATCTTGACACTCTCCGTGGTATGACCACCACTCCACAATTTCTACAATGGTAAATCCATAATTGAGCGGGGTATTAAGTAACTCTTGAAAAAGCGTTCATCGGTACCACTTCGACTTGCTAGGTAGTTGACCTTGCTTCCCAACCCAGAACGACTCGATACTACCCCGTCTTGCAACATGAACTTTCCCCTTTAGAATACTATCTTCCACTAACGGATCATCTTTTTCAATCCTTAAGTTATCAACTGAAGGTAGGCGAGTATCGATTGTAGAGTCCTTATCTAAAAGAAACGGCTCAAACAGCCTCAAATACTCGGCATTAATCACCGAATACATCTTCATAAATGGTTGCAAATCCAATTGGAATGCATTATCACCAATTTTCTTGAGTATCGTAAACAAACCATAATTAATCCACAATACGATTGAGAAGCTTTAGCTAGTAGAAAAACATTAAGAATACCAAAATTGGGCAAAATAAAGCTTAATTTCTTAAAAGAAATGAAGTAGATTACAATGAATCACACCAAAAACCCTAGGCTTCTCCCAGAACTCTCTCATATGTAACATAAAAAATATAACCTAGAAAATAACCTAAGTTCCCTTTATGTAGAGGGAACTTGAAATTACAAATCGAACGCATCTCAAAGCAAAAGTACGCCTCATAAATAAAACTGCCGCTAGAGTCGTTTGAACGACCTTACGACTAATTGGTCTAAAACCTTAGAAAAGTTGTCTGGTCATTCAAATGAAACCCGACTCATTCGAACATAATATGGCTTTGGGCCAAATTTCGAGAGGACATGACAACTCGTTTGAACGACACTCGACTTCGTTCGAACGATACTCAACTTTGTTCGAACGACTTTGACAAATTTTCAAATACTCTAGATCCTCCTGGATCATGCCTGCCCTCTTTAGGAGCCTTGAGCTCCTGCTCAAGATGGAACTGGAAAGGTAGGAATGCGACCCTGCCCATTACCCTACCACTTCGACATACTAGGTAGCTGACCCTTCTTCCCAACTTGGAACGACTCAAAACCACCACATGTCTTCCCTGGCAGCAACTTTTGGTGCAACACACGACACCCATTAGGATCATCATATCCTACAATATAATCTGACTGAACAAAAGGTTGTATCTGCATAGAAACCAACATAGCATAAATAGTTGGTAATGGGGGTCGAGATAACCTATCAGCCAATTTGTTGTCCACTCCCTTCTTATACTGTATAATCAAGGGCAATTGCTGAAGATGCGACCTCCCCTTCATCTGGCAAGCTTGCTGCAGCTTGGACTGTGTAGTGAAAAACTGGAACGGTTTGTGATCAGTATGTACCACATACCACAACCTCCTCTTGCAATTTCCCCAAATCAGTTTGTTGCTTAAAAAATGCTGTCATTGGAGACAACACTCGAGCAGACGTACCCTCCTGAGCCGGTCGCACCAATAATACAAGCTTGCCACTCTCATTAGCCAACTGCTTCACCAGAGTCGCCGTTACCAAATTTAACGTAGTGACTTGCTCCTTACAGTCATTGATATGGAACTCCTTTCCCTCCTTCACAAGACGATACTTGCGAGCTCTACGGTAATAAATTGCATCTCGGTCTCAAAGATAAGGGCTACCCAAGATGACCTGACACACATCCAAAGGAACCACCTCACACGTCACCTCATTAATAAACTTCTCATAAATTGTAAACTTGAAAGTATATTGCTTCGTGACCATCACATCCGCATCTTTCTGAAACCACCCCAAACCATACGGTTTAGGATAAGCTGTAGTTGTCAAGCCCATCTTATTCACCAATGTCGCAAAAATCAAAATTTTCTGACTACCCGAATCCATAATGGCCTTGACTAAACTCTGTTTTACCTAAATAGTGACATGAAAAATCTCTTCCCGACTTTCTTCCTCTTGAGCCAAAGTCCGCGAAAACATAAGTGTAAGCTTAGGATATAGTTTTTTTACATCTGGAAGGTCAACAACCTCAGGGGCTAGTGCATATTTCTCTTTATTGCGCTTCTCCTCCTTCGGCCTAAGCTCCGGGTAAAGTTTCCAACAATAATTGGAAAGATGCCCACTCGCCTTACAATGATTGTAATAAAAATCTTTGGACGAAGACCCCTCTCCTTTGGCCTCTCCCTTATGCTTGATTTTCCAACTACACTTGTACCCGGACTTGATTTTGTCGTCTTCTTTGTCACTCTTCAAGTACTTGCCTTCAATAGAAATTGCTTTCACGGTAGCGTTCTCGATATTGGCCACAGTAAAGAGCTTCAACTCTCTCTTAATGGACTCCGACAATCCCCCCATCTACTTCATAAACACCTCATTCTCATCCATATCAATGTCCAAAACCAAAGCTTGGTTATGAAACGTTGTAATATACTCATATATTTAAACTTTTGGCACAAATTGTGCCATAAAAGCCATCTCTCTTGCTCATACCCAATCGGATAAAACTGCTTACACACTAATACCTTGAATTTTTTCCAACCCAAATCTCTTATATCGTGGCGTTTTCGATAAGATTTCTACCACGTGAGTGCATGATTTGCAAATTTCAATGTAGCAAAGCAAATTTGTTGAGCATTGGTGTATTCGTAAACTAAAAAATAGGTCTCTAACCTATCTAACCAATCATCCAACTTCTCAGCATCGATCGAACCGTCGAATACCAGAATTTCAATCTTAAATCCAATACAAAGATTACGCATAGGATTCATTGGTTTACCAAAACCTGGACACTCCTTGAAGGAATCGGTATCACTAGAATCGCTATCAATCCCCACATTATCGATGTCTCCATCACCCTCCAAAACCACTTTTCTCTTCGAGCGGTGTTGCTGAAGTAGAAGCCTTCGCGAGGTTTGTGTGACACAATTGGTTGACCAACTACCCTACAACAGAAGTTAGGTCGGAAACCGCCGTTTCCAAAAGCATGAGTCGATCGTTGGCCTCGTCCATCTCCAAATCATCATTCTTCTTCGAATTAAGTTTGCGATAAATCGTCAACGGACGTACTAGCTTCTTCTTCATTTGCTTGAGATGGTCATGTCTAGAGACCATAAACCACAATCAACCCCCAAAGAATTGAAATTGGAAAACTGATACCACTTAATCCATAATACGATTAAGAAGCTTTTAGTTAGTAGAGAAACACGACGAACACCAAAATTGGGCAAACTAAAGTTTTATTGCTTAAACGAAATGAAGTAGATTATAAAGAATCACTCCAAAAATCCTAGGCTTCTCCCAGAACTCTCCCAGATCTAACATAAAAAACATAACCTAAAAAATAACCTAAGTTCCCTTTATTTAAAGGGAACTTGAAATTACAAATCGAACGCATCTCGAGGCAAAAGTACGCCTCATAAATAAAACCACCGCCAGAGTCGTTCGAACGACCTTACGACTAATTAGTCTAAAACCTTAAAAAAGTTGTCTGGTCGTTCGAACAAAACCCAACTCGTTCGAACGAAATATGGCTCTAGGCCAAAATTTCAGAGGACATGACAACTCGTTCAAGCGATATTCAACTTCGTTCGAACAACTTTGACAAATCATCAAATACTCTAGATCCTCCTGGATCAATAATGGATAGGTTTAAGTTTCTTCAGTTAATAGACATAATGCCATAAATTTAAAAGAGTCTGCTCAACCCTAAAATGGTCTGCAACCCAGGAACATTGAGCCTCTCTAATCTAATGTAAACGGTCTCCACCCTCAGGAATACATAGCATAGTACCCCTATAAAATAAACCATCTTACAATTCATACTCCATGTCTTACCTTGCAAAAACTTTTGGTGACTCACATGGAGCTCGTGGTGCTCATCATATCCCGCAACATACTCAGATAAAACAATGGGTTGTATCTGCATAGTTACCAACATAGCAAAAATAGTTGATAATGGGGTTTTAGATAACATGTCAGTCATTTTGTTGTCCACTCCCTTCTTATACTTGATAAGAAAGATGAGTTGTTGTAGATACGACATCCACTCTATCAGGCGAGGTTGTTGAAGTTTGGACTGTATAGATAAAAACTAGAATTGGTTGTGATCGGAATGTACCACAACCTCCTCTTATAACTTCCCCATGTCAGTTTGTTGCATCGGAGACATTGCCATCGTAGATAATACTTTAGCCGACGTACCCTCTTAACCCGCTCACACAAATAACATAAACTCGTTGCTCATATTAACTAACCTCTTCACCTGAGTCGTCGTTACTAAATTATTCGTGGTGACATACTCCTTACAAATATTGATATGGAACTCTTTTCCCTCCTTTACAAGACGATACTTGTGAGCTCTACGGTAATAAATTGCATCTCGGTCCTAAAGATAAGGGCTACCCAAGATGACCTGACACACATCTAAAAGAACCACCTCATACCTCACCTCACCAATAAACCTTTCCGTGATCGCAAACTTGAATGTACACTGTTTTGCGATCATCAAGTCTGCATCTTTCTGAATCTATCCCCAACCATATGGCTGATGATGAGTTATAGTATTTAAACCCATCTTCTTTACCAACGCCTCAGAAATCAAGTTTTTCTGACTACCTAGATCAATAATGGCCTCTATTAAGCTATGCTTCACCTGTATACTGACATGAAAAATTTCTTCCCGACTCTCCTCCTCGGTAGACTTGTTCTTCTCGTCTTCCTTGTCACTCTTCAAGTACTTGCCTTCAATAGTAATTATCTTCATGGTAGCATCTTTGATATTAGCCATAGTAAAGAGCTTCAACTCTCTTCTAATGGACTCTGACAAACCCCCCGTGTACTTCATGAACACCTCATACGCATCTATATCGACGTCTAAAACCAAAGCTTGGTTATGAAATGTCATAGTGAAGTCTTGTACAGATTGCCCATGCTTTGGGTGCAAATGATGCCATTTGAATCATCTTTCTTGCTCATACCCAATAGAATTAATTGCTTCCTCACCAACACTTTGAACTCTTTTCAACTCAAATTTCCTACTACGCGACGTTTCTTATAGGATTTCTACCACATGAGTACATGACTGGCGAATTTCAATGTTGAAAAGCATAATTTCTGAGCATTTGAATATTTGTAAACTGAAAAGTAGGTTTCTAACCTATCTAACCAGTTATCTAATTTCTAAGAATCGATTAACTCATCGAATACTGGAATTCTAATTTTAAAATTGATTCGAAGATTGCGCATAGGATTCATGGACTTACCAATAATCGGTTTCTTCTCGATGAATTTAACATCACTAAAAACTCTATCTTCCTCCACGTTACCCTCATCTCTCTCCTCCTTCGTAACTTCTATATTCTTTGTATGCTCTTGTTGTGTCATCGAAGCGGATGCTTTGGTGAGGTTCGTGAGATGTAATTGCTCTACCAACTCCCCTAGAGTAGTAGTTAAGTCAGAAACTTTTGTTTCCAACTTCGTGAGTCGATCTTTGGGATGGCCCATCTCCGAATTTGTCTTCTTCTTCGTGCTAGGTTTTCGGTGAATCTTCAACAAATTCACTAAAATCTCTTTCGTTTACTTGAGTTGGTCACATGTAGAGACCATAAACCCCTTAAAAATCATTACTAGAAAATCTGATATCAGTTAATCCACAATCGAATTGAGATTAACCTAACCGAAGAATTAATGCGAAGATTACAAAATTGGTGGGTAAAACTTTCCAAAGGGAGCTTCAATTGCTCAGAATTTGATTACAGTGAATTTCTCTCTTAATCTCTCTCTGGATCTCTGGATCCCTTTACATATTACCTAGCCTTGCCCTCTTAATGGTTACAACTTCCTAGTTATAACATAAGACATAAATGCCCTTAAAACGCACTAAACAATAAAGGAAATACGATAGTCGTTCGAACGAACCCATGGGTCGTTCGAACGACTTGTTCAATTAAGCCTAGAAATCGAGGCTGTCGCATTTGGTTTTTTGAGAACCCAGCCGTTCGAACAACTCCAAATGTCATACGAATGACTCTAAATGTTGTTTGAACAACATGCCAACTTATGCCTAAAAATAGAGGCAGTCATAATTGGTCTTCTTGCAACCCAGTCTTCGAATGACTCGAAATATCGTTCGAACAACTTGCCAATGTATGCCTAGAAAATGAGACAGTCATAATTAGTCTTTTGTTCCTTCAAACTCATTCCAACGGCTCCAAGGCTTATTCGAACGACATGACATCTTTTAAAGATGTTGAATGTCTAGATCCTCCTGGATCAAATAATACCCTCAAACAATGGGAGTTTGGCAAATTTGTGAAGTTATTTTTTATGAGAATTACGTATATGACAAGGGGTAAAATAGGCAAACAAAAAATAGTCTTTTTCAGCCAATTTGGTCAAAAATGATCCAATGGTCCACATCACATCCTCATTATGAGGTTATAACTATAGCACTTGATGACTCCTAGCCATTTGTAGCAAAATGTGATTAACGGTTGTTGGGTATATCTCTAAAAGAGAAAGCCAACCTAATGATCGAACTCATGACCTCTTGGCATGGGTAGCTTATATATTGGTCTTAGGACATTGCCCCACATTGTCAGGGAATTGGGAATTTAAAGAGATATAGATACCCTCTCACTTACTCATTGGTTGTAGACATAAGTAGGAAGCATGTGAGTGTGTAATGGGCTTTTATACCAATACTCTTGCACACACACCCTTGGGCAGCTCAGGCTCGGGTTCAGGCAATAGGCTCTGGGGCCCAATGGCCTTTTCTATCTTTTTACTGAAAAGCTCTTTGGTGTTGGGCTTAAAACTATCCGTTACGTCTGACTTGGTTTTACAGTCTTCAAATTTACTTTGTCCTTCTACTCAGATGAAAATACAACAGTTTCGTCTTCTCCTTCTCTCTGCCTCTCTGTCTGCTTATTGACCTAAAAGAGTTTTATGAATCTAAGTATTATAAGCATTATAGAAGTGCAAAGTACCGAAGGCTTCTCTCCCTGCAGGAGGGAATTCTATTTTCTTAACTCGCCATTTTATCCTAGGGGCAACCGTACGGAAATAAACTGTTTGTTAGGCAGTGCGCGGAAAGGTCTTAAAGAAAGTGACACTGTCAACGACTCGGCTCTACTCCTGTTCCAGTGTTAATCATTACTCAAGTGCTGCTGCGACTTTTATCTCCGATTCAGATTACGACGATTATAGTTATCTTTTTTCTTATTGTTGGAAACGAGGCAACATAGTTTATATTTTGAACAACGGTCGAGATGAATCCTCAAACTATGGCTTTTCCTTTAGTAGTATAGATTTTTTTTGGAAATACCGTAAGTCGTAAATGTTTGCATAAATATGTACAATTGAACTTTATGGAACATGAACTGGCCAAGATAGGAAAGTTTGGAACAATGTAGTTACTTGAAGGATTAATATCGGACTCGGTACATGATCTTGGTCAGTTATTCTTTTCCATTTTGGTATCTATATTATAAATCTCAACGATTGTCCTACGTGGCGCGTCAAAGCTGACTATGACAAGATGACTAGGCATATAGCATTGACATTTGTGTTTGCAATAGTAAATAGTATGTAGCCATTTAATTAGTTTTAAAATGCTATTAAGCACCTTTAATTAATAAGTTTTGTAACTCCAATATGTAATAGAACATTTTGTTATATCATACATAAGTTTTTTAGAAATTTATGTTTTTGCTGCTAATTTATGTTTCATAAATATATCAGTACATCTATTCATTATTATGAATTTACACTTTTGCAAGGCAATTATTAACCCTTCAAGCTCTATTTGCCCAATGCTTCAAAGAGCTATGAGATTTATCGGGCATGTTGTAGTAACATTTGTTATAAAATCATTTCATGTTGAATGTGTCATATATGTCCGTGTAATGAAATGATAATGTGTATATTCTTACTATAGGGGCATTGAAGAGTTGAAAGCAACATTGGATTATGTAGATGCAATAATTCTTTGGAAATATAATTAAAATGAGGGGAAATTTTAGAGTCTAGAGGCTTTATAATCGTGTAGAGTTTTTATGTTCTTCGTGTAAAAAACTAAGGAATACATATAGGACCAAAAAAAGATCAAAGGGAACCGAGCAATTAATTTGTATCACTATAAAGTTATGTATTTTAGTGAAGCCTGACTTTGTGTGCAAAATTAAAGTCGTGCAAATAAAGATTGTGTTTTGACCAAAATATTGAGCTTTGACTATATTATTAACTTATTACGTAATTCATAACCTAAGTTTAGCGACTCTTATGATTTGAAGCACTCGTGCGTAGCACGGGCTCATAAGCTAGTAGTAATTAAGTATTGACTTAAAAAATAAGTTGAGTACTTCGTCCTAAGCATGGACTAACTTTTATTTACTGATTTGATTGAATTTAATTTAACTTAATTTTTGCAAGCTTTAAAGGTTGCAGGCGAGATTTGTTGTAGAATTATTCACTGGAAAATACACACAGTTTGACTTGCAAATTGAAACAAACTCATGAAAACCGTTGAAAATGAATATTACTTACATTTGCTTCATGTTTGCAGCTAACTAAACTGCCGCCAGAATCAGTCTTACAGTTGAATCTGATTAGCCACGAAAGAATTGATTGACTGCACCAATACAAATTCATAAACATCATGCCCCACGTGACAACTATATCATCTGACTATATCATCCAAGACGGAAAGAACTTCGCACTCTCATAATTCAAATTGTTCACGAAAAGAAATTATGACTTCTCTACTTGTGGCGCCTCTCCCCAACGCCACCGAGGAAAGAAATATATAAACTGACTACGATCCAATCGTATATGATGTATATACAGGTCCCCACCCTTTGGTATACACCTAATCTTCAAGTGTCTCTCTCCCTACTTCGGAAAATAATAATTATTGGAAGAGAGCTAGAATTACATCTTAAGTCCTTCAAACAATCATAGATAAGCTCAAATGATTGTAGGTAGCTTATACACCATATAATGAATCAAATTTACAAATAATTTATACGTCGTAGTCGTCCTAATCACCTATGCCCTCTTCCGGGCCAAAATTTAGATCTAAATGTATAACTTTGCCTATCGACTATCAAGAAACAACTCACCAAATTTGACACCAAACTAATGGGCAGATGAGACTTGTATTATTTGTCGATAAAAGCATGTGAGTACTCGATGAATATCGTTCTCAGAGATCTATACAGGGTTTTGGCAGCCAAAAATGATATCATGGTTTTTGTTTGGCCTACATTATTCGCCCCATAATTTGGTTTCCAAGGTAAAATAGGGAACCATTTGGAGATGACATAAAATACAGCTAATTTAAAACTTTGGATAAGAGCTCCTATATTATTGGGATATATATCTCTCTTTTATGTGTCATAAGAAACTTGTCTTCCCTCCCAAAAAAATAAACTTCTCCAATCTTCACAACTCCAAAAAAGAAAAGAAAAGAAAGATGAATGGTCATCAAAAGTTCGTATCGATCACCGATGATGATCTGAAGAACCCACTTCTCCCAATCCATGAAGCCAACAATATCCAAACCTTCAACTCTCCTTTATCTTCTATTTTCACTGCCAACAATTTGTTCATTCTTTTAGGTCCCTTAACATGTTTATTTATTTGTTTGTTTGTTGAGTTTGGTGACTTGAAAACGAGTAGGAACATGTTAGCGGTTCTTGCATGGGTGTTCTTGTGGTGGGTCACGGAAGCCGTTCCCATGCCCGTGACCTCTATGTCCCCTCTCTTTCTATTTCCGATATTCGGGATTTCTACCGCGGATGCTGTCGCGAAAAACTATATGGATGATGTTATTGCTTTAGTCCTTGGGAGTTTTATCCTCGCGCTTGCGGTGGAACATTATAACATACATAGGAGATTGGCCTTGAATGTGAGTAACAACATTATAGCTTTTTTTTGGCTCGTATTTACTTACAATATATGTTTGAAAATATGTCGTAATTTAAATACAGATAACACTGTTGTTCTGCGGCGATCCGTTGAACCCGCCTGTACTTCTCCTAGGGATATGTGCCACGACGGCATTCATAAGCATGTGGATGCACAACACGGCTGCAACAATTATCATGATGCCAGTGGCAACTGGGATATTACAACGGTTTCCTTCCGGGCCGGACCAATCGGACGTTGTTAGTAAGTTTTGCAAAGCGGTGGTATTAGGAGTGATATATTCAGCGACAATCGGAGGGATGAGTACGTTAACGGGAACAGGTGTCAATTTGATATTGGTTGGAATGTGGAAAAGTTACTTCCCTGAAGCAAAGCCAATTGGTTTTGCTACTTGGTTCTTCTTTGGGTTCCCCCTTGCTTTGTTGTTGTTCATTATTTTATGGGCCATACTTTGCATGTTTTATTGCTCAAAGGGCGCTTCAAATGTTCTCTCTGCTTATTTGGATAAAGCCCATCTGAAATCAGAGCTCCAAATTCTTGGTAAGTGGGCCCCCTCTTCTTTTCCAACACCAAGCCCAAATCTTGTCCAACAATTTGACGAAAATTAGTGCGGGTTTGGGCTAAAACACGACTTTAGGCTCGATTGCTTTTCAACTTGAAATTACTCATTGCTGAATGGATAGCTGTGACTTGGCTTATTCTAAAGTTGCCTAGTGTTCTTCTTTCTACCCGCTAACATATTCAGCAGTGTAGTTGTACTTCTCCACCTAGAAAGAGGTCATGAATTCGAAACCTCATGAGATTGGAAACTCGGGTTACAGAATCCCTATATAAAAAACCGGCTTGACGCTTGACTTGTGAAGTAAAAAAAAAAACAAACAAACAAACAGACATTTACTTGCTGAGCAGTTAGCAGTCAACACGTCAGTTTGGTAGTCAACACTTTTAGGTGGAAAAAAATAAAATAAAATAACACACCCCTTTACATTTTAGCAAGACTAAGTTTTGTGTGTGTTTACGCAGGTCCAATGACATTTGCTGAAAAGATGATACTCACGGTGTTTTCGGTATGTTGCAATCTACAATAAAAACGTAAAATTTCCTAAATCTGTTTTAAAGATGTTCCATGTTGTTAGTGTTTAAATTAGTAATTCTGTCTTTTGGGTTTATTAACGCAGACGCTTATAGTACTGTGGATGACAAGGAGCATAACAGATGACATTCCTGGTTGGGGTGATTTGTTTCATGGAAATGTGGGCGATGGTACTGTCAGTGTAAGTATTTTTTCGGACGAATTTTATCTGATGTGGGACTAAATGACACGTCATTCCAACTAAGGGTATTACAAATGTAAAACCCGTAACTTATTACACAAGTTTGATTTATTCCGTGTAGGTAATGATGGCAACATTACTATTTATAATCCCAAATGGAAAACAAAAGGGAGAGAAGTTGATGGATTGGAACAAATGCAAGAAGCTCCCATGGAACATCATACTTCTTTTAGGCGCCGGTTTCGCCATAGCTGACGGCGTGCGAACAAGCGGCCTTGCACACATACTATCATCCAGTCTCAGTTTCCTTGAACAAGTCCCGTATCTTGCAATTGCTCCGATTGTTTGTATAATAAGTGGTACCATCACGGAGTTTACGTCCAACAATGCTACGACCACTCTAGTTCTCCCTATCCTCATTCAAGTTGCACAAACCATGCGCATAAATCCGCTCCTCCTTATGGTTCCTGGAGCAATTGGGGCACAATTTCCTTTCTTGCTTCCGACTAGTACACCTTCGAATATTGTTGGGTTTTCGACTGGACATATTGAGATCAAAGACATGATCAAGGCAGGGACATTGCTCAAGATTGCTGGTATTGGTGTGCTCTCGCTTGCTATGCCTACACTTGGTAAGTGAAAATATATATTGGACCATACCTATCATTTTTTTTTTTTAAGAACTATGCTCATCTTTATATCGATCCGAACTTCATTTTTATTCGTACATTCAATCGTAGTAATCTTGGTTTATAATGTCTTACAGGAGCAATGGTTTTTGGGACAAATAGCCCCGTAAATCAGCCGGCAAGCTTTCTTGCACAGTAAAGTTAAGCCAAGCGATACATATTTGTACATTTCCATGTAATAGTTTTTTATTTTTTGATAATATTTTGTTACGAGCAGTTTTCACTGTCAAAAGGTTTTTCCTTATTTATTTTACGTCAAAGTGGGTCTAGCCATATTTATTTGTATCTTTTTGCAACATTTGTATGAAGTAAAGCAGGAAAAAAAATCGTATGGGGAATATATTGGAAAGAATTTGAAAATTGTTAGGAGCCCAGGCCAAGGTGGGAACCCAACTGGGTTGGGGTGTCCTACTGGACTCCTAACAAGCCCATAGGCTTTTAGGGTTTATGGGGAGAGTTTGAGAAAGTATAGATAACCTATATTGGGTTATCCTTTGTAACATATAACCTCTAAGGATACATTCATCAATAAAGATATCTCTACTCTTCTCTCGTATCATCCACTATTATACAGAACGTTATCAGCACTGCGAGCTAGTGGATCAGAAGGGATAAAAAAAACTCTCCAAATAAGTGTTTTCTGATTTATTTTTTTTGCGTTGTGGAGAGGTATTCTTTACCAAATATCGAATTTCTATATAATATTTGTTTGATCTTTGATATATAATATATAGATATGTATAGAATAATTATTATATATTTTTTTGGGATTGTGGACATTGGATTGACACACTGTCAATTTTGTTGCATAGCCTATTCCACAAGGATCAAATCGGCATATGGCACGTCTCAGAGAGATGTCCCAATCGCCGATAAATTGGCATTGAAACTGGGCAGTATAAAAGGCCTAAAGGCTAGAGGAGGGGGGGGGGGAGACAGAGTTTACAAGGTTTTCAGCCTCCAACGACGAATTACAAAAAATAGGGGGGTTGGTAGCTCCCCTAGCTACAAGAAAATGTGCTTTAAAATTACAGCTACGATCACAAAATTCAAAACGAAAATAAAGAAAAGATTCTGCCATCTCTCGAATGTCCGGAGCCAAGGTAAGCGCTCCCCAAGATAGATCCTCAGAACACTCCCTGAAAGCTCTGACCAAGCGAAGGCAATCTGTCAAGAGAAGAACTCGATGTAAACCACTGCTCAGAGCTGTCTCCATCCCTCTCAATACTGCAACCGCCTCTGCTTCTTCTGCGTTCGCTGCCCGCAAGGAGTCGTAACCTGCACACAAAGTAGAGTTAAGGTGTGTTTTAATAATAAGTCCCGACCCCCCAGCCAAGTCCGATTTGGTCCACGAGGCATCCACATTTATGACGTGTCATCCCTCGTAGATCTACGGAGGGGAGGAGCGGGGTTGCTTTGGAATAGTGGGGGAGGGAGAGAGTCTATAATGAGTCAAGCAAAGCAGCTTTACTCGCTTTAAAATTTTGTCAGGCAGAGAAGTTTTGTGCTCAAAGATGAGCTCATTTCTACTGATCCAGATAGCATACATAATAGTGTTAAGGGTACTGTAAAATTTGGAGGGATTAGAGACTCATCTGGAAAGATGGTAACAACGGTGAATGATAGTATTAATCGAGTCAGTGTAACAGCAATTACTAAAATCGAGCGCAAGGTCAAAGTCATACCAGATGCTTGTGAGCTTTGTACAGAAGAACAGGGCATGAGCAGTGGTCTCCGTCTCTGTGCCGCAGCGGGGGCAGTTGGTATCCCAATTATCATTGCCATGCCATAAATTGTACCTAGTGATAGTACCATCCTGGACGGCTTTCCAAAGGAAAAAGCTATATCCGATAGGGGACCTGAAGCTTCCAAATGATGTCCCAAGCGATACTAGTAGGCCCCACAGGTTGGGCCTGGGGTTGATTATAAGTCTTGCTCTGGACATAATGGAAATTAACAGATCGTACTGTAAGGATCCCATTCTTCTCCTTAGTCCATCTGAGAACATCCTTAGCAGGGTGCTTACTAAGCGGGATGGAAATAATGATATCGGCGATGTCTGAATGAAAGAGGGAGTAAATAATATGAGTTTTCCAGGTACGACTATTAGGCCAAATTAGGTCAGCGACTTTGGTGATGGTCCTAGAGCGGGGGGCAGGGACAACAGGCCGACCAAAACGGATACCAGGGATCAAAGGTTTGAGCCAGAAGTTCATGTTGTTGTCATTTCCAATATGCCACATGAGCTCTGGCCAAATGTCAAAAAACGACGTATTTAGGTCATGTGTCAGTCACCCAGGTCAATTTTTTTTATTTTATTTTAAAAAAATAAATTATTACTTAATTATGATGTCATCAGGTCCATATCCAATTTTGAAAATTTGACTGAATCAGACCTGATCCATTGCTGACGTGGCACTGATTCCCACACACGCTGACGTGGTAGTGACACGTATCAAGGACACGTGGCAGGACAGTGGCATGTCCATGACATGTCACATGCCAAACAGTGGCATGCCAAGAGCATGCCATGTGACGCACACGTACACACAGTGGCATGCCATGGGCATGACGCATGGCTTTCCAGAATTGTGATATGTGGCAGTTCAGAATTGTGACACGTGGTAGTCTAGATTTAAGGACACGTGGCACATAGTTTGACTTGGATTAACCGGTACAGACCGGTCAATCTGATCCAGGCCTTGACCCAGACCGGTCCAAGATCGGTTCAGGCACTAAATTGGCTATTGAGAGTTTAATTTTTGGTCAAATTGAGTCAATTTGTTTTTGAAAAATTCCTATTGACCGGGTCTACCCTATGGGGGAATCATTTAAAAAAAAAAAAAAAAAAATTTGGGAACGGGTGCCTCGTATTGAAAAATTGATTCAATTATACGTGATATAAGTAAATGAATTAATGCCTATTTAAGTATCTTACGATAGCTAATAGGATATTAATGGTATATCCCTAGGATACTAATTATCATGATCAGGGATCACATATAATACGAAGCCAGGACTAATTTAAAATACGATTGGGAGTCATATCTAAATCACAATTAATTGTCAGGGACAAATAATTAGAGCTTAATTGGGAATTGACTTAGTCTTATTTTTAAAAACTTTGTGTGTGAGAAACAAATTTTACGTATTTAGGTACAATTAGAAGTTTTATGATAATATTTATAGGTATATGGGCACTGATAGCAACCTAGAGTACCCTAGAATGTTAGTTCAAAGATAGGCATAATCTATCTTTCTTATGAACCCAGCAGACTTCGAGGTGGGACCACTTGTCAGCTAAACATCTAATACTCCTCATATTAGCAGTAAATAGGGTCATTTGGCTAGAATATACCGACCTTATAGAACTTTAGGGATTAGACACCTTAATTGTCATAATAAGGAACGCACACATTTAGTGGTTTTAAATAACAATTTGGGCTAAAATTTTATTAAAATGTACATGTAAGATTAAGATCATCATTTTATAGGGTAAAATTAGAATTTGACACTTAATAGGATCTCATGAGTATAAAACCATGAACAAGGTTTATTTGCAAGTAATGATTGGGAATCATGTACTTCATTTCGCGTTATACCATGAACCACAAGTAACCACAAGTAATGATTATAAATCATGTACTTAAATAGGATTTCATGAGTAATAGAATATGAACAAGGTTCGCACCTACAAGTAATAATTGGGAATCACTGACTTGAATACTATGAATTGCTTATTCAAGGAATGTTTATCAAGTACTACTATTGGTATTGATTTTCATGCATAACAGATCTTGGCAACACTCAGAACATTGAGTACCTCCTATAATGTAATTTTATTTTAGGTACTAATAAACTTGACCTTTATGGATACTGAAATCCATCTGCTATTACAGAATCTAGAAAAAACTATTGTTGTGAACACGAGTCTCTAAATAACAAAGTAAGAGCTTTGTTAGTACCCTCGCCTCCATATTCAAGAAGACCTAATAATAGATTAACCTATACTGCAGGAAAAATTTTATTTGGCAGTGCAACTCCACTATAATCTTATATAGAGACATAGTTGAGGTAAATAGAGATATTGAGAATAATTTATTAAACTTTCTACGCTTCAAATATTACGCTTCCGAGGCAACATTTGATAGTTCACTGTACACCCAGACCTAATTCAAGTTTTTCTTATTTATGAGTAAAACAATGACATACTGGTTAGGAAACTCAAGCTTATGCCTACTAAGAGTAGGCATGTGACAGGGTCACACAATGTTAGGTCCAGTGATAGGGGAAGCTGCAGACAAGGTCGCAACCATAGATAGACGAGATGTGGTAACAACGACAGAATTAAAATTTCTAGCCATCAGTAACTTGAGGCAAGGGGAATAAGAAGTTCACCAATTGACCAAAATAATAATAATATAGTTTTTCTATGCGGATTAATCATCTTAAAAATCTTGGGTAGGGCCTTTTCAATGTAAATGTCAATCCTAGATCCATGGTTAGGCATCCAGGGTTTGGCTATATTAGTTTTTACTTAATTTGATGTGTATGAGAAATTATTCCAACTATGCTAAATTGTCTAAATTCACTTACTAGCTATATATGGTTAAGTCTAGAAGTAGATTATAACTATTATAGAAGATTGCAAAAGAGAACTAATCTTAGAACTACAACATAACTATTGTTACTCGGGTAAGGGCTTCCTTCTAGTCATAGCTAGAAGGGATTAGCCTTTTATCATTCCTATGATCATTGTATGAACTGGCTAACTATTTACAAAAGAAAATAAAAGAAAGAGGAGACAATTAAAAGTAATACTTGATTTCTTCTAAACTTACTCCAATATGAGATGAGAATTACAATGGGGAGGTTCCTTTTATAGGGGAAGAAATCCAAATCTAGGGAATATCTAAAGAATATGTTATCAATATTTTCTCTCAAGATTACAATCAATCACCTAAGATTCTTGCATATAATTTCTTTCAATGTTGTAGAGATTTTTATTCTTGGAAACTCTTGCATATATCTTCAATATAATATATCTTCAAAATATCTTTTTGATTAAAATATCTTCCTTGATTTTATTCTCCAAGAATATTTGTGCACATTTTCCTTTCATATTGAAACCTTGTGCAAAGAACTACTAGAGAAGCTCATAAGTGCTTGTTTCTAATCTCCATCTTCATTGTTTACAACTGTCACGCCCCAAAATCTAAATATTATAGAATATCTAAAACATTGTCATCCAGGATGTGCAGGTCGGGGAATCCAAAGATTCACCCCCACAAATAACCATGCTTAAGGAAATAGCTCAGTCATTCACTGTAGCAATATCATCAGAGTAAAAAGAATAAAACGGAAGCAATAGATATATATACCAAACTGAAATATAATGCAATATCTCGATAATGTACAACGTCAAAAGCTAAGATCGCATACAAGAAATACTAATACAAGAGCAGATCTGCAGCAGCGAAAACTGGATCCAATACAGCTGAAAACCCTCAGCAAAACTAGCAACTACCCTGCCTCTGAAAGGGGGAAATGTGAGAGTGAGCAAAACCACGGCTTACTAAATACCCAACAATGCTAAACAACCTACTAATAAAACGGTGCCGAGAAAGAGGAAGAAGTGAATGAGATATAAGGTGTGTAAGGTACAGTAATATATATAAGTGAAGAGTATAGGTAAGCGGATTAGGAATATGATGATGTGATGATGTGTTATGATGATATGATATGATATGATATGGTATGATGTGATATGATATGATTCTAGAATTGTCCTAATGTGGATGTTTATGATGTTATGAAGTCAAAGAACTAGACCCTATAAATCAATTGTATTGTATTGATTAGCCACTAATGCATAATAACCTTAAAGAGATCTCAATTGGATATAATGGGTACGATTTTTGTCAAGCTCGACCACGCTCAAGGATTTATCACTTGATCAAAGTGTTCTGGGCATTTCAACCCACGGAGCCAACGTCCGAACTTTATTTCACATTCTAAGGGATTTCAACCTTACGGAGGAATAAGATGGGTACCAAAGAAAAATTGTCGCATACCATTCCACACTCCCGAATGGGTAATAAATATGATAGTACCTGTCCCAAACTCACCTACTTATTTCAACCCGATGTAAGAATCCTAACACCTATCGAGGGTTAGCCGATGTAGAGCTTTGTTATGTATCCAACCCCGTTAAGTTAAAAGAATATAAAAACTCACACTACAAATAGATCCCAAGGATCAAAACACAACAGCCGCCTACACGGCCAACACGCACATGATAACTCCCTGCATGCAAGGAGGGTAAACAATCCTAACACAACAGCCCCAACGTGGCCAACACACAAATAGGATAACCGCCTACCTCAGAGGATGGCAAACAATCCTAAAACAGATGAATAGTGACCACCAGTCACAATATCCAAACAACATCAGTCTCTTCAAAACTAAAACACAGTATTCAAGGACAAAGCCACTAGAATACCACACAAATCCTCAAGTTCCTAATAGAAAAAAGAGAAACACAACTCTACATGCCTAACCATAGGAAACAAGCTGAATTAACAACTACTACATAAGAAACAATATAGACTATAACTATATTACAAACACCCCGATGCCAATGCATAACACTCTAACCAACACTAATTGAACTACTAGAGAATTAGCAAGGAAGGGGCACTCGCCTGATATGAGCCGCGAATCCAATAATCACAGGACAACCCAAACTCAACACCATAGGCCAACAAATAAACCTACACAATCAACCTAACACCTGCAAAAACCATAACTCCGCAATTCAACAATCGCCTGAAACACAAACCTAAAATGAAATGAAATCAGCGATACGGAAAGTAAATAGGGAAATTACTCACCAAGAGAAGTGGCGAAGATCAACCCGACAAAGATCGCAAAGGAGGAGCAAGAGAGGAGAGGATTCCAATTTAGAAAGTGAGTGAAAGAGAGAGTGTAAGTGAAAGAGAGAGAATGAAATAGGTAATTAAAACCCTAAAACCAACACTCATCTCAAGGAAGGGATCAACGACCAAGAATTATGTGAAATGACCCAACCTGGTCTTCTAAACACGCCTCTGTTCGAATAGAATATATTTCTATTCGAACAAAACAAGACAGGTAGAAGTCTATTTGAACAGAAAAAATGTTGTTCGAATAAAATGAAACAGTTAGAAATCTATTCGAACAGGAACAAGTCTGTTCAAATAAAACAAAGCAGATAGAAATCTATTCGAGCAGGAACAAGTCTGTTCGAATACAATAGGCAAAAACTGGTAAAAAAACTCAGAAAACCAAAAAGATTCCCTCGAGTGAAAACTGACAAAAACCAAGGAAATCCTCAGATCCCTCCTGGATCACACACCACACAACAACCTACACAACAAACACCTCCACCAAGCCAACCACAGGCTCCCAAAACTACAACACAACCTCCTCCGCCCAACAACCACCGAAACCACCGAAACACAAAAACACAACAACCACCGAACCAACAGAAAAGAAGAACACAAAACCCTGATAATAGAAATGATATGAGGATGCATGATGTATAGATACATAATGCAATAGTAATATGAGTATAATAATAATAATAATAATAATAATAATAATAATAATAATAATAATAAATTGGGTCACTACAACAACAAACAAATAAGTGTTGAAGTCACATAATTAAATATAATGGACGACCAAAATGCATGTTCGCGTATATAAAATGATTCATAATTACGTTCTCATCAATATCATACAAGGCAGGGGTAAGACCATTTAATATATAGTTCCTACACATATAATCTTGGTGAATCCAATCAGCAATGGCACCAGACCTAGCTGGTTCATATTCTTCTGGGTTTGAAATAGGAACCATTTCATGGAGAAAAGTGGCCAAATTCAAAGTATGAAGATAAAACATTATTTTTTGTTGCCACCTTTTGAAATTGGTTTCATCGAGCAATTCAGGTGACTCTGAATGTTTAGAGAGTCTTGTAATAGCCTAATTCCAGGATTCAGACTTAACCTTTACACCAATGATACTCAGAGCATCTAGAACGAACACTAGCACAAAGTTTAGGGTGGAAAACCTTTGAATAGGTTAAAAACTATGACCTTTCTTGAGGATTTAGAAATAGCACTATTATTAATAGCTGCTAGATTATTACAAGAGATGCTCTGAGTATTTTGTAGAGACCTTCTTGATAGGAAAAATATGGTCTTTCTCTGTAGTTCTATGGACCTATTTATTGGTCTTATAATATGGTCGTTATCGGTTTTAATGACAAACATTATGGTTTTGATGAGTCATAATGATTGTGTAATGGTAACTCCTGCTCCATAATGTGTCTTCCATAAATGTGCCACGTGTATGCTGACGAGGTCGAGTGGTCGTATGATGGTAGAAGATGAAGCTTGAGTCCGAGATGCGGAATAAACTCCTGACATAAAACGATTCTTAGCCGATTGCATAAAAAGTATCATGGGCGAGTGGTGTTGGCTGAGAAGGCCATTCTCTAACCGTTACCTGACGTTGTTGTCTTGATTATGATGCAGTTTATTATCGATGTCATTGATGTTTATTTTTGGGAATTTTGACCTGTAATATGTAGTTTGTTTGGTTGAATTGGGCGAACCAATAATCGATATGTAATGTGTAACCTGTTTAGTCGAATTAGGCGAACCAATAATCGATATGTAATGTGTTGAAACACCCCGGCTGAGCGGGTATTGGAAAGACGCCTAGCCTATTAACGGTGATGGTAGCACCAATGGTTTAGTCCCACATAGCTTAAGATCTTGCCAAGTGAATGATCCTTAAGTTAAGATTTCACTCTACATGTCATTGAGGCCTTTCTTAGGAATAAAAATCTCATACTGCTGGAGATCCGTAGTGGTTCAGTGGGGACAATATCGGTGTTCGCAGAGTAGGGTCGTGACAAAATGGTATCAGAGCCGAGGACGGCTCAATCTTAAAGGTGGGGGGAGTGTAACACCCTGGCTGAGCAGGTATTGGAAAGACACCTAGCCCATTAACGGTGATGGTAGTACCAATGGTTTAGTCCCACATTGCTTAAGATCCTGCCAGGTAAGCGGTCATTATGATAAGATTTCACTCTACATGTCACCGAGGCCTTTTCTTAAGAATAAAATTCTCACATTGCAGGAGATCCGCAGTGGTTAAGTGAGAATAATATCGGTGCTCGTAGAGTGGGGTCGTGACAAAATGATATCAGAGCCGAGAACGGCTCGATCTTAAAGGTGGGGGGACTATAACACCCCGGCTGAGCGGGTATTGGAAGACGCCTAGCCCATTAGCGGTGATGGTAGTACCAATGGTTTAGTCCCACATTGCTTAAGATCCTGCCAAGTGAATGGTCTTTATGTTAAGATTTCACTCTACATGTCACCGAGGCCTTTTCTTAGGAATAAAAATTTTACACTGCTAGAGATCCGCAGTGGTTAAGTGGGGACAATATCGGCAACCGTAGAGTGGGGTCATGAAAAAATGGTATCAGAGCCGAAGATGACTCAATCTTAAAGGTGGGGGGACTGTAACACCCCGGCTGAGCGGGTATTAGAAAGACGCCTATCCCATTAGTGGTGATGGTAGTACCAATGGTTTAGTCCCACATCGCTTAAGATCTTGCCAAGTGAATGGTTCTTAAGTTAAGATTTTACTCTACATGTCACCGATGCATTTTCTTAGGAATAAAAATCCCACACTGCTGGAAATCCACAGTGGCTAAGTGGGGACAATATCAGTGCTGGTAGAGTGGGGTCGTGACATGTGTAACCTGTTTGGTCGAATTGGACGAACTAATAAGCGACCTGTAATGTGTTAGATGGGTGATCGAATTGGGATAAACCAATAATCGATCTATAATGTGCTCTGTTTGGTCGAATTAGACGAACCAATAAGCGACCAGTAATGTATTAGAAGATTGAATTGGCCGAAGCAACAATTCTGTATATAGATGTGCTGGTCGAATTGGGATGAACCAATAAGCGACCTGTAATGTGCTTTGTTTGGTCGAATTGGACGAACCAATAAGCGACCTGAAATATGTAATCTGTTTGGTCGAATTAGAAGAACCAATAGGCGACTTATAATATGTAATCTGTTTGGTCGAATTGGATGAACCAATAAATGACCTATAATGTATTTAAAAGATTGAATTGGCCGAAGCAATAATTTTGTATATAGATGTGTTGGTCGAATTGGGATAAACCAATAAGTGACCTGTAATGTGTAATTTGTTTGGTCGAATTGGATGAACCAATAAACGACCTATAATGTGTAATCTATTTGGTCAAATTGGAGGAACCAATAACGACCTATAATATATTTAGAATATCGAATTGGCTGAAGCAACAATTCTGCATGTAAAAGTACTTTTGTGAGATAGGTAGAAAAGTACTGTGATATGTAATCGGTAATATATAATCTATTTAGTGAATGAACATGTATTCCTAGAGAATGTCGTGGAAGAACTCGATCTAAAGACCGAGCCTGAACCAAATTTTGCCGCAGGTACTGAAGCCCCAGATAGAACAGTACCAGTAGAGCTAAGACGGCGAAGAAATCAAAATAAAAATTATTTTGGTCTCATTAGATATGTTGCAGCAAGACTTATCTGAGATGTTCATGATGTTGTTGAAAAGATGAGATCGAGTATGAGCTAAGATGGCTTTGACGCTGAGGTCGAGTTTGTGTCTGAAGTTGAGGTCGAGTTCGCCCCATGTATGATTTAAGAATAGTGATCAATTCCGCTTTATAGGTGTACTGGTCAATAGGTGTGTAGAGCCGAGATTTCAGTCAGTACACAAAAGCTGTCGGGAACAAGGCACAAATTGGGATGAGCAAGTAGGAAGCAAGATCGACTCCCTCCCATGCAAGGAATAAGATCATAAAGTTCTCCCCTGTTATCAGCATTAGTATCGTCGAGGCGATTGTTCGTATCGTCAGAGCAATGGAGAAGTTTGTTGAATGTAAACCAAAGAGCTAAACTTCATGATCAAATTGTCAAAATCCAAATTAATTACGCCTAAAGAACGGAGCCAATGTGCACCCAAGACAACGGCGCAACCGCGAGAAAACCCGGTGTTGACCTCGAGAAAACCTATGAAGGGGTTGATATTGTTCCACCCGAAAAAAACCCAATCTTACGTATCACTGTTGTCGAAATAAAAGAAAATCAATACGAGTATAACGCCCCTGTAATTGAAACCGTGGATTTGCAAACTGATGAACAACTTGGTATTGTTGGAAAACAGGAACAACGTCTTCTCGTTGTTTATGTGGTTTGTTGTATATCAAGGCTTGACCAAGCTGAGCTAAGACGGCATAAGATGTGAGAATTTATCGATGAAGAGGGAGCTCTTCTAATGGCTATTTTTGACAAATCTAAACATTGTGTACGCCATTATGTTGTGTACATCATAATACTTGACGATTTTGCGATGAGTTTCGGCCTCCTGTAACGAGGCTTGCTGTTGAGCTTGAGTGAGCAAATAACTAGAGCAGGCATTCGAGCTTGAGAAAAATTGCTTCTCCTTTAGCATCTTGTGGTTCTATGAGCAAAACTTGATAAAAGTGATGGTGAAAACAAGATCTCATACCCGTTATGTGAGACCCCTTTTATTTAATGACACCTAGTACCCAATCTGGCGGTAAGATTTACTAAGTGAGAGATCATAGTTATTTTGTTCTTCTGGGCCTACAGTCTACAGTCCAAATCACATAATTTCTAGTTTACACACCAACCTACTACTTCATGCACTAAGCACTCTAATTTATTGGATATATATTATTTTTATTCTCCTAAACTATGGATATTGATTCACAATTGGAATTGAGATGATGGAGGATACTGAATATGATACTAATTGTGTACTGGGGAAGAATTGTAAACACGAACAATACTATCCGTAGGTAGTTACCCCACTACTATTTTACTATTTTACTTCCAATCATCCCTTTTGATGTGGGGTTGTCAATATATATAGGAAGAAGAGTTGTAAACATTTGGGGATCTGATAAACTTGGTATACAAGTTTTACCATCGACTTGGCTAGATCTCCAAGTCTCCAAGACTCCCAAAACAAAAATATGTTAGTAAAAATCGAAGACATTCTTGGGTTGAGTTTGGCAGATGCCAAATATCTGAATTCGGGCAATAGGCAATTGTCCTAGTCAGGGGGGGAGAAAATCTAACTGGAGAAGGCGAAAGCTGCATCTTTTGTAATTTGTAATAGTTTAGAGATTTCGATATTATACTATATTTATTATGACCCTTATAAAGTCCTACTATTCATTCTCATTGACAAAACTTCCATGGTATAACTCTTTGCTTATTGATCTATCTGTATGTTATTCAACAACTCCAAAAGTACACATATTTTCTGGCTAATTTGCAGGATTCTCATCAGTTTCCAACATTATCAGTTCTAAAGTGAAGTTCTGTTTTCAATGGCAAGTTTAATCCTACTGATGAAGTCGTCCATACTGATTGTTCCAAGCTCCCCGCTAAACCGAGATCTAATGGTCACAGATTCAGTATCGACTTCTTTGGGCCCCACGACTGCCATTAATGGAATCTTCTGCTTCTCTGCATTTCTTATAAGCTTTGGTAGTCGTTCACCATGGCAAACCTCAGCTCGAATGCCGCCCTTTTTTAATAATTTTACTACATTGTTGCAGTATTCAAGCTGAAAATATAAACAGAAATAGTGAGTTTCGGGACCAGACTCTATTCTTTAAAAAAGAAGAGAAGATTCTCTAACATACATACTTCTATGATAATCAGTCATATTATCCACTCAGAAGGAATATGAGTAATGACACCCACAATGAAGTGCTCAAACTGAATAAAAGTATGACTGCAGCATTTAACAACGAACTTTAAAAGAGTAGTTAATTTTCTGTTTTAATCGTTGGCTTCCGCTAATTTTCATATAATATATTATATAAAACCAAAATGTTGCAGTATCATCCAAAACACCGCAGCATTTTAAATGTAACAGACCAGAGAGCTAGGTAACGAGAAGCTAGAAGAAAAACTCTACCCAAAAATGACAAAATCCAGTTTTTGATTTAGTATTTTCTCAATGTTGCAGCTCACTGTTAAATAACAGATAAGCCTCTACATTCAAGGAAAGCTGATTGAATTACCTGTGTGTCAGTGACGGGTAAAACACGAGCTTGAATTGGAGAAAGCCATAACGGAAAGTCGCCTGCATAATGTTCTATGAGAACCCCAAAAAAGCGCTCCAAGGATCCAAGCACTGCTCTATGGATCATAATGGGCCGCTTCTTCTCTGAATTTGAGTCAATATAGGTAATGTCGAACCGTTGTGGCAAATTGAAATCAACCTGTCAAATGAACGAATGGGATTTGTATACCCACAATTGTATTTGCCTCTCACAGTTAATATAAAAACAAGGCCTAGAACTTGTAAAATAGTACTGAACCTTTATACAAATGAAGATACAAGAATTTACTGAAAAATGGCTACTATTGGTTTATGATACTCAGGCTTTAGAAGAGAAAAGGCTTTCAAGGGAACCATTATTTTTAATGAAAACTGCTCAGATTTATAAACCAAAAAAGAAAAAGAACCCTAAAATTGATAATCTTCAGAACAGCTTTTGATGCTTCCAGGGCAATTTTTAAGAGAAGACTAAAAATACTTATAATGAAAACCAGATAGTGGTTTGATTTTTCAAATTACAAAAGAATCCTTTTTTTCCTAAGAACCAGTGTAGAATTAAAAACAGCTTAGGAAATTCAAATTGACAAGATCCTTTAAACGAAAATCTTCAAACAAATTTTATGACTAACAGACTCTTAACATTCACGTGCCTTGCGTATTTCCTTGACATCGCCCATGAGATGGTAAAAGAGGATTTTTTATGTGTATCCTGATGACACTTTCAGCACATTAACGTCTGAGATATTCCTGCTTATATCTCCAGAGATGTGAAATTTTTGCCTAACATTTTTTAACTATTTTGAGCAGTAATACTTGCCTGTACTGTGGAGCATTGCCACTTTCTTCCAAGAGCGTCCTCTATCTTGAGATCAATCTTTGGACCATAAAAAGCACCACCGCCTTCGTCAATTTGGTAGTCCCACCCTTTATCATCCAGTGCATCTCTAAGGGCATCAGTTGCTTTTTGCCAGATATCATCACTTCCCACAGCTTTATCTGGCCTAGTTGAAAGGTTCACTTCGTACTTGTTAAACCCGAATTTCAGTAATATCTCTTCTGTAAGATCTAAAACACCCCTGATTTCCTCTTTGATCTGATCCTCTAAACAAAATATGTGTGCATCATCCTGCATTATGAATAGAAATGTAACTTATGTCAGAGACAGCATTTAATATGCATCTATACCACTAGGGCACGATGGACTACTCAGCCAACCTGAACCAATATTAAGCGTGTTTAGATCATAAGGTGGGCGCCAACTGAAATATGAGGAGGATATGGGTGTAGCTGTATAGGTTTGGATTGGATCAAATATAGTTTAGTTTGTCTAGACCAGACCTTACAGGCCTTAATATGAACAGTATCAATACATACTGCCCCTAGTACGCCATTTTAATTTTATATGATTCAGTTAATTATTCGGATCTTGGCTGTCCTAGTATCTCTTTTTAGAATAATAAGTACTTGCTGATTCATTATCAATAATGATTTTGATGAGTTTCGAGGCAGTTGAATCCAATCCGATTTAGCTGGTCTCGAAATGGTCAAATACCAAATGGCCGAGATCCGAGATGGATCCGGCTGGACCTATACCGGAAAAAAAAATGAATACTGATATTCATTGAACCTAATCGAACATGACCACTTATATGGCCTAATTTCCCCCATACTTTACCACAGATATTGCAGTCATCAACAACATGAACATTTACATTCAGATTCATGTTAGAGATAGTGCACGTGAGAATTTACCTGAGTGAAACCTCGTACACGGAAAAGGCCATGTAAACTTCCAGACAATTCATATCTGTATACTGTTCCCAATTCTGCAACTCTAATTGGAAAATCCCTATAAGAGTGTCGTTTTCGCTTATAAACGAGAATATGGTAAGGGCAATTCATAGGTCGAAGTTGATATAGTTCGTCCTCAATTTTAATCTGATCGTACATATTCTCTTTGTAGAAGTCCAGGTGACCACTGATTTTCCAGAGATCCGCCTTTGCCACATGTGGGGTGTACAGGAGATCATATCCATGCTGCATATGCATTTTCTTCCATGAATCTTCTATAATGTGTCTAACAATGGCACCCTTGGGATGCCAAAATACTAATCCGCCACCAGCGTCTTCCTGCGCAAGAATAAAACATCACAAGCTTGATTGTTTGTATGTTACATATACACCTATATGCAAGTTTCTCGCATAAAAAATTTAAGTTTGAATTGAAGCCTTTCTACATTCAGAACTTTTTCTTTGACGTGAGGAAGGTTTAAGAAAATGGAGCAAGGGTATTGAGGTGGTTTGCTTCTAAGAGGTGTTCTTAGCCTCAGTTTCGCTTAAATGAAAGATTGCTCCAACAAAGTGATAAAATGTATATGATCAACTCTGAAAATTGAAAAACAGAGTCCCTCCAAAACTAATGACTTGGATACTACAGCCTCGAGGAGATTTTCTCCCACGTCGTGTCGGGGTAGACTCAAGATGGTAAGGTGATGCATTATTTTTATATGTTGAATGCTATGCATATTGACTTCAGGTATATGTGTCAGTGTCATATATGGGTAGAGGTGTCAGGCACAGCGACTGAATAAGTAAAGAAGAAGACCGGGCCTTACTCCTAAGTAGATTTTTAAACTATCACATTTATTATAAATTATGTTTTATTACATTCATAAATAATATGATTTTATACACAAATAATCAAGATAAACTTTTATACAAGCACTGAAACGCATAAAAAGGTTAAACATAGGTTGGTTTACAAAGGATAACAAACATAAAAACAATGAAAGATCTGAATAAGATTGAGTAACATGTCTAAATAACTGGAACCTTCAATAGATATGAAAGGTTGATCTATGCAAGGAGTGCCCATTGGTATGTTCAGGCATATGTTATCGCACGCGTTAGAGTGTATGGCACGTATGGAGTCTTGTGGACAAAGGATTTATTTTTTGAACGTGTCATGTTACATAGGTTGGATATTATGCCATTGTTGTAGATTAATGTTTTGTTTTCCTTCTGATTTCTCTTTACATGTCTCCTCAGCTCCTAGATTTATCATATGTTTTCTCAGCCATTATTTAGATTTAAGTAAACAAGAGTACAGTTCCAAACTATGTTAAGAAGGATGCATTGAAGATGATGATTACCTGTATGGAAAACAGATCGAGATCTTGACCAAGACGTCTATGATCTCGGCGCTTTGCCTCCTCTTTAAAGTGAAGGTATGCTTTTAACTGTTCTTCTGTTTCCCAAGCTGTACCATAAATTCTTTGGAGCATTTGCTTATTCTCATCCCCTCTCCAATAAGCCCCGGCAACTGATTCAAGTTCAACAGCTTTCTTATTAATATTCCCGGTAGAATCAACATGAGGACCAGCACAGAGATCCCACCATTCATTACCTAATGCAAATAAAGCAGAGAATAATTAGAGCAGTGCCTGAAAAACATAAAGGTAAAACTAAAATTTACAATCTTACTTCAATCAGTCAAAAGCAATATAATGGTCAGCCAAGATTTAGAGATTTCTGAATATTAGCCGACATATATATCCTTGCAGCAAAATGGAAATATCCAAAGTATGGGAGGACAAATCACAAACATAGCTCAGTACATCAGATATAATGGTCCTATTGTAACGTTTTGTGTTTAACTTGTATAAAAAATTATATAGGTTATCTCAGGCATTCATATCTCGTATAATATTAATTCTTGAAGTGATGGGATATCGTTCCCCAAATCTGATGAAGTGGTGGGATATGCATGTCACGGTAAGAGAGAAGTAATGTTGAAACCTATAAATACACATAGATCTACAAGTATAATAGGGCAATGATAAGTAGGCATATAAAATATTGACACGTAGTAAAGAAACTGACCAATATGATAAATGGTAATGGTATCTTCCTTGATAGCATCCAAAAGCTCCATTTTATATGGTTCGTTTATGGCCTTAATTCTTTCCACAGCTTCAACTCTAGAAACTTCTTCACACTTTAGTGGTAAGTTTCGACTGATGATCCGATCCTACAGATGATGTAAGAAATAAATTCTGTACCCCTGAAACCATAAGCTAATGAATATTATCTCAATGTTATTAAAAGGGTAAAAGTAGAAGCAAGATTTGACTCACCATCTCTTTTTTTATCCTCATCAAGTCCCTGTCAGTCAAAGGCTCCATGTCAAAGTCATAATAAAACCCATTGTCGATCCATGGACCAATTGTCACTTTTGCGTCAGGGAATAGCTTTTGAACAGCCATCGCCATTACATGCGCACACTGCCATTACAGGAGAGAAAGAACCATCAGAGAAAATGGGTAAATGACTTTCAAGACCACGCGTAATGAAGTCAGTGGCACAACAATCTCCTGAAACTTGACTAAAGTTGTATTCTAAAATGTCTTCATATCTTATCTATAAGAATATCTCCAAAGTTCAATGAATGACTCATAAATACATAATACACGAAAATTCAGCTAAGATTACCTAAATCATCATGTTACCATTACTTTGAGAGCTCAACAGGCCAAATAGTTGAAATGTAATCTTGGTTTTTCTCTACCTGGACCCCTAACTTTATTTAGAATGGGACCATACCCAAAAAAATCGACTTTGGACTTTCCCCACCTCCATTTAAGCAAAAAAAAAATTGGTTTCGAACATTCAAGAGCAAATGCCAGAGTGGGAAAAGTCCAAAGTTGAAAACTCATTTTCATGTTAAGAGATCCAGTTATCAGAGCCATACAGTCCTCTTAAACCCTAAAGCCCAGGTTAATTTTAAGATATCTTAACTGGGAATTTTTATATGCAAAATACAATAATTGGCAAATGTCATGTGAGTCCACAAATCCCACCCATATTTACAGAATGACTTTTGTGCCTGGTCTGTAAATGCTGGATATGGTTTTATATGATTTCCAAAAATGCGTGCCAGAATAACTAAATCATGCATTATTTGTACCTAGAATTATAACTTATTCCAGCATAAGGTATGCAAGACATATGCATGATTTAGTATATGTTCTACATATGAGATTAGCACTCACTGATAAAAATATAAAGATGTGAAGAAAGGGTGTTGCATAGATTAAGAAAGATATAAGGTAGTTCAAGTATCCAAACCAAGGAGGCATTATATACCTAAACCCCATCATCCTCCCTCAAATGAATAAGATTTAAGACCAAAGAAGGATAGGATGTCAACCTTTCATTTATAAAAGGTTTTACTTTAGTAGTACTCTTTTATGGGTAAAGCACAAGCCAACAGCATCACTGGATGTCAACCATTTTGTAATTACTCCTGTTTGACCTTTTAAAAATTCGCCATATTTGGTGCCTATCACCGAGCCTACTTGGGTCGATGAGAAAACCATATAATTTCTTGAATATCTTAAGGTACAGTCAGTTGAAGCTCACAAAAATGTAAGCCCATTAACGAGCTACGTAAGGTCTAGGTCCTTTTATCAGATCATTGATTTATTGAAACTAAAGCTCATAAATGTGCAAAAATATTGAAGATCTATATAACACAAGGTAGCCGAGGAACTGAGAAACCATAACTTCTCTGTAAACCTGTTTGGAAGAACTGAAAGAGAATGATGAAGACTCAATCCCTTCTTTCATCTCTCCTTGTTTCCCTCTTTCTTCTTCTGGTTCTTCCCAATACCTCAGATGATAGCATTAGTCAGACGAAGGGAATTCTGGGAGGCTGGAAACCCATCAAGGATGTGAATGACCCTCACATTCAAGAAATTGCTAAGTTTGCTATCACAGAACACAACAGTCAGGCTAAGTCCGAGTTCAAGTTCCAGAGCGTCATCAAAGGCGAATCTCAAGTCGTCAGTGGGATTAACTATCATCTTAATATTTCTGCGAAGTTAACTGGTGTATCGAGTGAATATGAAGTTGTTGTGTGGGAGAAAAATTGGGCGGGTATTAAGAAGCTCACTTCATTCCGTAAAATTTGAAATGAATTATGAAGTTTATGCTTAACAAATAATAAAATTCTCGGTTTTGTTCCAATTATATGTAATTTTTTCTCTTGTTATTTTAGAGTTCTGATGGGGTTAATGCTAGAAACATAAAATATTAATCACGAAACAAAGGGTATCAAACAAATCAAACACACATAAAAATACCAATTTTACGATCAATTTGAACTAACAGTGTCGAATTCGAAGCAAATTCTCCGAAGAATCGTGACTCGTTAGTCGGAAGAACGATTTTCTCCTCCAAATTATCTATCTCTATTTTCACATCAAATTCAGTTGCTCTCTCTGCTGAATCCGTCGCAACAGAAGACGTTACTAAGAGATCCCTATCTTTCCCCAATTCGCCTTCGTTGATGCCCGAATTTCATAGTAGGGTTTTGTGATAAGGAACTTTGGCAGGGTTTAAGAGTTGAAGATATGAAGTGAAAAGAGTGTGTGAAGTCACCATAGTAGGGTTTGTGTGGTGGAGCTCTATTTTTCTAAACAGAAAGCGGAGTTTTAACCGCAGAAGTTAAAACTCCGCTTTCTAAACAGAAAGCGGAGTTTTCATAGTAGGGTTTTGTGATAAGGAACTTTGGCAGGGTTTAAGAGTCGAAGATATGAAGTGTGTGTGAAGTCACCATAGTAGGGGTTGTGTGGTGGAGCTCTATTTTTCTAAACAGAAAGCGGAGTTTTAACCGCAGAAATTATCTCCACCAAAACTTTCCCTGGCATTAGGGAAAAAGTGGTCTTAGAAGCACAGTATGTACTTTCCAATATAGCACCACAGATGAAATTTCGAGTGCCATCCCTGAGAGACAGAGACACCGGATTAGATTGCAAGAGTAGAGTAGGCTGTTGACGTATAGTCAGTACCAAGTTACGGTAATGAGTATGATATGGGCTACAGAATAATGTTTCTTAAACCACGTAAAAAAAAGGTGAAATTACTAGATCCTTGTGTTGGACTACATCTTTACCTAATGCGGATGGGTGACAATGACAGAATGACTGATATCTTGTACAAAATGGTACATCATCTTTTCTCTTCCTTTTGCACTCGATATAAGCAAACTAAGCTAAGAAAATGTTGAAATTTGAAGCCAAATCTGACTTGTGACTTTTTCCTGAACAAATAAGCTCTCGAATCTCTTCTTACCTCTTCTAGCGTGCAACATCAAAACAGGCTTTGTTCATATATATTAACTAGGCATTCGAGACATGCCAAGTTCTCATAATATATAGTAGAGTGATTTTCAACAATGCTCTGGCGCTTGACAGCCCAAGACTTGAACTGGGGAAAAAGATGATAATTGACACACCATATGTTGCCTACAGTAGTCACTTTTGATGAGAATGTGGTACATATAATAGAGTGATAGGATCTCTAGTACGACGAAGAAACCCATTTCCCTCATCAAACCTAGGGATGAGATTATCTCGTTGGAAGAGATTTAGAAGCTTAACCATAATATGATAAAATTAAATAAGTTGTAATGTCGCGTATATAGCTAGTAAGTGTGTAAAAATACTAAGGAACTCTATAGCCAGGATTTATCCTGACTTACCCGGAATGTGGGTTGGTGGGATTCTCATGTGCCCCAGGGATTAGTCGGGCAAATGGTGATAAATTATGAACCCGGATCACCATGGCTTGCAAAATAGAAAAAAAAAAAAAAAAAAAAAAAAAAAAACTTTATAGCACAAGGTCACCGAGTAAATGGGGAACCATTACCAAATATAGAGATGATAATCCGTCTCTGACCTGGAAAAGATCTAGTTATTTACCCATGATAGGATGAAGTTAAATAAGATTTAGTCACTTAAAGCTCATAAACATGTAAGAATATTAAGAATCAATATAAAAAAGGTAACGAGTTAATGGAAAATCATGACCATATCTAGGTACGAAAATCTCTCTCTCTCTCTCTCTCTCTGATGTAGAAAAGACCTTGTAAGTCGCTCCTAATAAAGTATAATTAATTAAATCGTGCTGCAGTCATATAAAGGTCATAAATGTCTAAGAATATTAAGGTCTATATAAGACAAGGTAAGCAAGGAACTGAGAAACCATCACTTCTTTGTAAACCTGTTAGGAAGACCTGAAAGAAAATGATGAAGACCCAATCTCTCCTTTCAACTCTCCTTATTTCCCTCTTTCTTCTTCTGGTTCTTCCCAATACCTCAAATGCTCGTGTTAGTCAGACAACGGGACTTGTAGGAGATTGGAAACCCATCAAGGATGTGAATGACCCCCATATTCAGGAAATCGCAAAGTTTGCTGTCTCAGAACACAACAATCAGGCTAAGTCCGAGCTCAAGTTCCAGAGCGTGATCAAAGGCGAATCTCAAGTTGTCAATGGAATTAATTATCGGCTTAATATTGCTGCGGAGTTAACCGGTGTTTCGAGTGACTACGAGGTGGTTGTCTGGGAACAGCCGGCGGGTCTTAAGAAGCTCACTTCCTTCCGTAAAATTTGATAATTATGAAGTTTTTGCTTTAATAATAATAAAGTTCTCGCTTTTGTTCCTATTATATGTATTGCTTTCTCTCTTTTTTTTCGTGGTGAGATGGGGTTAATGCTAGAAAAACAAACATGATATACTAATCACAAAACAAAGGGTATCCAATCCAATCTTCAAATGGTATCAAATTCGACGCGATTTCTCACAATTCGAATTGTGCGAAAAACTAAATTCCCCTTCAAACCCTACTTGATAGGAATGTGAAATTGGGGTTTGTATTACAAAATAATGGATTAATAACAAAACAACCAAATCAAACACATAAAAACACCAATTTAACGACAAATATCAAATTGAAAGCTCAAAATAAACCAATTCAAGATGAATTTAAACTTACAGTGTGTCGAATTCGAAGCAAATTCTCCGAAGAATCATTAGTTGGAAGAACGATTTTCTCCTCCAAATTCTCTATCTGCAACTTCACATCAGGCTCGATCACTTTCTCTGTTGAATCTGTCGCAACAGCAGACGTAATTGAAATCCATCTCTTTCTACGATTCCTCCAATTCGCATTCGCTGATGCCCTAATTTCAAAGAAAGGTTTCGTGATAAGGGACTGTTTGGCAAGGTTTGTGAGTTGAAGAGATGAAGTGAAGAGTGCTTGTGATGTCATCATTGTTTGAAGGACGACCATCTCTCTCTCTCTCTCAAATGGTGGAGAAGGTTTGTGTGGTGGAGCTCTGTTTTTTTAAAACAGATAACGGAGTTTTAAACGAAGAAATTATCCCCCGCCAAAACTTGTCCTGGAATTAGGAAAAAAAGTGGTCTTGGATGCACTATGTCACTTCCAGTTTAGCACCATATATATAAATGGTAGACAATCCCCGAGATGGAGACGCCAGATTTGATTGAGAAGGGTGGAGATGGTTCGAGTTGTGGTAAAGCGTATTACAATAGTGCACGGGATAAAAAGTATATCCTTTGTGCTTGGACTACATCTTTACCTGATGTGGGGTTTATTTTTATCCACCAATTTTAGCATGGATGTATGTTAATTTGTTGTAAGGTAGCATTTGAAGCTTATAAGCATATAAGAATATGAGCAAATATTAAGGAACAATATAACATAAGGTAACCCAAGGAAATTAATGAGCAACCATTACCAAGTTAGGGATGAAAATCTCCCTCATGACCACTGGGAAACCTCTCTTACTTCACCCATATCATGATGCGATTCCTTAAAATGTAATGTGGACATACAAATAAAAGTGTAAGAATATTAAGAATCAATATAACACAAGATAATCGAGTAAAATAAAGAGAAACCATCCATGATCTTATCTAGGATGAGAATCTATCTTTAACCTTGAAAAAGATCTCTAATATACCTATAACATGGTGAGAAATAAATACATTGTAAATAATCAATACACCACAAAGGTCACTAATAAGTAAATGAGAAATAATTATATTATCTTAGGATAAGAATCTATCTTTATCCTGGAAAAGATCTCATAATATACCTATAACATGATAAGAATTAAATGTATTTTGATGTAGTAATTTAAAGCTCATAAGCGTGTATGCCCTATATAAGCCAAGATAAACGAGGAAATGAAAAACCATTACGTTTCTGTAAACCTGTAAGTCAGAACTGATAGAGAATGATGAATACTCAATCCGTCCTTTCAGCTCTACTTGTTTCCATGTTTATTCTTCTTGTTCTTCCCAACGTCCCTGATGCTCGGGTAGTTACAACAGAAATAGACAGTTCTGGTGGATGGAAAGTCGACACCAATAAATATGCCCCTCGTAATCTAGAGATAATCGAGTATGCTATCAATAAACACAACAACGATACTAAGTCAAATATCAAGTTCCTAAGCACAGTAAGCGTCCAATATAAATTTAGCGACAATGGGATTCATCATCTGATTCACTTTACAGGAGAGCAAAATGGTGTTAGGGGTAACTATGTGACTCATGTATTTGAACACGTTTTATTGTATGTCATATCCTTCTATAAATTAAGTTAGTAGGGGAAAGTGATTATTTAAGATTGTTGTCGTTATATGTTAGAACCGATTATGAAGTATATGCACTTGCGCGCAGAAAGAAACCAAATTTTTTTGGTTTTGTTGTAGTAATGTTTACAGTGCTATTGTAACACAGCCATCTACATAATAAAAAAGTTTCGCCTATCTTGTGTTAAATTGCTGTGTGTGTGCTGGGGGGGAGGGGGCAGTTCTTATTTGAAAAAAAAAATCTCAGAAGACTGTGGGATTGTGCGAAGAACAAAATTCTCCTTCAAATCCACAAGGTGGAAAAGCAGACTAATTTTATGTTGAAAAATAATAGATCGATCACGAATCAATCACACAAAATTACCACTTTTTCAAATGGCAATCATAAAAATGAAAATTAGCTGATTCATGATGAATTTCATCATCAATTGAATTTTAAACGTAAACACGGTGTCATTTTATAACACATGTTTGCAATGAAAACATAAACACGAGAAACTAAGGTGACATTTTTTCTAGGTACATCAATGGTGGTTCCTTCATTTACTTGGAGCAACACGTAATATTCTTCAAATTAATAAAAATATATATCCTACTTTTTCGCCTAGTGTTGAGATCTTTAGTCCACATTGGACACAGAGTCATGCATCTGAAAATATAAGATCTTGCGCCTGCTCCTCTAATTGCCAATTGATTTGAGATGGAACCTCCCGTTCTAATATGGTAGAAAACGTATTGGCGGCAAATAACCCATCTACTAGGTACATATATAAGCCTGGAAAAATCATACTCGTGTTTAAGACAAAGGAGATCATGCAGAGATATCATGGTTTTGCTAGATTTTTAAATTGTAACAAAAGGGGAATACATCAAATTGTTGGGATCAACTATCAAGTCTTAACTCACTTCTTTTCCTACGGTCATCAAGAAAAAATTAATATAATGTGCATAAGACTAGTAAGAAATAAAAATTGCGCTTATACAGCAGCTAGATGAAGGATGATATGTCAATCCTTCACCTTGTTTTGGCCCAAATCCACCCACAACAGCTAGGTCGATTGGCTGACGTGTCCACCCAAAACCCACCTTTTAGGATGGATTTTTTACTTTATTGATGCTCCACAGTTCTGAACTTCGCATAGGTTATAAACCAATTATATGATGACATTTCTCAAGATTTAAGTGGATCTCATGCACTGCAGTTCAGAACTGCGGGGCATATATACGCTTATGATGAAAACATGTGGACGGCTGTGGTTAAAAGTATTTACAACGGCTAGTTGATGCCCCACTGTTCAGAACTGTGCAGTTAGGTCCGGCATGAAATTTTCTTTATTCCCCTCTCCATACTTGGTTATTTTGGTAATCAAAACAGTTATATCCATAAACAAACTTGTTTGGCAAGAAGCTCAACGGCTATATTTTTTGCCAAACTTGTTTGACAATAAGCTCAACGACTAGTTTTTTGGCCAAACTTGTTTGACAAGAAGCTCAACGGCTATATTTTATGGCAAACTTGTTTGACAAAAAGCTCAACGACTAGTTTTTTTCATTTATAAAGGTGATCCAGGAGGATCTAGGCAAGTCCTATTGTTGCTAGAAACTTGTAACCCTTATAAAAGGGGCAAGGCTAGGCAAGTCTTATTGGGACTAGGAACTTGTAACCCAATGCCTAGCCATGCCCCTTATAAAAAAGGGCATGGCTAGGCATTGTTAGGTTATGTTAGATCTAGAAAGAGTTCTAAGAAGAAGCCTAGAGTTTTGGAGTAATTAATTATAATTAACTTCGTTTTAAGCAATTAAAGCTTTTATTTTTTCCCATTAATTGGTGTTCTTCATACTTTTTAGCTAACTAGAGTTTCTCAATCGTATTGTGGATTAAGTGGTATTAGTTTTCCAGTTGCGATTCTCGGGGGGTTAATTGTGGTTTATGGTCTCTACACGTGACCGTCTCAAGCAAACGAAAGAGAAGCTAGTGAGTCCGTTGAAGATTCATCGTAAACATAATTTGAAGAAGAATGACAATTTAGAGATGGGCAATTCCAAAGATCGACTCACGACTTTGGAAACGACAGCTTCCGACCTAACTTCTACTGTAGGGAGTTAGTAGAACAATTGCGTCTCACAAACCTCACATTGGGTTCTGCTTCGGCGAAACGGCGAAGCTGCTTGAAGAAGAAATGGATTATGGAGGTGGAAGGAGATGACGATTTTACGGATATCGATAGTGATTCTAGTAAGGCCGAATCTGACAAGGAGCGATCGGGTATTGGTAAGTCATCGAATCATATTCGTAATATTCGTATCAATTTTAATATTAAAATTCCGGTATTCGACGGTTCGATCGATGCTGAGAAGTTTGATGATTGGTTAGATAGGTTAGAAACTTATTTTTCCGTTTATGAATACTCCAATGCTCAGCAAATATGCTTTGCTACATTAAAATTCGCAAGTCATGCACTCACGTGGTGGAAATCTTATCGAAAATGCCACGATATAGAAGATTTGGGTTTGAAAGAATTTAAGGTATTAATGCGAAAGCAATGAGCAAGAGAGATGGTATAAATGGCACAATTTATGCTAAAAGTTTGAGCAATTCGTACAGGAGTACACTACGGCATTTTATAACCAAGCTTTGGTTTGGACATTGATGTGGACGAGTATGAGGTGTTCATGAAGTACACGGGGGGGTTTGTCGGAGTCCATTAGGAGAGAGTTAAAGCTCTTTACTTTGGCCAATATCGAGGACGCAACCGTGAAGACAATTGCCATTGAAGGCAAGTACTTGAAGAGTGACAAAGAAGACGGCAAAAACAAGTATGGGCACAAGTCTAGTTGGTAAAAACAAGCATAAGGGAGAGGCCAAAAGAGAGGGGTCTTCGTCCAAGGAGTTTTATTGCAATCATTGTAAGGCGAGTGGGCATATTTTCTCTTATTGTTGGAAACTTCACCTGAAGCTTAGGCCGAAGGAGGAGAAGAGAAAGAAGGAGAGATATGTACTAGCCACAGAGGTTGTTGACCTCCCGGATTTAGATAAATCAAATCTTGAGCTTACTCTTATGTTTCAGCGGACTTTGGCTACCGAGGAGGAGAGTCAGGAATAACTTTTTCATGTCAATATTTAGGTGAAGCTGAGTTTAGTCAAAGCCATTGTGGATCTGGGTAGTAAAAAAAATTTGATTTCTGAGGCGTTAGTAAAAAAGATGGGTTTGACGACTACAGCTCATCCTAAGTCGTATGGTTTGGGGTGGATTCAGAAAGATATGGATTTGATGATCACGAAGCAGTGTACATTCAAGTTTGCGATCACTGAAAGGTTTATTGACGAGGTGATGTATGAGGTGGTTCCTTTGGATGTGTGTCAGGTCATCTTGGGTAACCCTTATCTTTGTGACCGAGATACGATTCATTACCGTAGAGCTTGTAAGTATCGTCTTGTGAAGGAGGGAAATGAGTTCCATATCAATACTTGTAAGGAGCATGCCACTACGTTTAATTTAGTAATGGTGACTCAGGTGAAGCAATTGGTTAATGCGAGCAGCAAGTTTATGTTATTGGTTCGACCGGTTCAGGAGGGTGTCGGCTTGAGTGTTGTCTCCTATAACAACGTCTTATAGGCAGCCACCCAACATGGGGGCATTGCAAGAGGAGGTTGTGGTACATACTGATCACAAACTATTCCAGCTTTTAGCTACACAGTCCAAGCTACAACAAGCTCACCAGATGAAGGGATTGTCATATCTCCAACAATTTCCCTTGATTATACAGTATAAGAAGGGAGTGGACAACAAATTGCCTGATAGGTCATCTCGACCCCCATTACCAACTACTTCCGCTATGCTGGTTTATATGCAGATACAATCTTTTGTTATGTCAGGATATATTACAGGATATGATGATCCTAAGGGGCGTAGTGTATTTTGCCGAAAGTTGCTGCCAAGCAAGACATGTGGTGGTATTGAGTCGTTTCGAGTTGGGAAGAAGGGTCAACTACCTAGTAAGTCGAGTGGTACAATAGGGTAATGGGCAGCGCCGCATTCCCACCTCTCCAATTCTCGCTTAAGCAGGAACTCAAGGCTTCTAAAGGGGGAAACCATGATCCAGGAGGATCTAGGCAAGTCCTATTATTACTATAAACTTGTAACCCTTATAAAAGGGGCAAGGCTAGGCAAGTCTTATTGAGACTAGGAACTTGTAACCCAGTCCTATTGGAACTAGGAACTTGTAACCCTTATAAAAAGGGGCAAGGTTAGGCATTGTTAGGTTATGTTAGATCTAGAAAGAGTTCTAAGAAGAAGCCCAGGGTTTTGGAGTAATTCATTGTAATTAACTTCATTTTAAGCAATTGAAGCTTTTATTTTTCCCCATCAATTGGTGTTCTTCGTACTTTTTAGCTAACTAGAGCTTCTCAATCGTATTGTGGATTAAAAGGTCATTCATCTTTTACACTATATTCTCTTAATCTTCTACACTCTACTCTTTTTTCTTAATCTTCTGCACTCTACTCTATTATCTAGTTATCAATTTTGTTTAATCATGTCTGACCTATTACTCTCATCCTTGTCATCATCATCTTTATCCTTGTTCAGAACTGAAGAGCTCTTCCAGCGTCAAATTATGATGATGCATAAGTATAGCAAGTATCTCATTGAGATAGGAAAAACGGAATTAAAAGAGCAAGAGGCGACATCATCACGGAAGCGGGGGGTAATAAAATAGAAATGATTGACAAGCAAAAAGATAAATTGGGTGAGTTTAGCCTTAATCTAGATTATTTTGGTGCCAACCTAGTATTTAAAGGTATCCCATATCATCGTCGATTCCGTATGAGCGAAGGTGTATTTCAACATATTTATAATGAAGTTATTTCTTCATACGACTATTTTGTTCAAAAAGAAAATGTTGCTAAAATGATGGACATATCTTCGCACCAAAAGATAACGTGCGCACTTCGCATGTTATGTTACGGTACAAGCGTAGACGCCCAAGACGGATACGTTCGGATTGGAGAGTCTACAGGTAATTTGAGTTTGAAAGAATTTTGTGTCACAATTATAAAATAATTCAAAGCACAATACCATAGATCTCCTTGTGAAAACAACACATTAAGGCTGTTAGAAGTGAATGGATCACGAAGCTTCCCGGGGATGTTAGGTAGTTTAGATTGTACGTATTAGAAATGGAAGAATTGTCCTACCAAGTGGGCAGGATAATATACCAAATATAAGAAGTATCAAACGGTGATTTTAGATGCGGCTGCATCGCAAGATCTTGGGATATGGCACGCATTCTTTGGGGTGCCCGGTTATAACAATGGCGTGAACGTCTTGCATCAAGGGTGGCTTTTCAACAACTTATCAATTGGAGTTTCGCCGTCATACAATTATAATATAGGCACGGTCCTGCACACTATTATTTAGCGGATGAAGTTTATACAAAATGGTAAATAATTGTTCGAACCATAAAAATTCCATCGAACGATGCCGAAAAACATTTTACAAAGATGTAAGAAACATGCCAGAAAGACTTAGAGCGTGCTTTTGGGGTATTACAAGCTAGGCTCAAAATGTTGACATACGGTACGCGGTTTTAGAAGCCTAGTAATCTAGGAAATGTTATATACTCATGTATCATCATGCACAACATGATCGTCGAAGATGAATGTCATACTTACATCCGACGAGTGGATATTAATCCGGAGTTTAGAGAATCCGTGAATAGGGTGCATGAGACGCTAAATCCAATACACACTCTTAACACTATGGCGAAGTATATCAAGAAGATTTGTGAAATTAGAAATGAAGGTGTTCATTTCCGATTACGAAATGAACTTGTCGCGCATTTGTAGAATCAAAAAGGGGCGGAGTAATGTAGATTGTTTTTTGATTTTCTAAAATAAGGTATTTTGTTTTGAAGTTTGTAGTTTTATATTGAAGTTATAATGTATTTTCTCTACTTGATTGGAGTATATTTTGCGGAATAAAAGGATTGATAACAATTTTATTCAAATATGCTATAACATAAAAATTAAGAACTACTATTAACGCTAATGATTACATCAATTTTATCACTTGTAACGTCGTCATCACTTGGACATTGCTCTTTCAACTTCATGGAATAAAGTTTAAGTTTTTTCTTCATCCAACACTTTTGTGCCGGTAGTAGGTTATTTGTGTCCGCTTTCATCTCCTTAACCAAATTTTGCTCTTCGATGGCTTCTTTTCTAGCTAGCTCCGCTTCACGCCTCCTTTGAATCTCTGCCTCTCTAGGCAACTTTTGTTTCTTTCGTACTCTAGCTCTAGCTTCTTTTTCCTCTTTCTTCTTCTCGTCACTTTTATTCTATGCCTTCATCATATTTGTCGTCGTTTCAAACATCCTCTTCCCCCAATAACCTATATTTGATTTTACTGCTTCATTTGCCTCATTTTTTTTTCCGTCCGATCATACTTCCCCACAAGCATATAATGGTGCATCTATGCCGGTAGAATCACCCAGAATTATGACATTTGGAGTGACATAAGTAGAGTTTCTAGGGCTATCACTAAAACTTGACTTTCTAGCGACGTTGCGGATGTGTTGCCCGATGTGATAAATTTGTGACGATTTTGAGCATTTCTCCTAAACTTGTAAGCCTCCCGAAATTGGAATGATTTATTGTATATTTTTTTAAAGGTCTCGTATGCTATACCAAGCTACAAATCAAGTTTCAAATTCTTATGAGTACGATTAACCTAACAAAATTAATTGAATGAGAAAACAAAATTAAATACTTGCTACGTTACCCGATCCCTTGCCGGTAAAATGTCGGTTTTCAAGGTCTTGAATGATGCCTCTAAAGATTGAACAATCTTTATTGAGTCGTCGCTTATACACGCAATTGACACTGTTATATGATCGCCGCATCGATTGATCATTATAGAACGAGTTGAATTGGTCATGCACCTTGAACCAAAATGTAGCGGCTTTTTGGTTGTTCGTGGTAGTGAGGTTTTGAGATACTTGGGACCAAGCGCATGCGAGATTCACGAAGTCATCGGATGTCCAATTTTTAGAGTTCTTGTATCTTTCTTTGTTAACATCAACTTCATCCTCAACTACAATAGGTGTCGGTGCCATCTTTCTTTTAGGCTTCTCCTTTTCGCGCGCATTACTTCTCGTGATAACCGGAGAGACAACCAAAGATATAATTGGTGATGCATTGATTTTTAAATCATTTAAACCTCATGGACCTCTTATCGGCGTTGTACTCGAAATTTTACCGATAAAATCAATTTGAGATGAAAAGTATGGATTCCCCGGTTGAGAGTACGAGCTCGTATGAGCATCAAATTGAGGGCAATATCCTTGGGTTTGGTAATGAGGGTTATAATTAGTTCTTTGGGGATCAAATTGAGATTGAAAATGAATGTCGGGTGGCTGGAATAATTGTCAAACATGGTGATCGCAATATTATGAAGGTTTAGGCATTTGTAACGAATCAAATACACCGAATTGAGTAAAAAATAAGTTCCTTTGTTGGTTTGTATTGGAGGATTGGCTATTAGATTGGGAGCTTGAGGATGACATGGTGGAAGTTTAGGAACTTGATAAAAAAATTGTAGGCTAAGGTGGGAGAAAAGTGTACAAGATTAAGATAATAAAGTATACAAGACGACTGGCTTTTATAGATGAAAAAATTAGCTATTGAGCTTCTTGTTGAATAAGTTTGCCCAAAAATATAGCCGTTGAGCTTCTTGTTAAATAAGTTTGCCCAAAAATATAGTTGCTGAGCTTCTTGTCAAATAAGTTTGTCCAAAAATATAGCCATTGAGCTTCTTGTCAAACAATTTTGCCAAAAAATATAGCCGTTGAGCTTCTTGTTGAACACGTTTATGAAATTAACTAGCCGTTGAGCTTCTTGTCAAATAAGTTTGTTCATGATAATAGCCATTTTGATCACCAAAAAAACCAAGTATGGAGTGGAGGTCATACAAAAAACTAAGTAAGAAGAAGAGAACAAAGGATTTCATGCATGACTTAGCCGCACAGTTCAGAGTTGCGGGGCAAACAAGGGGGACACGTAGCTCCATCTAGTCTCCCTGTTTGTCGTGCAGCTATGAACTGCGGGTTATATAAATACCTCAGATGAGACTACGTGTCCCCCTTGTTTGCCTCGCAGTTATGAACTGCGTAGCTAGGTCCTACATGAAATCCTTTGCTCCCTTCTTCATAATTAGTTTTTTTTGTATAACCTTTATTTTAGACATTTCCTAGTATAGTATGTGTTGGCCAAACATATTTAAACCAACGTACTATAAACATCCAAAATGCATAATCAATTAAGCATAGTTTAAACATAGCATCTCAAAGTACGATGAAAAAAGAAATACTAGAAACGTACTTTAAACAAGTAAAAAAATGCATGAAATAAATGGAAGCCTAAGTGGGACAGCCTCTCTTCGTTTGGTCGGCACATCTGTTACGCGTAAGACTCTCGTCATAGGTATATTGCACATCTGGCTCTGTCTGGTAGTTGATAGATATATAAGCTAGTCTCTCTCCTGTGACTCAGATAATATTTTGTGAGAATCTCAGCTGTTCCTCTAACTTTGTCGTGTGCTCAACGTATTGCCTCGAATTTTCATATGCAGCATGCCGCATGCCAATATTTTGATGCCAGAACTCATCTACAGTATTCCTAGGTGGACACGATTATGGTACCTGAACGGTCGGGATTGGTATTCGTCTACATTCTCCGATGGTTCCCGTCATATCCATGAACCATCCAATATCATGGCACCCGTACATTGGGCTTAACTAGATCACGCCCGATCATCCATATATTTTTGGCCCTCTTAACTAAAGTGCAACCGATTTTGGGATTTAGATGAGCCAAACGCCAATATGTCATGTAGTCCACATCATCAATGTGATAATGCTTTCCATCGTAGAAGTTCACATCTTTAAATACCTTATAGAACTTTCGATTGTACCATGGAAATTCCATAATATCTTGGGGGTCATAGGGAATACTATCATGCCCAATGTTATGACGCATACATCGGTCTCCTAAATACTAAAGCGTATTGTTCCTGTATGGGACTGAAACCAATAGAACCCTCTTCGAACTAAGCATTTTTGTATGTCTTACCTCTGGACAGATTTATTGTCTAGACCTCAGCCATGGTTGCTAATCAATGTTCTTTTTGTTCTTCCATTCTATAATTTCTCTGATTACAGCAAAAGAATGATGGATTTCAGACTCTGAATTGTCCCTTTCATCTTTCTATGCACTCATACGGGGATAAAAAGGGTTGAAGTTCGGAACCTTCACTAGATACATTCCAGCCCGACAATACTCAAAGAACTAGAACTCCAACATCGCATAGAAGCCTATGACCAATTTCTTCCCCTTTCTATTTTTCAAAACTGAGACTCCATCTAGTCCCCTATACAAAGCCGTTATAATCGGAGTACCCCAGTTGAACTTCGACGTACCTATAATATGGTAGTCGGTCAAAGCTGCAAGATAACCTGCTGGAAGAGATGTGCTAGCATTTGAGAATAATACATTACCCATCATATACGCAACAAATACCCTCGCATATACTATATCCATGTCTTGGTTGTAATTGTTGAGTTATGGATTCAAAACCGTTTTCCACATTTTTAAATACGTAAGAGTGATGTTACCATACCTGATGTCATTGCTTGTGATTCTGGGGAATATCTTTTTTGCTTTATCAAAACTCGAGTACTTATCGTCGTACGGGAGTTCGTTACCCATCCCATAAAATAAACTCGTTAGCATGACGAAGTCAAATGGCATAAAGCCAAGTTCTCCGCAAGGGAAGTGAAATATATGGGTATAAGGCCACCATCGTTCCATAAGAGCATGAATCAAGCGGTTATCCGAGTTTTCCACCTTAATCGACAAAAACTCTTCAAAACCCATATCATCGACCAACCTCTTCAATGTCGAATACTTGGCAATCTATTGGTACCACTTCAATGCCTTATCTAGTGATCCCTTACATTATATTTTATCTAGCTTCTGAAAATAAAATACATTAACACAAAAAAAAATCCAACATTTTGTTGAACATTTTGCAAACAACGTTAAACGCACTTAAATTTTGTCTAAAAAGCTTGCCGATATGTCCTCTAATCCAACAAAAATATGTACCAAGTTGTCCGGGAAAATATCAACTCGGTGTAAATCACTGGAGGTTAGGACGGGATCATTTTCCGTGAGGTGTAACAGCCACATGTTGGTAACCAATTCTTTCCCCCATCGCTTAACTTTGGTGCTTATGTTATGTCTCGCTTTCGGGTATATATAGCCCGACTACAAACTAGACTCTCCCAATATTGTGTGGGTCTTAACGACGCTTAATTCAGTATGGAAATATGGGTTTAAGCAAGGTTGGGAATATGCTGGTTTTAAGTGTATTTGGTTTGGAGGGAAACTTGTTTACAAAAAGGAAGTATGTTAAAAGGGAAGGGAGTGGCTTTTTCTTTGCAGTTGATGCTGCACAGTTCTGAACTGTATGGCTTTATTTAATTAAAAAGCAGCTACGTAGGGTTGTTTGGTTTGCTTCTATGCCCCACAGTTCAGAACTGTGGGTAGGATAGTAAACGTTGAGATGCAACCACGTGGCTAGATTTTAGCCGTTGCTCTTGCACCACAGTTCAGAACTGCGGTGAGTAATATTTACCTTGTTTGAGAGGTAAACTGCTAATCCACGATATGAACTGAGAAATCCCAATTAAAAGAATAGTACAAAGAATACACAAATTGGTGGAAGGATTCCCTTTCAGAGCTTCAATTGCTTAATCGAAATCAATTATAATCAAATTCTTCTCAAACCCTAAGTCTCACTCTCAAAACTTGGATTGATCTAACCTGCTTTAATCTTGCCTAACCTTGCCCCTTTATGAGGGTTACAAGTTCCTAGTTACAAAAATTAGACAAATATGCCATTAAATGCCTAAAACAATAGGCTGAATTGCGCCTCTGTTCGAACAAAACAAGTCTATGCTCAAACAGAAAAAATATATTCGAACAGACATTAAGTCTATTTGAATAAACTACTCAGACACCTGCTTATTCGAATAGACTTAAAAGTCTGTTCGAGTAAATAAAAAAGTTTATTCGAATAGACAATTAGTGTACTCTAATAAACTACTCAGACACCTATTTCTTCGAATAGGAATCAAATTTTATTCAAACACAGAGGGGTATATTCGAATAGACTTTAAAAAAAAGTCTAAAAATATTCAGATACTCCTGGATCATGGCTCCCCCCTTTAGAAGCCGTGAACTCTTGCTCAAGCTAGAATTGGAGATGTGGGAAAGCGGTTATGCCCATTTCCCTGTTGTACTACTTCGACTTGCTATGTAGTTGGCCATTCTTCCCAACTCGAAATGATTCAATACTACCCTATCTTGTAGCATGAACTTTCCTCTTTAGAATACCATCCTCCTGCAATGGATCTTCTCTTTTCATCTATAAGTCACCAACTGATGGTAGGCGAGTGTCGATTATAAAGTCTTCATCTAAAAGAGACGGCTCAAACAGCTTTAAATGCTCGATATTAATCACCGAATACATCTTCATGAAAGGTGGCAAATCCAATTAGAAAGCATTGTCACCAATCTTCTTGGGTATCATAAACATACCATAACGGATAGGTTTGAGCTTCTTACCTTCCCTCTTAAGTCATTCCTTACCCAAATGCAACCAAACTAAGTTGCCCACTTGAAAAGTACACTCAACCCGATGCTTGTCGTGTCGAGCCTTATACTTCACTTGAGTCTTCTTCAATTGTGCTGCAACTGCCTCATGAACTTTGCTTATCCTCTCAATAAAATGCTGAGATTTAACTTGTTCCTCTTCCTCCTTCCCTAGCACTGTTTTGTCGCCAAGACTAAAAGCCAGATCAAAAGGGTTTTGAGGCAAGTACCCCCAAAAAACTTCAAATGGAGACTTCAAAGTGAAACCATGAATTTCCCAATTAAATGCAAACTAAAGATACGATAAACTCTCATCCCAAGTCTTAGGTGCTTGAAATGGAATCCCCGTAGTAAGTGTACCAAAGTGCGATTAACTACCCTTGTTTTCCCGTCAGTCTACGGATGAAAAGTGGTACTTCTCTTCAACTTTGTATCCATCATCCCCCATAGCGATCTCTAGAAATTCCCCAAAAAGTGGTTATCCCTATCATAAATAATAGTAGAAGAGAACCCGAAATACCTCCAGACGTCTCTGAAAAATAATCGCGTTGCTCCTTCCCTGGTGACCATCTTATGAGGTATGGAATAAGAATAATCATTTTGCTGAATCGATCAACCACCACAAACAAATAGTTATTCTTACACTTGGTCATGGGCAAACCACCCATAAAATCTATCGAAATGTTCTCCTAAGGTCGGTTAGGAACTAGTAATGGTAAGTACAGCCCTATCTTCTGATTTGAAGGCTTTGATGTGTTGCATAACACGCAGCCACGAACCACATGAGAAACATCTACCTACATCTTCGGCCAATAGACATAACGCTGCAAATTCAAAAGAGTCTTCTCAACCCCGAAATGACCTGCCACCCAGGAATAATGTACCTCTCGAATCCAATGCAAACGGTCTCCACCCTTTGGAATACATAGTTGACTACCCCTGTAAATCAAACCATCTTTCAATACATACTCGTATGACTTTCCTTGTAGGAACTTCTCATGAATCACACTGAGCTCTTTGTCGTTGTCATACCCTGTAACATAATCAGAAGGAATAATAAGCTGTATCTGCATAGTTACCAATAAAGCATAAATAATTGGTAATGGGAGATGAGATAACATATCATCCATTTTGTTGTCCACTCCTTTCTTATACTTGATCATCAAGGTAAACTGTTGTAGGTACGACATCCACTTCATATGACGAACTAACTGTAGCTTGGACTGCGTAAATATGAACTGTAATGGTTTGTGATCGGAATGTACCACAACCTCCTTCCCTAATAAGTAACTCCACCAATGTTTTACTGATTAATATAATGTGTAGAACTTCTTATCGTAGGTAGGATAGTTACATACTGCTCCTGAAAATATCTCAGAATGGTAGGTAACTGGCATCCCATCCTGTAAAAGAATTACCCCAAATGCATCGTCGGACGCATCTGTCTCGACCTCAAAAGGCCACTTCAAATTAGGCAATGCTAACACTAGTGCATCTGCAATCTTGCGCTTCAGTAACAGAAAACTCTTCTCATGGTGATCTTCCCACACAAACTTTACGACGGCCTTTGTCAAGGAATGTAATGGTGCAGCTATTTGTGATAAATGTCGAATAAACTTCCATAAATACTGAAAAGAACCCAAAAAAACTCCTCACTTCCGTCACTGTACGGGATTTATGCCAATTAGTAATGACCGAGACCTTCTCTGGGTTGACCTTATGCTTACTGCCACCAACAATAAACCCCAAGTATACTAACTCTTTCTTCCCAAACTCGAACTTCTTCCCATTTAGAAAAGGTTATTGTGATTGTAAAATATCCCGCACTTTGCATAAATGCACATGGTGCTCCTCCCATGTTTGACTATATATTAAGATTTCATCCAAATATACAATCACAAAATTATCAATAAAAGCACAAAGTACATCATTTATTAACCGCATAAATGTCGTTGGAGCATTGCATAACCCAAAAAGCATCACCAACCACTCAAAGAGTCCTTGTTTGGTCTTGAACGGTGTCTTCTAAGTATCTTCTTTCCAGATTCTAACTTGATGGTAACCCTATTTAAGATCCAGCTTGGTAAAAAACTGAGCCTTCTGCAACTCATCAAAAAGCTTGCCAATCTGTAGAAGCAGATAACGATTCTTTACCATAATCTTGCTCAACGCCCAATAATCCACACACATTCTCCAAGACCTATCCTTCTCCGGTACCAATAATACCGGTGAACCACAAAGTGAGCAACTTGGAGTAATAACCCCTTACTCTAGGAGTTCTTGTACCTGTTCTTGATCTCAATAAACTCTATGATAGAAGTTTAATACAACCCAATATTCACCAAGGTGATATCATGCTCCATATCCCTCTTGCATGACATCCCTTCTATGCCTAGAAACAAGTCTCTATACTCCTCTTACAACTTCCTCATATCGGTTTGTTACTTAGGAGACATTGCCAAAGTAGACAATATCTTAGCTGACGGACCCTCTTGAACTGGTCGCACTGGCAACAATACAAATTTTTTGTTCGTATTAACAAACCTCTTCACCTGAGTCGCCGTTACTAAATTATTGGTAGTGATATGTCCCTTACAAGCGTTGATATGAAACTCTATCCCCTCCTTCATAAGATGATAATTGCGAGCTCTATGGTAAAGGATTGTATCTCGGTCCCAAAGATAAGGAATTCCTAGGATGAATTAACACACGTCTAACAGAACCACCTCACACGCCACTTTGTCAATAAACTTCTTAGTAATCGCAAACTTGAACGTATATTACTTAGTGATCTTCAACTTCACGTATTTTTGAATATAACCCAAACCATACGGCTTAGGATGAGCCACAGTAGCCAAACCCATCTTCTTTACCACTGCCTCAGAAATCAAATTCTTCTTACTACCCGAATCAATAATGACCTTGACTAAGCTCTGCTTCAATTAAATGCCAACATGAAAAAGTTCTTCTCGACTTGCCTTTTCGGTAGGTATAAGTTGTTTGAACATTAGAGTAAGCTTAGGATTTGGCTTACCTAAATACAAAAGATCAACAATCGTTGCGGCTAGTACACGTTTCTCTTTCTTCCTCCTCTCCTCCTTTGGCTTAAGCTTTGAGTGAAGTTTCCCTCATTTATTTGAAATTTGTCCATTTACTTTACAATGACTATAGTAATTCCCCTTGGATGGAGACCCCTCTCCTTTTAACTCCCCTCTATGTTTATTATTTCAACTAGACTTGTACTCTGACTTGTTCTTATCGTCATTCTTGTCACTCTTTAAGGACTTGCCTTCAATAGCAGTTGCTTTAACGGTAGCATCTTTGATATTTTCCATAGTTAAAAGGTTTAACTGATCTCTTCTAATGGACTTCGACAAACCTCATGTATATTTCATGAACACCTCATACTCATCCACATCAATATCCAAAACCAGTGCTTGGTTATGAAACTCCGTAATGAACTATTGTACGGATTACCCAAACTTCTAGCACAAATTGTGCCATTTGTACCATTGTTCTTATTCATACGCAATTAAATAAATTTACTTTCTTACTAACACCTTGAACTCCTTCTAACTCAAACTTCCTACTTCGTGATGTTTCCGATAGAACTTCCACCACGTGAGTACATGACTTGTAAATTTTAATATATAAAAGCAAATTTTCTGAGCATTTGAATATTCGTAAATAGTCAAATAGGTCTCTAACCTATCAAACCAATTGTCCAACATCTCGGCATCGATTGAACCATTGATATACTAAAATTTTAATCTTAAAGTCGATACGAAGATTACGCATAGAATTCATTAACTTACCAAAACCCGATCGCTCCTTGACGCATAGAATTTCAATCACTATCAATCTCCTCAGTACCCTCGTCTTCATCCTCCTTACAACCTCTTTCTTCTTAGAGAGTTCTCGCTGTTTTACCAAAGCGAAAGCCTTCACGAGGTTAGTAAGACGTAATTGCTCTACCAACTCTCCTAGAGTAGTAGTTAGGTCAAAAACTTGAGTTTTTAAAGTCGTGAGTTGTGAGTCAGAATCGCCCATCTCCAAATCGGCATTCTTCTTCGAGTTAGGTTTTTGGTGAACCTTTAACGGACTCACTAGCATCTCCTTTGTTTACTTGACTTGGTCATGTATAGAGACCATAAACCATAATCACCCTCGAGAATCATTACTGAAAAACTGATACCACTTAATCCACAATACGAATTGAGAAACCCTAATTAGAAGAATAGTACGAAGAACGCCTAAATTGGTGGGAGGATTCCCTTTTAGAGCTTCAATTGCTTAATCAAAATTAATTATAATCAAATTTTTCTCAAACCCTAAGTCTCTCTCTTAAAACTTGGATTGATCTAACCTGCTCTAATCTTACCTAGTCTTGCCCCTTTATGAGGGTTACAAGTTCCTAGTTATAAAACATGGAAAAATATGTCCTTAAAAGCCTAAAATTGGCTGAATCATACTTTTGTTTGAATAAAACAAGTCTTTGTTCGAGCAGAAAAAGTGTATTCGAAATATCTATTCGAATAAACTACTCAGGCACCTATTTATTCTAATAACCTTAAAAGTCTATTCAAAGAAGAAAAAAAAGTGTATTCGAACACACAATTAGTATATTCGAATAAACTACTCAGACACTTGTTTCTTCGAATAGGAATCAAACTCTATTTGAACACAAAAGGGTATATTCGAACACAAAAAGTTTGTTCGAATAGACTTTAAAAAAAATCTAAAAATACTCAGATCCTCCTTGATCAACTGTTGTGGGATGGATTGGGTTTAAGGTAAATTGGGGTGAATTCACCCACCTAGCAATTGCATATGCTTAAGTCATAGTAAAATTCTTAGGGCCAATTATTGTTTTTAAGCTTACATGTGTGCAAATTTGTGTATTTGCAGGACTTTAAGCAAGTAAAAAATTGAAAGATCAGTATGGATTTGATTGTCTATGCATATAAAAATCTTATTATTTAATTATGACTAAATAAATGAATTTTTTGAGTTTAGTCCCACCTACAAACTAGATATTTGCTTTTAGTCCCCATGTTGTTGAAAAATATACTTTTGGTCCCCAAATGGTCGGTCAGCCCTAGTAGAAGTCTATTTTTGCCCTGAAGTACCTAATTTACCCTCATGCAAGTTGCACGTGTAGACAACTTGTTACCTGTTAATAGAAATTCTGTGAGGGTATATTAGGTACTTTAAGGTAAAAATAGACTTCAATTAGGGTTAACCTGTGGTCAGAGGCTATTTGGGGACCAAAAATGTATTTTTCAAGAACTTGGGGGCTAAAGACAAATATCCAGTTTGTAGGTGGGACTAAACTCAAAATATCCCTTAAATATAGTTCATAAACATGTAGGATTATTACAATGGATTTTTTTACTTTGGTCCCACCAACATTCTGTAAATTGTGAATATTCATATTTACTTTTGGTCCCTAAATTGGCTCTGACCACAGATCAACCCTCGTTGAAGTTCAATTTGTACTTGATCTCCCTAAAATACCCTTACGTGAGTTGCACGTGAATTTTGAGATGAGGTTATTCAGTTTTCTTCATGTCACAATGCCACGTCACATTTCCACATCAACAGGCTGTACTGCAATCATAAAATAAGTTAGTCTTTAGCCCTAATATAATTCCCTACAATTAGTTTTTAGTTTCCATTTCTTACTCTTACGCTTTAATGGTTATTTATCAAATTTTAGACAAAACACCTAATTAATGAGAGAAACAGATAGAAACCAAGTGGTTTTATCTTCTCAGCATCTCTATCTTCCATAGATTATCTTTAGTAAGAAACCAACACCAAATTTTTTGAGAGAAAAAGTAAAAAGAGATAAACCAACACTTAGTTTTGGGAAAGAAGATGACCGTTGGGGTATTGGGGGTGGAGATGACCGTTGGGGAAGTAGCTAATGTGGATTGATGATGTGGCTTGCTGATGTGGGATGTTAACCTGAAGACGACTTGTTTACCTATTCTCCAAATTCACGTGCAACTTGTCTGAGGTTAGATTAGGTACTTTAGGGAAAAAGTGGACTTCAACTGGAGTTGAATTGCGATCAGAGGCTAATTGGAGACCAGAAGTACATATTTAAACAACTTGGGGACTAAGGGCAAATATCCAAAATGTAGGTGAGACCAAACTCAAAAAATCTCTTATTACAATAAGGAAGCCGTTTTGGGCATCAATGTTATTAAAATACATCTTAAAGAAAGGGCAAAAATATAAATCTAAAATATAAAACATAATTATTTTAAACCCCCTCCTTTCTCCTCCAATAATTTTATTTTTGCCTTTTCCCCCATTAAAATACTTCATTAAAGCATCTTTTACGGTCGCAACAACAAGAGAACAATAAACTTTATTTTCCTTTCTCCCATCTTTATTACATCTTTCCCCCCATAAATATAGTTCTCTTAAGGATTTTACAAACATGCTTACATTTAAATTTGTTAACTTAAGTCCTAATTCATGAAATCGGTATAAAATTTTTTATTTTTACAATGGAAATATATGATTAAGGTAAGAAAGTGGGGAATTGAGTTTAATGCACTCTTGATGATGAAAAAAGAAAAGAGATACTTCAATGACGGGTTTGATGGAGAATTTTAATGGTGAAAGAGCTAAAATAAAATTATTGGAGGAGAAAGTGGAAGATTTAAAATAAGCATTTTTTTTTGTAAATTTTACCTTTATGTCCTCTCTCCTATGATGTGTTCCCATTAAGAACATTGGTGCCCATAACAGTTTCCTTATAATAAAGCAGAAAGAAGGAAAAATATCTTATCTATGGATAAAAATCTTTCTTTTCTTGGAAAAGATTACGTAGATTAGCAATTGCAATGTAGCCATTTATGGCTGCTCATAAACGTGTAAGAATAGTAAGCATCTATATATAGCACAAGGTAAACGAGGAGCTAGGAAACCATTACTTCTTTTTAAACATCAAGGAAGAGCTAAAGGAGAAGGATGAATACCTTACCAATCCTTTCAACTCTTCTCATTTCCATTTTTATTTTGCTTGTTCTTCCCAGCCCCTCCGATGCTCGTATCAGTAAGACTGAAATAGATATTATTGGAGGGTAGAATGTCCAGGATAAGAATGCCCCCCATGTTCTAGAATTGGTTGAGTATTCTATCAATCGACACAACAAGGAGTTGGCTAACTCAAAAATCAAGTTCTTAAGTATGGTCAGTGTCTCGAATATCAAATTCTCGATGGGATTAATTATCGGTTTCACTTTACTACAGAGCTAAATGGTGCTACGGGTACTTCCGTGACTGTTACATATGAAAAGTATGGTCAGCTGAAGGTCACTTCCTTCTATAAAGTTTAATGGGGGAAACTGATCAATCAAGATTCTTGCCTACTTGTCGTTAAATGTTATAAATGATTATGAAGTTTATGCTCAAACAATTATACTAAAGTTCTTGCCTTTGTTGACATTAAATTGTCATTTTCTCTTCTTTTTTTCCTTTCTTCTGGGATGGGGTATATGGGGTCTGTCCAATTCAAAGAATCCTCATAAAAAGTGTCAAAGGAGGAATACAATTACCTTCAAATACATGCGGTAGGGTAGGAATGAAAGATTGAAGTTTATGGTACAAGATAATGGATTAAGCACAAATAAACGAATCAAATGCAGTAAAGTTTTTCACAAAATAACAATTAAAAAACTGAAATAAGTTAGTTGGAAGAACATGAACAAGTTAGATCTTATGGTATGTGTGCCTAATTTTGTCATGGAGAAATGGTTGGTTTTGTTAGAAAACAAAGTGGGGAAATCATAATGTGGAAACACAATATGATTGAGCAACAACTGAAGAACTAACTCTAACCACAGAAAATTCAATCAAAGCAATAAACATATACACAAGGTTTAAATTTAGGTGGAAACCCAAAAGGATCAAAACCACCCCTGACAAGCACGACGAATATATTATCAATAAGGGTTACAAGAAGTTCTAGAGATCACTCAACCTCACCTCTACCCTTACAGATAATCCTCAGTAAGAAACCCTAAAAGACCCCCCAAGAAACCTCTCCAAAGTAAAACCCTAGATTTCTCTCTTTTCTCTTTTCTAGATATTTTTCTCTCACACTGGACAGAGGCTTTGAACTCGCACTCTATATTTATAGACTCTCTATTAGGTCATTTGCAAAGTACACATCACAAGACAAACCATCGCCTCAAAAAAATGAACTTATAAAACAAACAACGCAGTTTTTGTTCGAACGACTTGTTTTTCATTCGAACGACTTTATGTCTCGTTCGAACGACATCCTCTATATTTGAGCCATAACCCAACAATCTCCACCTCGGCAAAAAAATTGTTTCTTTTGCTGCATTAATCATGTATCCTTGTCACGTTGCCCCTATAGGCAATTTCTCAATCAAGAGAATTATACGAGTCTAGGTTTTTTCTAGACCCACCAATCGGATACGACTTTCTGATCATCTCTGTAGACTGTGCCATTGCTCCACCTTGAACTAAATTCTCCTTTTGAGAAAGCTCCATAGCTCTATCGTTACATGCAACCTTCACATCTCTACCCACTGATTTACCTACCAATGCATACAAGTTCCCACTAAGAACTCCCTTCATGATCAAAGAAGACTTCCAATAAACTTTTATTACTCCACCTCGCCCGGAGTAATTGTAGCCCTCATTATCTAAATTGGAAAGTGAAATTAGATTATGAGTCATACTCGGCACATGTCAAATGAACTACGATGCGTCCATCGAGCATCCCCACGTCAATATCACCAACTCTCAAAATCGGCCTTCGAGAGCCATCGTTGACCGACACAAACTTGCTACTCTCACACCTTGCATATTTGTTGAACCATGCCTTGTGTGCGTATACATCCAATGTAGCCCCACTATCAAATACCCATCCTCTATCGTGGTGAGAACCATCAGCGGCCACCACGAGGAGCACCTCCTCACCATCGTTACTAGTAACCGTCGCCAGTTTGTTAGTATCACTTTTAGAGCCCTTTGCTAAACTTGTTCCTTTACCTTTGCGAGTTTTGTAATCCGATCTATAATGGCCCGATTGACCACAGCCCCAACAAGTTCTTTTTCGAAACTTATTAAAGCTTATCTTTCCACTAGCCACCATCGCCGAGTTTTCCACAAGGGATTCGCTACCCTTAAGCATTCTCTCCTCGGAAAGAAGCGTACTTGTAACCTCATCAAAACTTAAAGTTTCCTTCCCATACATCAACGTAGGCTGAAGATACTTGAAGGTAGAAGGAAGAGACCATATGAGTTGAAGCGCCTTATCTTTATCTTCAGCTGTAACTTTGGTCGATTCTAATTCCAAAACGATCCCGTTCAAAGAACCTAGGTGATCGCCAACGCTCGTACCCTCATCCATCCTAAGCGTATGAAGCTGTTTCTTGAGGTATAAACGATTCAAAAGACTCTTCATTTGGTACAAGCTTTTAAGTTTTTTCGAAAGACTCTTTGCGGTCTTCTCTCCAACCACGTTTGCCAAAACATTTTTAGCGAGAAAAAGGCAAATCCTACTCGCAGCCCTTGAATCAAGATCTTTTCAGTCTTCTTCATCATCGTCCACTTTTTGGGCCGTTATACCTTCAACCAGAGTTTTAGGTATAGGCTTCCCTTTCAGTGCCTTGCATAACCCGCCTTGAATCGAGATATCTTGGACTTGTATTTGCCACAATTCAAAATTAATCTTTCCATTAAACTTCTCCACATCAAATTTGATCGCGTTAGAGTACTTAAATCCTCCCATCTTTCTTCTCAACTTACCCCAAACCTCGCTCTGATATTAATTGTTAGGAAACAAAAGGGGTAAATCATAAACGTGAAAGCACAATATGATTGAGCAAGAACTGAAGAACTAACTTTAACCACAAAGAATTCAATCAAAGCAATAAATACGTACACAAAGTTTAAATTTAGGTAGAAACCCAAAAGGATCAAAACCACCCTCGATAAGCATAATGAATCTATTATCAATTAGGGTTACAAGAAGTTCCAGAGATCACTCAACCTCACCACTACCCTTACAGATAATCCCCAGTAAGAAACCCTAAAAAGAAAATCCAAGAAATCTCTCTAGAGTAAAACTCTTGATTTTTCCCTTTTCTCTTCTCTAGATATTTTTCTCTCACACTGTATAAAGGCTTTGAACTCACACTCTATATTTATAGACTCTCTATTAGATCATCAGCAAAGTACGCATCACGAGACAAACCATCGCCTCCAAAAAATGAACTTAAAAATCAAACAAAGTGATTTCGTTCGAACGACTTACATTCTCAATCGAATGACTTGCTTTTCATTCGAACGACTTTATGTCTCATTCGAGCGACTTCCTCGATTTTTGAGTCGTAACCCAACAGGTTTTACATATTAGAACTTAGCTCAATGATAATCACTGGTAATAAAATATTTTGATGGTAGTGTACATTACATAAATATTTCAAAGTAAGCATTGATTCAAACTCACAATTCCTCCCCAAGAGATTAGTAATTGGTTAAAATGATCAACTGTTTTGAAATACATGTTAAAATAAATTTGCTAAATAATTTTCACTCGCCTCTTCGCTTAGAACAAATCGGCATCGCCACTACAAAAATTGATTGGTGCTCAATAGATGGAGTCTTGGTCTCAAAATTAACTAGTTCCTAGAGTATCTCCAATAGGTCTCTGAAAACTAAGACTTTGGTTTAAAACCCTCTGAAGCTCCAACAATTCAAGACTCAACCTTAAGACCAAGACCAAGACTGCCCAAAGTCTTAAAGACTCAAAGGCAATCTTAAAGCTCGCACGTCTTTTGAAATAACGTCTAACCATTTGGGAACACATTTCTTTAAACTTTTACCAACGGTATATGTAATGGCCTAATTCTGGGACTCGAACTTAGAATTCACAAAAATGATAAACGATAATCAACAAGATAATTTAGCGTGGAAAACCTTTGAATAGGTTAAAAACCATTACCTGTCTTGATGATTTTGAGAAAGAGAAGATGATCTTATTGAAGTTGCTAGCTTATTACAATGAGCACTCTGATTATATGGAGTTTTGGAGTAGGGATTCTTCTGTATATAATTGCATGTCCTTAATATGTAGTTCTCTAGTCCTATTTATAGGTCTCATCATATGACTGTTTGACGACCATTAACATTCTTAATGGTGGATGTTACAAAGTAGATGCATGATATTATTTGACCAAATGATGTAACGTCCTGACCTCTGTTGCTGTACAATGGCTTTATTGATGACTGCAGACATGGAGGTAAAAAAAAATGACTCGAACTAATGAATATTGAATATGTCTTTAGTAATATTTCCTGTATGCTGACGAGGTCGAGGATGAAGCTTTGAGTCTGAGGTACAAAATAAGTTATTACAGTATACGCCTAAAGATCTAGTGTGCCACAGGGTGGCTTTGGCTTTTATAAGGCCCTATGCGAAGAATAAAAATTGGCATTTTTTACTTGAATTTTTGTTTTTGCTTATAGATTTTTTTGATTTTTTTTGTAGTACTACACATAACATATGCCCCGGTACAATGGGTTTGGTTTTGTCTTTTCTTGGTCGAATCTGAATTGGGTTGGGCTTAATGTAATGTAATTTATTTTTAGGCAATTTTTTTTCTTGGGCCCTTGTCTTTTCGGGCCCTGTGTCGTCACACACCACCAGGACTGGGCCTGGTGTGCTAAGAAACTTAAACTTTTCCTAATCTAAAGGCCTTATGATCTCGCGTGCAAGGAAACTCTTAATTTTTTCATTTTTTTGAATTTTTATTCTTGTAATTTGGAGACCAAGAATACTATAAAATTTGTTGGAGATGCTCACATTTTAGGGAACACCACTCTTCAATTGCGTCGACATCTATAATACATTAGGCTCATTGTCTTAGGGATAAAGAGTGACTGGGATTTGCGGGGAGGAGGGGGATCGACGGCCTAGATTTTTTTTACTCTCATTACCTAGGGGTACTTTAGATATTGTCTCTATCTCCAATCAAATTACAACTCTTTTTCTTTAAACTTCCCGACTCTTCTTCTTCTCTCCATCTCTCTGGATCTCATCTCCACAAGGTACTTTTATCTCTCTCTCTCTATCTATCTCCAGACTCTTCTTCTTCTTTCTATCAGCTCTCTCTCTCTGATTTGATCAATACTGCTCTAAATTTTCAATATGTTTACTTGTTGTTTTAATCATTGTATGTTATTGTTAAGTTTGATTGCATTGTTGCTTCCTTTTTTGATTGCTGCTGTTTGACTCTTCTTTTCTCCATCTCCACAAGGTACTTAGCTCTCTCTCTCACTATCTCTTTTTCTCTCAATTTTGATCAATACTGCTCTTAATTTTCCCTCTCTCTTTACTTGCTATTTTTTAGAATACCCAAGTACAAAGCCTACCCAAGTACATAGAATCTAGAATTTAGGTAACTGGATATGGGTCTGACTCCAAAAGTTTGGCAATAAATTAACTTGGGCGATCCTGGTTCATAATCACTGAAAATTTAATTGACTGAATTCAGGACCATCTATAATATGTGATAATTTAGCGTATTCCAAAATAGGTACAAGACGCACGGCCATATACGACGACGAGGTATGCCTTCTGTATGATATGGGTATGCCCTCTGTATCACGATAGTATAAGTAATGGCATTAACCATAGTAGAGGATAAAAAGGAAGGTGGCTGAGCTCTGTGTACAAATGGCCTAAGTAGGTATGGTGGTGGTCTCGATAAGGATATTTGATGTAGATCATCTGTGTGGTATGTTTTATGATTTATATCATAAGTTATGACATGAGAAGAGAGTTTAATGACTGATAGTCTTATTTAATTTTGGCGTCTTTATTACCGTGAAGTCTGTTTGTTGATGGGTGACTTCAGTACTGATTTTTAGTGATGTTCCTCAACCATAATAGGGGTTCCTTATTTTCACATGAAAGTAGCAAACACACTTTCAGCAAGTTTAAACTCAGATCATCTTTAAACAACATATATTTTCCTAAATTCAAACCAGCTTTCATGAAGCAAGTAGGGTCTTCTCCAGCTAAAGCAATACCTACAAAGCTTTACAGAGGCATTTGAGGAAATGGGTCGTCGCTTTTGGCTTGACACATTTGATACAGCTGAAGACGTAGCTGTAGCTTACGTTAAAGCTTGACATATTTGATATGGTTGTGGTCTAAGTAGGTATGGTGGTGGTTACGATAAGGATGTTTGATTGAAAAATTAGCATCCAATCTACAATCAGATCTGAGAAAGGATGGGTTTGAAGTATACATGATGAAACTTACAGCAGGGGCAAGACATAATTTTAAGTAAAGACAGCATAAACCGTGCTTATAAACATTACATAAACTGAGCTAAAAATTCAGCAGTATAAGGAAATACATGTTATATTTTTTGCCTGTTGTTGAGCTACGAAAAACAATGGAAAGTATCTAGAGCTACGAAACACAAGTCAAGTTTCATGTTTTGTCCGTTGTAATCAAGGTGTTCATCATGAGCTTTAAGAAGAAACTGTTATAAAGAACACGAGAATTTGTCCAACTAGACGCCTAACCAAAGATAAAGCTCCTTAAGGAAGGAGGGAGGGACAATGCCATCTCCTTTGATAGCTTATTATCTCCTTTGATACTTTTATGATCTCACTTTCCTTGCCTATGGCTTCAGTAGCAGTTATTTCGTCAATTACTATCATAATAGTATTTTTCTAAGCTCCACAATCTTCATCCCCTAGCTTGGGAGTGATGGTGGTGCCATCTGCTAAGAAGGGGTCTAAGGACTAAGAGTTTATCATAACCTTGCAGTTCTATCTTGCTGTAATTTGATTAGTAGTAGGAGGTATATTGTTGAAGAAATCTAAATAGAAGACATTCATGTATTGGTTTATCATAACCAAGGTCGGCCTTGGTTTTGTTCGCTCTTTTTAGGTAGTTCATATTGGGGAAAAAATTAGAAAAGAGAACCCAAATGGGGGTAAAACAACAGTTGAAAGCCTGACTTATATTGATATATCAAAACGTAGCCAGAGTGCTCGAAGTCTGTGTGAAAACGTAAAAATGCATACTGTCAGTTTGTATTATATTTTACCTAAGACCTGTTATGTGTGCTTAAAGTCTAAGTTCAAATAAAAGAGTATAGAGGGATGCTTGCTAAGGTTGAGCTTTCAGTTTCTGCCTATAACACAGTTGGGTCTCTATGGTTCCATTTATATACTTTTCTTCTGATCTTACAGACCTTCCTTAGCCGAGGATAAACCTCAGTTTTGGTGTGAGCTGCACAACATTGTGGGTTTGTATGATCTTTATTATAGTATACAACTGATCCTGAACAATCGACTGTATAGTTAGCACATCCGTCGTTAACTCATTCATGGCTTAGGTTAAATAGACTATATAAATTTTTTGGAGCATTGGTTATGAATAACATTTATTTTTCTTTGTTAATTGTTTTTGGAGAAAGAACGAAGAAATCGTTTACATTTATACTCTTAATAATGGAAGTTTCGTTGAATTTACAGAAAGTTTCTTTCACTATACCGTCAAAGGGTTGAAGCAGCTACTTTTCATAATGGACACTCTTGAGGTTAATCACATTACATTATTAGTCAATGTACTTAGCTTCATTTCTCTAAATTGTGCTTAGCCTGCTGGTTATGTTGGTGGTTCGGATTGATAAAGGTTAGTGCTTTCAGACCACTGTTCTAAAAATGTTATTCTTATTTCAAATTGTGGTTTTAATTTGATCAAAGGCCTCTTAGAAATAATGCTAACTTCATGTTTTCTGTAAGTAGATAATTGCATAAATCATTGATCACTTTCCAATGAATATCAGAACCATTGTTCTAAAAATTATCAGAACCATTATTCTAATAATTATTAATCGTCTACTCCTTGAGTAGTTTACTTCTTCCTTGGATTTCTCCATGTACTGCATTTTTACTTCACCTAGATGTATGGAAATACATTAATGAAAGAACTAAAGACAAATCTATATTACATTACACAATGGTGCTTGAGTTTCTTATTTTTTTGTTTTTTATTATGACTCAGAATCTTTAATATTGAAGAGTTCTACTTTATAAAAAAAAATTGTTTTTGTTTTTGCCGTGGCAAACTATTACTTTTCTCATCAAAACATGGATTTTGCTCAATTTAGATCATTGGGTATCTTTAATTTGAGTCAAGTTTTGATCTTTGTATATATATATGATGATCATGGTAATTGAATAGGTGTTTGTAATGTGTTTGATTGATAGGAGGAGGGGCTGGGCAGAACTCAGGGAAGATATTAGCAATTGTGGGGGAAGGGGCAGCAATAGTGGGATTTGGAGTAATAATTTTCATGTTTATTAGATCTGTGATGAAGAAACATGATAGTAAGTATTAAAGTGATAGAAAATGAGTAAAATTGAGATGTCTTTTTATCCCCTCATTAGTAAAGTTCATTTTTCTAGATTTTATGATGTTGTAGTTGGGGATTATTTGCGATTTTGTGCACGATGAAATGTATTTTTGATTAGTCAATTTTGGGGTAATGGGGTTTTTGATAAGGATAAGGTTGGTTGAGCTAATTTTCCAAAAATAAGAGTGTGTGTGTGAGAGCTCAAAGAGGTAGATATGTATTTTTGTTGGAAGGAGAAGGCATTGGAGGAATGAATGTTTGTTTGAGTGGGTGGTCAGGCTGAGAAGAGGGTTGTTTAACACCTCTCATTGCCATGTGGGGTGTGTTCCTTAGTTTACACATCCTTCTAAACAATGCTACTCCATTGTCATCTCTTTTTGCATATTTTTGGCAACAGAACTTTCTTTCTCTCCAAAACAGATAGTGATAGTAGTCCTTTTGTATATCTACATAGTCAGATTGACATCATGAATTAAAATTTTTGTTTCTCTTTTCTTTGCCAACTTTAACTTTGTGCTATTTTTCTTTTTTTCTGTTTTGGTAGCTTGACATACATATGCTTTACACCATTATATGTTCTTTGGTAAACTTGACTCTAGGGCAAGAGTAATTGCTTTACCCTATGAGTTGATAGTAGTAAACAATTGATGTTAAGTTTGATATCTACACCAAGAGAGGTTGCTTTACATATGTGTTTGATTGTAGTAAACAAAGGAATTACAATTTCTAATCCCATAAAGTGCCTTGAGTGATGGTTTTTGTTAGATTACTTTAGTTACTTAGGTGCACCTAAATTCCTGGGGAAATACTCTTTTTGGACTAATAATCAAAACCAATTGGGATACTTAGTTTTAAGATTCTTCATTGATTAAACCATTAATTCCTGCACCAAGTTTATGTATTTCCATGATATTAGTGAAGTTCACGTATGATACTGACTTGGTGCATTGTATCATCTAAACGTACTAATATTATATACTCAAACTAGCTTTAATAGTTGAATGTGAATGGAGGAACATGTTTCATGTGGTCGGACCCGGATAATATTCATGTGTGCATTGAACTTGATATCATGAATTTTCTCACTTATCTAAACATATCTCTTTTCATTTTTTTGTGAATCCAGGCAAGGTTTCACATAATACAAGAGCTTCTAGGAAAATTTCATAGCAGAGCGCATTTCTCTATCAACTTGCTGTTCAAACTATTCCCAAGAGTCACCACTGCCTTTCAATAAGATTAACTGTAGAGTATTTCAGATCTCACTCATCACTCGATACAAAGCTCTTGCAACTCAAGAAATTTATCAATCCTGAGTTGCACCATTATGTCCTCATCTCTAACAACATTCTCAGTTGTTACTAGAACTTATCAGTAGCTTCTTCAAGCTCTTTGTATGTGAAAGACCGCAGGTTCATTCCAGAGATGCTTGGAGGATTTTGCCATATTTGATTTTGTTTCTTATGATGAAACCCGTAAATAGCCAAACAAATCACCGATATGAGTAGTAGGTTAAAAAGCATAGAGATGCCTAAGAGAATTGGCCCGGGTAGGATCAAATTATCTCTATCTTTCTTGCACGAATTGTTTCTGTTATTGAGAACAAGTTGTGACTTACCTACTTTGATCAGGGACTTATGAGCAGTGGGATCGGTCTTTCGATTCGAGAGAGAAAATTTCTTCAACCAACAAGTTTCACCGCCAAGTATCGCAGCTGCACAAAAACAATCATCAAGGTAAGTTTGTCTGCACTAATCTTCAGTCACAGATGTAAACCTTCCATAATCAGAAGTAGGCCAATTAGTGGTTGGAATCTCGCGCATCTCAAATCCATATGAAGTTTCACAGATCTGTGGGAGGAAATCTTTACGTGGTAATTCTGAAAACCATGGACCCAATTCTTAATGGTTTTGCCTCTTTACTGCATAAGGGGATGTTTTGGAAACCCCTCTATTAGAGTTAAGAGAATGAGATTCTTTTATGGATGTCGCTGCACTTTTTCACCATTCTCATGCATGTATTTTGTAAGCTTTCTGATTGTGTTAATTGTATATGTAGCTTTGGTGCTTGGGAAGTCTATTCCACCCCTCGAGGACCGTGCTTCATACTTTATTCCATCCCTTGAGGACTGCGTTTCATACCTTGATGATTAATGTCTTATAGGGCTTCAAAAATAGGAGGTATAATACTTGGGAGGATTTACTATTATTTCAAAAATGATTGTCATTTTGGTTTTAGATATTTTTGCTACTTCTTCTTGCTAATCTAATTATGAGATCCTTATATATTTTAGCAAACCCACGTTGTAAAATATTGTTCAGAGTGCGGATATGATTATAAGAATGAGACCTCAAGATTCTGTTCAGAATGTGGTATACCAAAGGTGATATATCGTTAACTCTTTTCATTTTAGTTCTAAACTTTGCCTAGGGAAGCTTTACTTGCTAATCGCCTATATGTTTATATAAACATTCCAGAGTACTGGAGTCACTGGTAAGTTTTGTTCATACTGTGGGAATAAATTTGTGAAAGGGGTGTTATGTTCAGAATGTGGTCATGAGAGGGTAACTTGTCAAGGACCCAATCCCGATGAAACGCACAACCCAAATGTTACGCAAGTAACTTCTGAATATGTTTTGAGATCATAACATTCCATTTTTTGTAATTATCTTTGTAAAACATTTTTGTTTATCAAGTGATTGCAGTAAATATTAATGGAATTCAATTTGATTATAGTGTCGGTATTTTCATACCTAAAATTAAACCCCCTCCAGTCTAACTCTCTCACACTCAATTATTATTTTCGATGCTGATGTAGGAGATTTTATGCAGTTTTTGGTTCCCCCTTGATGTGATCAAGAGGATACCTCAAGTGCATTGGGCTTGCTCGAAGAAAAGTATGCAGTCTCATTGTTTCAAGCCTTAAGAAACATAGTAAAGAATGAGGGCATGAGAGCAATGTATCAAGGCCTTTCACCAACTACTAGCACTACTTCCAAATTGGGTTGTGTACTTCACATTATATGAGAAACTCAAGGACCTTTTTCATACACGTTGATGAGAATAATGAGCTTTTGCTTGATAACATTATAACCGCTTCAAGCGCTGGAGCATCAACAACTGCTGCCACAAACTAATTGTTGGTCATTAGTGAAAATCAGATCATTGGGTGGGAGCAGCTAAATGAAATTGTTATTGGGATTGCTAAAGGAATTGCATATTTGCACAAGGAATATGAGCAACGAATAATTTACTATGACATAAAGTATGCTCCACACTTTTAATTCATACCATTTTGCATCCTTCATATTCTAGGTTAGCCTCATCCATATATAAAAAATTCTCAGGAACTGTTGAACTCAAGTTCAAGGAGTTGAGCTCTGATTATAAGATTTTCCGTCTCTTTCGATTATTCCACATGTTGTCGGAGTAAAATTGTATATTCTATGGATTTTGACCTCCCTGTTGTTAGAAAACCATTTTTGCAAAAATGAACTCTATATTTCTTGTTGTGTCTATCTATCAATTGGAATCTGTATATTGTGTTTGCGTTCCAGTAGTTATTAAACTATATGTATATAGTGCTTTTCCCCCTTCTCAAACACTAACATTATCATAGTTAATGTTATAGTAGTGATAGTTGTTGCATATTTTGCATAATTCTTTAGCCTTTTGCATCTTGATTTCGTGACGCCATTGAGTATATTTTCCTCATTGATGTTTTAAAATGAGCTACTTGATTTCTTCTTTATACTCTTGATAATGGATGTTTCATTGAATTTACAGTAAAAAAAATTCATAGCTAACTCGCTGTCGACACCCGAAGAGAATCACAACAGCAGAAATGAGGCTAACAAAAAGGGGGAAAAACATGTTCCTGAGGTAAGTACATGTTAGTTAGACTGTGATGATGATAATGATAAATATAATTTCATACGACTTTGTACATTGCTAAATTCTCATTTGGGTGTTGCACGCGTGTCTATTTATCAATTGTAGTATCAATATATTAATCATCAAGTCATTAACCGCATGTATTAGTTTTATGTGTGAGTATTATTAGCCTTATCTCTCCATCCTTCTCTTATTTCCCACATATGATTCTGAAGGAAGAATCACTTTGTTTAATGAAACATATTTAGCAAAACAAATTAAGAAAAATATTGTTAAACTAATCAGAAATGATGTTCTCCACATATGGAGTTGACGTGACAACATTAATAAATTTCTATCATATTACAAATACTTTCTTCCTTCCTAACAATGAACTCAGAGGCCTAAAGAGATAGACATAGGGAGAGAGAGATGATGGCTGCAGAGTTCACTGATGTGGGAATAACTACACTAAGCACAACATCTATGTCAAGAGGAATGAGTTTGTTCGTCTATGTTGTCTACTATAATTCTTTTGGCAGTTTCTTCCTCCCTTTTTTCATTTAAGAAGGTCTATCCTCTTTCTCTAAACCCTTAACATTTTATCAATTTAAGTACTCATTCTATGATTCTCCCTTTGCAGAAAAAAGCATCCCCCGCTTACATCTCTATTCTTCACAGATTCTTCATCCTTAGTCTCATTGGGTACATAATTTAGCCCTTTTTGTAAATTATTTAGACATTTTCTAGACGGATAAACATCTAAAGAAGTTCATGGGACGGCTAAATGGGATATTTGTTTTGTAAATGTTAGTCTGTCTGACTAAAGTATTACTAATAAACTCAATTGGTTGTAATTAATATTGTAACCTTAGATCATCATAATAAAATCTCTCTCTCTCTCTCTCTCTCTCTCTTTCTAATACAATCCGCGAATGCGATTCTGTAAACTTGAGGCATATCTTATCTATATTGAAGTTTACGTTTTACACATTGAAGTTGTATGTTTTTGTAAAATTCAAACAACTCGCAAATTCACATTTATATTTTACATGGTGAATGTTTCATGGATCATACTAATGCTCTTATTTTTTTGATAAGGCAACTCGCACTTCCAATTGGATCTTCAATGTCGTGTTTGAGAATGCAAAAATCGAGAGTCTCTCCATCAGGTAAAGATCACTCTAATCTTCTCACCTTTTCTTTTGATTTTTAGTTACTGCATATTTAAAATAACATTTATGGATTGATTGATATGGGCATTGATTGATATGGGCATTGAGTTTGTTATAACAATAGATTTCTGATGGGTTATGAGGATATTATCTTTCTTCATGAATAGATCTCTTACTCCTACTTGACTTTCTAAAACAATAAAATCCTAAAGTAAATTGGAAACAAATCAACTACACCATAATATAAGAAATAAAACATTTATCGAAAGTGACGATGTCAGCAAAGGAGGGGAGGGGGATGCCTCAGGATACGTGTTGCCCGTCCTAAAGTAATGAGGTTTTGATTGTTCTGTATAATCCCCTGCTACTAATGATGAGGTTTTGATTATTCTGTATAATCCCTTGTTACCACGCAATGTGTTTATACTTCAATAACATTCCCTTCCTATGATGTTGTTGTTGTTGTTGTTGGAGTATAGTTGTTGTTGTTGTTGTTGCTGTTGGATGTCAGGAAAATCATACATTGCTTCGTTTGATGAAGTTGTAGATGCACAAATTGGTATATATCTGCTACTTGATATTTTTCTCTCTTTAATTTCTCATTTTTCCTAATTTTTTTCTTCTAAATTTAGTTTGATTCTTTATTAATAATTTTCTCCATTTGCACATTTTTTTTCTTCCTTTTGGTCAGCGGTCAGCCTGGCAGAGGAACACCTTCTGTAAGTACTACTCAACTTCGAATCCATGATATATATCGATATTTGTGTTCACCGTTATCGGGAAAAGGTAAATTTTGATACTTACAATAGACTTGAGCTCTGTGATAAGAGTGAAGGGCTTACAATACAAAATAGTCAGTAGATGCATTTTATCATTACTAATAGTAACTTTGTGTGCTTGGCTAATGTTAATATCTCGGCTCTAGAAACCAGCCAAACACTAAGGGGATCCATCTCACATCGTTCTCCAGAACTGTTGAATATGAACAGGAACCCCGTTGTCTTATTTCATGAATAGTTCTTCTGTTATTCTTTTTGTAAACAGTGGTATAACTCATACTTGGTTTATGCATTTGTATGGTTTATAGGGGATAATTTGTGTCCATTGTGAACGGGAGTTCAGGCATCTAGATGAAGAACATCTACTGCGGACCAGGTTATGGGATCATGTATACTTGATAACATGTGCTTCTAGAGTTTGTATTTAAGATTAAGAATATGGTTGTTGCCAGTTGCTAGTACACTTTCAAGCCATTTATGTAAAATATGTTATCCTGACTATGGTCTTATATGAATAAAACAATGTTTATTCTCAAGAGAGTAATGTGGTTGTATTTCTATGTTCCATCTATTTTAAAAAATCTGCTTGGTGATTATAATTATATATGCTACCTAGACAAATCTCTACAAATTTTAACTTTTTATCATGTTGACATGGCCTCATTGCCTACTTAAATGGTGTGGCAATTACAATTTATTTACCCCCTCTATTAGAGTTATACTATTAGTGTGTTCAAGAACTACTAGAACACTTATCATAAATGCCATAAAAGCAACATAGCAATCATATGTCTATGGAGTGTATGTGTGCCTCTCCGTAACTCTCACTCTCTCATTATATGTACTTGATTGATACTGATGGGTATTCTTAAGTCGTGTTTGAGCTTGGATAAAATAAATAGCGTCGAAGGCGCGTCGACGATATCTGCCATAACAGTAAATTTTATAGTGCCGAAGGCGCATCGAAATAGATACAACTATGTGTAAACATAGGTAAATAGTATTACCGTTTTAGTACTTATTTTCAATTACAATTGAAAAATTGCTTATATGTATTCCTAAATAATTTCTTTGGCGGTTGTTGCTAATACTTACAGGATAGTTACTGGTATCTGTGGCTTATAAGTCTGACCATATGGTCTCACCAACTACATGATAGCGTCCCACAGCTATTGGTTGTCAAGTAAATAATACATTATTTTATCTCAGTAGTTTTAGCGTCGAATGTGCGTTACTGGAAAATTATATAGTGCCGAAGGCGCATCGACGTTGTTGGCAGTACTAGTAATAAATCATTAGAAAACACAATCAAATAGCAACACAAATCTCGAGATAATTTGACAGTTACTACTCTTAAAAGGAGCAATAATACCGTACTATAACTCCCAATCAAACATCAACTGTTCCTACTTCGTGTCGAACTCTGATTGGTCACAGTTCGATAAGAGAATATATTTTACGTGATTGGTGGAGAAGAGACAAAAAAAACTGGTAATTCTTCGAAAAAACAATAACAGTAAAATCAGCACTTCAACTCATAAAAAAAAATCTTCATTAACGTCTCTCACCAACAAATTCATCTGATTTCAAACCCTATAGAGAGAGAGAGAGAGAGAGAGAGAAATCAAACAACCACTCTCTCTCTCTCGATCGATCGATCGAAGGAGGAGACGATGAAAGGTCTCTTCAAATCGAAGCCAAGGACGCCGGCCGAGACGGTTCGATTGACACGAGAGCTTCTCATCTACGCTGATATCAACTCCAATTCTCGCGAGGCGAAGCGAGAAGAGAAGGTTTGATTTGATTTGGTTTTGATGATTTAGAATTTGAATTGTGAAATTTTACTTGTTTTGGATTGAATCGCAAATTGCGATTGATTACTGCTAATTTCACTGCTTTGTGTGAATTTTGAAAATTTTATGGGCTTTAATTGCTTGATTGAGTACAATTTAAGTGGAAAGATTTGATTTTTAGAAGCAAAAGAGAAAGAAAAAAAAAACTGATTTTGATTATGGTTTTATGTCACCGCATGAAGTTTCTAAAATTGCAAGTTGTATTCATGGGGTAATCTGTGTTTGTTGCAAGGTTTTTTAGTCTAATTTGAACCCTAGTTGGAAAAAAAGTTGTGAAAAATCGGTAAATTCAGTATTAAGTAAGAATAACTGCATGTAAAGCTACAGTCATTGAAGTGAAATTAAGAAATTGTTTTGATGATCTACTTATGCGCTGGGCTGGCTAGGATCTAGATTGTGCATTTAAGAGCGTATCAAGTGTAATCGTGAGCGTATTATTAAGCATATTTAAGGGTTGGTTTCGTGGTATTGAATAAATTGTTTGTATTTTTCATTGGCGCCATATTTTAGTTGTATTATGCTGACATTCCGATTTTCCTCCAGATGTCGGAATTGAGTAAACTAATTCGAGAGTTGAAGTCTATCCTTTATGGTAGTAGCGAAGCAGAACCAGTCTCAGAGGCTTGTTCACAGCTGACACAGGAGTTTTTTAGAGAGAATACTCTACGTTTACTCATTATTTGTCTTCCAAAACTGAACTTAGAAGTAAGCGTGAAACTGGCCTATGGTCAAATATTAATTTTCAGATCAGTTAATTTCTTTTTCTTTTTCTTTTTTGTTATGTTTATATTATTACTCTCTTAGTATAAGGATTTTATTTTGTAGGCCCGTAAAGATGCGACTCAAGTGGTTGCAAATTTGCAGAGGCAACAAGTTCATTCAAAGTTGATTGCATCTGATTACTTGGAAGCAAACAAAGATCTTATGGATATATTAGTATCAGGGTATGCTATTCGGAATGCTTTATTTTAGTAAAATTCTTCTTCAAATACGTATTATCGGACCTTTCATGTTTGTTCTTACGATGTATGGATATTTACTACGATTTTGGCTTTCCATTTCTTTTCTTAATGCTAAAACATCGATGAGATGATTGCTTCTTTTTTTTCCCCGCTTAAATGGATTTCTGAAAGTATTCACATTAGTTTTATATTTTTCATGATATGGTAAAATAAAAACGTGTGAATGTAATCTCACCCTCCCAGTTATTTAGGTAAGCTAATATTTATTTGGAACTTTTATAATCAACAAAGTCTTCTTTATGTGTACTCTAAATATACAAACACAAAGTAATAAATGTTTATTATCCATATTATATAGACGGCTGATATGCTTGCTTCAAGGATTCTGAACCTAGACGTGTAACATTGTCATAAAATGCCAAAAAATAAATTGCTTAACTGTCCTAAACTTTGAATTCGGGTTTTGTATTCTCATGCTTTATTTGATGCCTATTACGAAAATTTAAATCCAAGCTTACTGTTTTTTGGTTTTATATTGTTACAGTAGAGTCTAATTATTCTGTAATTGGAATACTTGGTAACCTGTTCTTTTATTGGTTAGGTATGAAAATACTGATCTTGCTTTACACTATGGTGCGATGTTGAGGGAGTGTATACGTCATCAGTGTATTGCGAGGTAAGCATTATAAATGATCTCCAATGCTCTGTTGCATTTTCATGAACGTATTTTAGATGTATGCATTTAGGCACAAAATAAATTTGTAATATGCTTCTCTGCATAATATATCTTTAATATCATTACAAGGAAATAATGTCAAAATTGAAAATTTTATTTCTATCAAAGTACCAAACTGCCAACTCATCAATTGCAAAGTGTTCTTGTGGTTACATCTTTAAATACAGTCATTATCTTAATGGGTTGTTTATTTCACAGGTATGTCTTGGAGTCGGACCATATGAAGAAGTTTTTTGATTATATACAACTTCCCAATTTCGACATCGCCTCAGATGCCTCTGCAACTTTCAAGGTGTCATCATATCAGCCCCCTCTCTCTCTCTCTCACACACACACACACACTCACTCACAGCAGTAACAAATTGCTTAAAATTAGTATAATCTTGCAAGTTTGATCAGATACACATGCTAAAAACTTACAACCAGTCCGACAGTTGTTAATATATGTTTGATAGTCTCTACTAACACCTACATGAAACTAAGATAGTTTTTCTATCAAGATGTTTGCCGTTTATATCTAAGAATGAAGATCTTAGAGATATTCTAAGTCTCACTTATTCATTGAACTAGCTCGTATGAAGAATGGGAACATATAATATTTTACAAGGTAAAGTAAAATCCCTAGTCGATCTCCTCCTTGAGAAGATGCCAAACCCCAAACAAGGACGTTTTTCTATCTTGTAAGTTTTTGTAAAATTAACTTGTCTATCTCTAACAATTATTGAACATTGATTACCAGTAAGAAATTATTTATCGAAAAATAATTACTAGAAAGAAATTAATCAAATCAATTATATTGGTTGTACATGCCCATTGCCCTGACACGTCAAAGGTATCACTCTATTTTATGATTTATCTCAACTACATGGTAGAACATTACGGCGCTCAGCCCAAACGAGCTTGGCTTCAGTGGTACAACCCACACACTCTCTCTAATTCTCGACTGTCTACTCAAGCTTATGGGGGCGGTAAATACGACTACCTCGTTTCCTACCTCCAAAAGTCATGCATTCTGATCATTGCAGTTACTGGCCCCTTCACAATTATCTACATTTCCTCCTAGGCTATATTAATCCTCCTTGGCAAACTGACCTAGGGCACTATGACATACTCATTTTTCGATGTTGCCCATTTCTCAAGTAACTTCCTTGCCGCCTTGAACACAGCAAACTCTAATGAAAGTTCATAATGAGATATACATTTACGCTGTCTCAAATATCATTTCCTCAATCTCTTGCTCTTCTAGGTATATAAATGTTAAGATAGTGCTCATTTTAGATGGATGTATGGATATTAGTTTCAAATCTTCTAAACTAGTGACACGGTAATTATTATGTATCTGAAAAATCTGTATAACACCTGAAGTGTCTAAATTTTAAGAATTGTTGTGAAACAATTTAGAACTATGTAACCATCATCGTGTTCATCTAATCATACACATGTTTATACTGAAATCGTCTTTTCGTCATATTACAGGAGCTCTTGACAAGACACAAATCTACTGTGGCTGAATTTCTTTCAAAAAATTATGAATGGGTTTGTTAATTTGTCTGTAATTTGTTATCTACATTATGTAAAAAGCTACATCTTTTCCAGTTCTTTCACTTTTTTTGACCTCTGATAATTTTCATGCTAATTTTATTAAGTTTACCATCTTGCTCCTTCAGTTCTTCGCCGAGTATAATTCAAAGCTGTTGCAATCTCAAAATTACATCACCAAGCGGCAGGCAGTAAAGGTAGTTTCTCAACTCAGTTTTTACTTTAGTTTTGGTATACATCTTAACTAGTATACAGGAGAGAGAGAGAGATAGAAATGAGAATAATAGCTTAGTTTTGTCCAATTTCATAACGAGATGAAGTCTCTGATTCGTGAGTTGGAAGAGTGGAAGGGAGGGTTTGGAGAGAGAGTGAAATGTAGGAGGAGGGAGCCAGAACCATTTCAGTTCACTTCACACGTAATGAATCTAATGAAGAGATTTGAAAGAGTGGAAGGGGGGATTTTGGAGAGGGGTGAAATGTGGGAGACTGGGAGCCCAACTCTTTCAGTTATTTCTCGCGTAATGACGAAAATGTTAGTCACCCCTTTTCTTACCAGGTTTCTGTGAGATTAACCAAAGGAAAATGCGAATAAAGCAAAGGGCATTCTAGGGATTGGAGCTTCAATGTCCCAAGTACATTTCGGATGCAAAGCTTACCCAACAAGGCTTTCTATCGGTCTGTCTAAAAAAAAAAACGGGCCTAGAAGAGCTGAAAATTTGAAGCATAGATCTTATACTGAAGTTATAAAATATAAGATATAAGTAATCAGTGTGATATCTTCATGTATATAATTGTGTATTTGTTCAAATCGCTGACAACCTAAATTAAAGTGTGGACTAGCAGAGCGTAAAATTTTAGTTTAGATGTTGGACTTAATTAACTAATATTTGATTTCTTGATGTTCTCCTGTCCATTGAGAACCTCATCTAAGAAGACTTTTTGCCACTAGTACTTACACTAATTAGCCAGTGCATGTGTAATTAGTTAGTTGTCCTCGCATCTTACATGAACTCTAATGAGACATGCTATGTATTTTTTCTAGCTTCTTGGAGACATGCTATTAGATCGTGCTAATTCTGCTGTTATGATGCGGTACGTGAGTTCGAAAGATAACTTGGTTATCTTAATGACTCTTCTGAAGGTACATTATCCTTCTACTTTCAACTTCCAGTATTACTCCTCGATCTTATAAAATTCTTAAATTGAACTTTTTTTTTTGGTTTGCAGGATAGAAGCAAGAACATTCAGATGGAAGCATTTCATGTATTTAAGGTATTATTGTCGTGCAATATTGAAGCTCTCTGTTTTATTTTTGGAAAGTGTATTACTGACAATTTATAATTCTATTTATCAATAGCTATTTGCTGCTAACCAAAATAAGCCTGCTGATGTCGTTTGCATTCTCGCGGCAAATAAAGAAAAACTTATCCGCTTTTTTCGTGACTTCACGGTTGAGAAAGGTAGAAAAACTTTTTTCTTTGGCTCATTTTCTGTTAGTTCCATTCTTGAGTTTTTGCATGAAAGATATGTTTATCCAGTTATTAAATAAGTGTTATTATGCATCAATTTTGATCACATGTAAAAAAATCTAAGTATCTTGAGTTAGTAGGTATTGTTGCACCTCAAATCAGAGTTTGAACTAGCCTCTTGCTTGTGCAGAGGACGAACAATTTGAGGCGGACAAGGCTCAAGTCGTAAAAGAAATTACTGTCTTGGAAGACCGCACATGAACAACGTAGGACCAATATATACACTTTCATTGGAGATTTTACTGTAAAATTATTGGTTTTTAGTTTTTGAATTATTATTAATTTCGATAATTATTATTACTTTATTTTCTGTGTATCTATAGTTGAGGTCCATTTGGTTTTATATATCATTTCGTTGCCGTTTTTAGGATTCATGTTTTATTCGTATTCGTATCTGTTGAGATACAAAATGTTTGATGGGGTATCTGATGAAGGTGTAGAATGCTCAGTAGTTCAAATGAGCGAGATCTTTCTCGTTAGAGCTACTTCAGAGTGGCAACTGTGAATGTTGATAGTTATTGTGAAACTTAGGCTTTGCTTGGTTCTCTCAAAGCATATGTAATTGGTAAGCCAGTGCAATCGCATCGACTTGCATTGCACCTCTTGAAGTGCACTCTGCTGAAGATCTAGTTTTTTTTTTTTAATGATTTTTTTTGCGATTTCACACTGTATTGTGTTGCAGAGGTTTTTTTACTACAGTGTGGTGCAGCAATTGCTATAGAAAATTTTCAACACCTGCAAGTAGGTGCAATGCAAGCCCGGGCATCTGCTCCAACCAATCAGCCCGTAAGTTCAAACACCGGCAAGGGCATGCGTTTGCACCCACTTGCGGTGAACCAAGCACAGCCTTAAATTGTAGCACTTATTAGAATTAGTTGTTGGTCACAGGGTCCTCTGTATAAATCACTTTTGCAGTTTTCATTGGTTGTGTTTCAGCTGTATTACAGAATACTAACCAAAATAACTATCGGAAAATCCAATCTAACAAATACAGTAAACTTTCAGTGATTCAAATTGTATCAGTTCAGACACTAAAATGTATTTGAATGGCAAATTCTATCATAAAAAATAAAAATTTATTAGAAACCATCAGTCATTTTATGACCCAAAAAAAGATCTGCCACACCTGAAGTGTCTGATCGTAACCAAGTAGGCTCTCGTCTTTAATCAACCAATGGCACATAGAATAACATCTACGCCAATCCCTCTTGTAAAAGTAGGCGTCAAAGTGGAACTGCACGCTCTTATTCCATTGCACGTCACAGTAAAATTGTGTGACGCGAAACAAATCAGGGTTAAACCCCCAACCGAGGTCTTGTCCATCAGCTAACGTATGGTTCCCAATATCATCATCTTGAGACTTGCACCATATGTTCACCGATTTCCCGTTTCCTCTTCTGTTTGATATGCGGATATGTTTCTTCGAAAAAGAAATATTGACCAGGCTGAAGAAAATGACAACGAAGACGATGTTGCCCGAGATTGTCTTCATTGCAGTTTACCTATATATTGAAAACAAATATGAGTACTTAATCTTAGATTGAAAACAACATACAGTAATTGTTTTTGCCAGTAACTCACCAAAATACAGATATTCTGAGAGAGAGAGAGAGAGAGATTGATATGGTCTTTGGTAGTCTCTACTACTGGTTGAAGAAAAGGATTCTGTACTGTTGTTAATGTAAGACTTCATGTGGTCTGTATGAGTAACCTACGTGCCATAATCAACCTTGTTTCCTGCATGTGCTTTGCAAGTTGAAACCTTTTAGAGCATCTCAACAAGGTGTGAGTTGTGTTGGTTTGGTGACTTTGGTCTAACTAAAACAAAGCCCGCACTCAAATCGCATCCCAGCACTTCCTAAAATCCTAGCTAGCGTTCGGGTAATTCAAATAGTGTGTGGGATAATCGAGCACAGAGTGGGTTAATGTCAGACGGCATTCCGAGAACCATCATAGCATTCTTACAACACATGTAACTAGGAAGATTGTTCTCCAAGTTAGACCCAAACAAGAGTTACCTATTTGGGGGTGCTGGAGTTAGAGTTGGAGTAGGACAGGAAACACCTACTCCAATTCCTACCACAATTTTAACTCCTAAGTCCCCTCAATATATTGTCTTTACCTCACCCTTTCATCACAAATTAACTAACATAGGTTTTTGACTCCAGGTATATTTTGATCTTTTGTTTCTTGAAAATTTAAAATAAAAGCGTTCTCCTATTTTGAGGTTTTTGACTAAGTAGTATCTCATGGCGATCAATCTCAGATCTCTAGTTCTTCTTTTCGTGTTTCTTGTGTTCTCTTCTACGAGTTCGTGTGCTCAAGACTGTTCCCAGTATTCTTTTCCTAAACATAACCAATTTGTGTCCTGTAAAGCGTTACCCGTTCTTAACTCGTATCTACATTGGACATATACCCCTTCTAGTCACTCCATTAAAATGGCCTATAGGCATACCAACATAACCTCACCAAGTTGGGTGGCTTGGGCCATTAATCTTATGTCGAAAGGGATGATTGGATCACAAGCAATTGTTGCGTACCAAGGGACAGATGGTATTGTCAATGTTTACACCTCTCCTATCACAAGTTACAGTACCAAATTGCAACCTGGAAATCTTTCTTTTGAGGTTTCTGACCTTTCGGCTGTGTTTCAAAATAACGAGTACATTATATACGCAACTGTGGGACTCCCGAACAACAATAGTACAGTGGTAAATCATCTTTGGCAAGATGGTCCTCTCAGAGGGAGCACCCTTGGGATGCATCGCATGTCTGGGCCTAACGTGCAATCTATGGGGACGGTGGATTTTATATCGGGAAAAGTTCTAGCAACGTCTTCAGGAAGAAGTTCAAAGGCCAAATTGAGGATGGTAAGTATCTAAATTAATACTCTTTACGTGGTAGTATTTATGTTGCTTATAGCGTGTTCATATGCATTGTTTTTAGTTAAGCGTATTAACAAGAATACTAAATTGAAACAATACCAATTAGTTTTATGAACTGGTTGAAAGAACCTATAAGTATTGTCTTGCGATATTTGCTTAAAAAACAAAAGAACTGCTGAAGGTGAATTATTGACTTGCCGTATAAATTTTCTCTTCGAGTTTTTTTCAGTCTTCAATTATTATTGTAAGTCTGACATATTTCATTCTGGATTTCAGCTTCATGGAATTATTAACGCAATAAGTTGGGGTATCATGCTGCCTCTAGGAGCAATATTAGCTAGGCACATGAAGGTCTTGAAGCCAAAAGTTCCTTTATGGTTTTACCTCCACATTGCTTGTCAAATCTTGGGCTACTTAATCGGCATCGCTGGCTGGGTAACTGGTTTGGTACTCGGTGGAAAATCTTCCGGTGTTCAACACAATCCTCACAGAAACATCGGTATTATCCTTTTTTGCCTGGGAACTCTTCAAGTGATTGTTGCAACGTTCTTAAGACCCAAACCAGATCACAGATATAGGATCTTTTGGAACGTCTTTCATTACGTTGTTGGTTACACAGTGATAATCCTTGGCCCTGTCAACGTATTCAAGGGTATTGACATCATGAATCCTAGCAAAGAATGGAAGAATGCATACATTGGTATTATATCAACATTGGGTGCGGTCGCTGCAGTATTGGAGATACTTAAGTGGGCAATGGTCATAAAGGAAAAAAGGAGCAGCACAACTTCTGATACTGGTAATGAAGATGAAGGTACTAAGCAAGAAGAGATAGTATAGTTAGGAGAAAGATCTTTGTTGAAACTGTGGAAGAACATGATGTTGTTTGTAATGTTTAAATCTTTGTAATGTTTTGGTTAATGTAATATTCTTTGGTAATAAAATGTAATTTTGTTATTGAAAATATCAGATTTGTTCAAGTCCTACATACGTGCAATTTATTAACAAACCTTTTGCAAACTTATTCAACATTTTGCTCCTTGGCTATAATTATGTCAAAGCAACATATAACTATTATATGTAAGACTTCAGTGTAAATAATGACTGTTTGAAACAAATCAAATGCACTAGGACTTTCAAATTACGTTGCAGAGTCGGAGAACATGAGATATACCATTCTTTGTAAGCAAAAGAGTGAAGAATGATGAGTTTAGAAAACATAACAATAATAAAACAAAATTCTGTTGAAACATTTACTGTAAAACAAACTTCAATCCAAGCAAAAAAAATTCTCCATCTTCACTTCCACCAACTTTCACAAATGCATGAGAATGTTCTAATTTATTTTTTCCTGAAAACAAACAGCCCAGAAGTGAAACTTGGGGCAAGTTCTCGCCAGTTCCCACTTTGAGAATATGAAGAAAAAAAAGAAGAAAAAACAGGCCCCTTATATTGATATCACAGTCAGCGGGAGTATAACGATAACCTTGCCTTTAGCTAGGCACATGAAGGCTGTGAAGCCGGACTGCCGAAAGCTCTATGGTTTTATTTTCACGTCACCTGTCAATGCTTGGACTAGTATGAAACATGGCAGTGATTCCTTCTGAATTAGACAAACTCCCAACTGAAATATCGAGATTGTTCATTTTTGTCTGGACACAAATCAAGTTTTTGCGCTGGGTTGAAGACCAAAACCAGATCACAAGTGCTGGATTTATTGGAATATTTACCATTCCTTGTGTGATTACATAGTGGTAATCCTTGGTGTCCTTAATTAATGTCTTCCAGCATATTGATATACTGAATCCTGGCAGTGGAAGAATACCTACATGGCTACATTGGTGTAGTATCGACATTGGCAGTCCAATAAGCAATTATCATAAATAAATAAAAAGAAGCACGGGAGATTCTGATACTAATGGCGTCGTGAACGGAGCCAAACGAAAAAAAAAAATGAGTTACGAGGTGCACAATCTTTGCTTAGACAATGGAAGAAAATATATTTTCCATTCTTCTTGCATGAAGCTATTTTTTAATCTTTTGTAGTTTCTATTGTTACTCAGGAGATTTAAGTGTTAGTCGAAACCGGGGCTCTACTTCTGTCTACAACTCTCAAGTCTCTAACCATCAAAAGGTCTCTAACCATCAAAATGTGCTTGGGAAGACTTTACAAAAGTTAGGGCTCAAAGTACGAATCATGAGGCAAACAAACTATCACAAAACAACTTGAAAAGGCTAAAATACGAGGTTTGTTCGAACAGAGAAATGTTATGTTCGAACATAACCTATTACGAGACATCTCGAACAAAGAGGTCTCTGCCTTTCCTGTTCGAACAGAAACACCAGAGATCACTAGAATGATCATCTATCTTCGTCATTGACCATCGTTCGTCCGACGAACGTAATGAATTTCCCGAAACCAATTCGAATTCATTACTCAACAATCTTTCACTTGAAATCGAATTTACTGTAACCCATCTCTGGAACTTCAAAATTGCTCGTACTACTCGCACCTTCAACCATGAAGACCCATTTACAAAATTTCATAATCTTCAACAAATCTCCTACTTGAAATTTGAAATGGGAGGTTCCGTAATTTCCAAACTTCAAAGTAACCACATTTGTAACCGTGTCAAACCAAACTCTTCACGCCAGGATACCATACTACACAAAACCATGTGATAATGTTTTTGAATATTTTTCAAAAAAAATAAATCAAAAACATCCCCTTACAAAATTTCAAAGCCGCACCGTACTTATGCCTTTGCAATCAATGATACAATTAACCATTGCCATTTCGATACCCAAGTAGTTTCAATATAATACCACAAAGCTGTAGCCCTTTTCAAGTCACTAACGTAATCTGTCATCACAAATGTACAAAACCCTACAAGCCGAACAAGAATCACTCCATAGCTATGAGCTACAATCGAGTCTTCTTCAAATACATAATATTTATTATCAACATCTCAAGCTCCCACTTCATGGGAAATCTTCGATCTCATATAAACCATGACATACATTATTAAGCAAATCATCAATGAGTTAGACATGCATCGATCTAAACTCATATTGCATTCCATAGCCAAACAAATACGTATTTCAGGCCTGAAGTAAACAACAAATGGTGTGCTACCAAATAACACTCCAACCAGTCTCAATGTTCCATGTCAATAATAACTTTAGTTTAACGTTCTTCCTGTTTGTATATACCATATAATCCACAATACAAATTAAGAAACCCTAATTAGCAGAAAAGTACGAAGAACACACCAATTGGTTGGGAAAAATCTATTTTAGAGTTTCAATTACTCAAATAAATCCATTACAATCAAATTTCTCTCAAGCCCTAAGTCTCTCTCTCAGAACTTTAATTGATCTAACATGATCTAATCTTGCTTAGCCTTGCCCCTTTATAAGAGCTACAAGTTTTTAATTACAAAATAGGACAAATATGCCCTTAAACGCCTAAACAATAGGCTAAATCGCGCCTCTGTTCGAATAGAACAAGTCCCTATTCGAATAGAAAAAAGTGTATTCAAACAAACATTAGTGCATTCGAATAAAACTACTCAGATACCTATTTATTTGAATATATTTAAAAGTTTGTTCGAATAGACCTAAAGTCGTTTGAACGACTCCAAATCTCGTTCGAACGACTTGGTCAAAAACGGCCAAAAACGACCCAGATCCTCCTGGATCATGGCTCCCCTCTTTAGGAGCCTTAAACTCCTGCTTAAGCAAGAACTAGAGATATGGGAATGCGGCGATGCTCATTTCCCTGCTGTACCACTTTGACTTACTAGGTAGTTGACCATTCTTCCCAACTCGGAGCGACTCAATACCACCCCGTTTTGTAGCATGAACTTTTCTCTCTATAATACCATCCTCCTGTAATGGATCTTTTCTTTCCATCCATAAGTCATCAACTAACGGTAGGCGAGTATTGATTGTAGAGTCTTCATCTAAAAGAGATGGCTCAAACAGCTTTAAATGCTCAACATTAATCACCGAATACAACTTCATGAAAGGTGGCAAATCTAATTGGAATCCATTGTCACCAATCTTCTTGAGCATCGTAAACAAACCATAACAGATAGGTTTGAGCTTCTTACCTTCCTCCTTAAGCCATTCCTTGCCCAAATATAACCAAACTAGGTCGCCCTCTTGAAAAGTACACTCAACCCGATGCTTATCGTGGTGAGCCTTATGCTTCGTTTGAGTCTTCTTCAATTGTGCTTCAACCGCCTCATGAACCTTACCCTCTCAATAAAATGCTGAGCTTTAACTTGTTCCTCTTCCTCCTTCCTTGACACCGTCTTATCGCCAAAACTAAAAACCAAATTAAAATGACTTTAAGGCTAGTACCCCAAACAAAATTCAAATGAAAACTTTAAAGTGGAACCATGAATCGCCCAATTAAACGCAAATTGAAGATATGGTAAACTCTCATCCCAAGTATTAGGATGCTTAGAATGGAATCCCCGCAGAAAATGCACCAAAGTACGATTAACGACCTCTATTTACCAGTCAGTCTATGGATGAAACGTGGTACTTCTCTTCAACATAGTGTCCATTATCCCCCATAACAATCTCTAGAAATGACCTAAAAAGTGGTTATCCCTATCATAAATAATAGAAGAAGGGAGCCCGAAATACCTCTAGGAGTCTCTGAAAAACAATCGCGCTGCTCCTTCCCCGGTGACCATCATTTGGCATGGAATAAGAACAATCATCTTGCTGAATCGATCCACCACCACAAAAAATAGTCATTCTTACACTTGGTCATGGGTAAACCACCCATAAAATCCATCAAAATGCACTCCCAAGGTTGGCTAGGATCTGGTAATGGTAAGTACAGTCATATCTTCTGATTAGAAGGCTTCGATGTGTTGTATAATACGCAACCACGAACCACACGAGCAACATCCACATGTATCTTCGGCCAATATACATAACGTCATAAATTTATAAGAGTCTTCTCAACCCCGAAATGACCTGCCACCCGGGAACAATGTGCCTCTCGAATCCAATGCAAACGGTCTCCATCCTCTAGAATGCATAGTAAACTGCCCATGTAACTCAAACCATCCTTCAATATATACTCGCATATCTTGCCTTGCACAAACTTCTCGTAAATCACACTGAGCTCCTTGTCATCTTCATACCCTGTAGCGTAGCTAGAATGAACAATGGGTTGTATCTGCATAGCTACCAACAAAGCATAAATAGTTGGTATTGGGGCTCGAGATAATATATCAGCCATTTTGTTATCCACTCCTTTATTATACTTGATTATCAAAGTAAATTGTTGGAGGTACGACATCCACTTCATATAGCACGCTTGCTGTAACTTGGACTACGTAGATAAAAATTGTAATAGTTTATGTTCAGAATGTACCACAACCTCTTTCCCCAATAAATAACTCTGCCAATGTTTTACTAATTGATATAACACGTAAAACTCTTTATTGTAGGTAGGATAGTTGCGTACTGCTCCTGTAAACATCTCATAATGGTGAGCAACTGGCTTCCCATCTTATAAAAGAATTGCCCTCAATGCATAGCCTGACGCATCTGTCTCGACCTCAAAAGGCCACTACAAATTGGGTAACGCTAACACTGGTGTATCTGTAATCTTGTGCTTCAGTAATAAAAAATTCTTTTCATGGTGATCTTCCTATACAAACTGTACACCGGCCTTTATCAAGGAATGTAACGGTGTAACTATTTATGAAAAATACCGAATAAGCTTTCGTAAATACTGACAATAACCCATAAAACTCCTACTTCCATCACTGTACGGGGACTAGGCCAATTAGTAATGACCGAGACCTTCTCTAGATTGACCTTAAGCTCACTGACACCAGTAATAAACCCTAAGTAGACTAACTCCTTCCCAAACTCGCACTTTTTTCTATTGAGAAAGAGTTGTTGTGATCACAAAATACCCAACACTTTACGTAAATGCATAAAGTGTTCCTCCCCTGTTTGACTATATATTAAGATATCATCCAAATACATTATCACAAAATTATCAATAAAGGCACGAAGTACCTCATTCATTAACCGCATAAATGTTGCTGGAGCATTGCATAACCCAAAAAACATCACCAACCACTCAAAAAGGCCATATTTGGTCTTAAACACTGTCTTCCAAGTATCTTCTTCCTAGATTTTAACCTGATGGTAACCCGACTTAAGATCCAACTTAGTGAAAAGCTGAGTTGTCTACAACTCATTTAATAGCTCGTCAATCTGTGGAAGCGAATAACGATTTATCACAGTAATCTTGTTTAGCGCCCGATAATCCATACACATTCTCCAAGACCCATCCTTCTTTGGCACCAATAACACCGGTGAACCACAAGGTGAGCAACTTGGATTAATAACTCCTTGCTCTAGGAGTTCCTGTACCTATTTCTTAATCTTATCAGACTCTGTGACAAAAGTCTGGTACAACCCAATATTGGGTAGTGGCTCACCATTCATAAAGGTGATATCAAGCTCCACATCTCTCTTGCGCGACATCCCTTCTATGTCAAGAAACAAGTCTTCATACTCCTTTTGCAACTTCCCCATATCAGTTTATTGCTTAGGAGACATTGTCAAAGTAGACAACACCTTAGCCGACGGACCCTCTTGAACAGGTCGTACGAGCATCAAAACAAAATTACCGCTCGCATTAACCAACCTCTTTGCCTGAGTCACCGCTACTAAATTATTGATTGTGATATGTTCCTTGCACGCATTGATATGAAACTCATTCCCCTCCTTTACAGGACGATACTTGCGAGATCTACGGTAAAGGATTGTATCTTGATCCCAAAGATAAGGGCTACCCAAGATGACTTAACACACATCCAATGGAGCCACCTCACACGTCACTTCGTCAATAAACTTCTTAGTAATCGTAAAATTTAACGTACACTGTTTAGTGATCTTCAATTCTGTATCTTTCTAAATCTAACCTAAACCATACGACTTAGGATGAGCCATTGTATCCAAACCCATCGTCTTCGCCGCCACCTTAGAAATCAAATTCTTCTGACAACCCAGATCAATGATGACCTCGACTAAGCTCTGCTTCACTTGAATGCTAACATGAAAAAGTTCTTCCCGGCTCGCCTCGTCGATAGTTATAGGCTTCTTGAACATTAAAGTAAGGTTATGATTTGGCTTATCTAAATTCAAAAGATCCACAATCGCTGCGGCCAGTGCACATTTCTCTTTCTTGCTCATCTCCTCCTTCAAACGATGCTATGGGTGAAGTTTCCAACATTTATCTTAAATGTGCCCACTAGCCTTATAATGACTGCAGCAATTCCCCTTGGATGAAGACCCCTCTTCTTTGGACTCCCTTTTTTTTATCAATCTTCCAATTAGAGTTGTACCTCGACTTGCTCTTGTCGTCTTTCTTGTCACTCTTTAAGTACTTGCCTTCAATAACAATTGTTTTTACGGAGCATCTTCAATATTTTATACATTAAAGAGCTTTAATTATCTTTTAATAGACTCTGATAAGCCCCCCGTATATTTCATGAACATCTCATACTCATCCACATCAATGTCCAAAACCAACGCTTGGTTATGAAACTCTGTAGTGAATTGTAGTTTGGATTGCCTAATATTTTGGCACAAATTGTGCCATTTGTATCATCGCTCTTGTTCATACCCAATTGGATAGAATTACTTCCTCACCAATAACTTGAATTCTTTCCAACTCAAACATTCTACTTCGTGGCATTTCCAATTGGACTTCCACCACGTGAGTGTATGACTTACTAATTTCAATGTTGAGAAACAAATTTTCTGAGCATTGGAATATTCATAAACATAAAAATAGGTATCTAACCTATCTAATCAATTATCCAACATCTCTACATTGATTGAACTATCAAAAACCAGAATTTCAATCTTAAAGTCAATACGAAGATTACACATAGGATTTATTGACTTACCAATACCTGAGCATTCCATAATGGATTAAACATTACTAGAATCGCTATCTATCTCCTCCATACCCTCGTCACCATCCCCCTCTACAACCCCTTTCTTCTTCGAGCGGCCTCGCCATTTCCCTGAAGCGAAAGCTTTTGCGAGGTTCGTGAGATGTAATTGCTCTACCAACTCCCATAGAGTAGTGGTTCCAGAGTCATGAGTCGATCTTCAGAATCGCCCATCTAATAATTGGGCTTCTTTTTTGAGTTAGGTTTCCAGTGAATCTTCAACAGACTCACTAGCTTCTCCTTCCTTTTCTTGTGACGGTCACGTGTAGAAACCATAAACCACAATCACCCCCGGGAATTGTAACTGAAAAACTGATACCACTTAATCCACAATATGAATTGAGAAACCCTAATTAGCTGAGAAAAGTACGAAGAACACACCAATTGGTTGGGAAAAATCTATTTTAGAGTTTCAATTGCTCAAATAAATCGATTGCAATCAAATTTCTCTCAAGCCCTAAGTCTCTCTATCAAAACTTTAATTGATCTAACATGATCTAATCTTGCCTAGCCTTACCCCTTTATAAGGGTTACAAGTTCCTAGTTACAAAATAGGTTAAATATGGCCTTAAACACCTAAAAAATAGGCTGAATCGCGCCTTTGTTAGAGCAGAACAAGTCCTTATTCGAACAAAAAAAGTGTATTCGAACAGACATTAGTGTATTCGAATAAAGCTACTCAGGCGCCTGTTTATTCTAATAGATTTAAAAGTTTGTTCGAATAGACCTAAATTCGTTCGAACGAATCCAAATCTCGTTCGAACGGCTTGGTCAAAAGCTGCCAAAAATTACTCAGATCCTCCTAGATCACCATATACCAGGGATTAGCCAATCTATCGGTCCAACCCATTATTAAGATAACCGTTCTCACGGCTCTTTAATCTTACTCATGCTAGAACTTGCATACGCAACTAGCATATCATCCATACTCTAAGAACGGATGATCCATGAGATCTTAAAACTCATAAGATCAACAATGGTTTCTGTAGTATTTCCTAAACCCGCCAATGATATAAGCATATCTAACATTGTGCCCCAACGTTTCAGTATGTGTCCCAAACATGATATGAGCTCTCATGTATGAGCCTTCATAATACATCATCACCAGATAACTATGTATGAGCTCTCATGTAACCGACTTACATACCCATCTTCGATAAGATCAATCATGAAGAATTTTTCATTTTGTATCAAGAATCACTCAATCTAAAAACTAAAGCCACCACAATACAACTAGCTTCACAACTGGTGAACCAAAACATCTTAACATAAACACCCATTTTTCTTGAAAGTAAATTACCACAAGTTCCATCTTGAACCGGCTTGAACAAACCTGGTCTAGTTTAACTTGTAAAATAACTTAAATAGTAATTCTTCCTACCATCGATAATAGGACCACCTCCTATACCCAATTAGACGATTGAGATCCCATCTCATCATCATCTATGACATGCTCCCACTTGCCCATGCCTCACCTTGTAAAGCCACCTTGTAGTCATCACCAATACCAGTTAACCACATACAATGTCAAGAGTAATAACAATGGGTTGTAGGTTAAGAAACCTTGGTTCTCATTTTTATAACAATCGAAGGAGTATATGGTACTCATTGGACCTTTTGAACCAATGGTTTCATCACCATCTTTGTAAAGATTTTTTCATAAAACATTATACAAGCGACTTTTCGTTATGGCCTTCTCCAATTCAAGCTCGCGTTTTACCCATTACTAATACATAGGTAATTCAATCAGTTTCCCTTGAATGTAGAAGCTTATCTGTTATCTAATAATAAGCTGCAACATTGAGAAAATACTAATACTAAAACTAAAAAAGGGTTTTGTCATTTTTGGGTAGAGTTTTTCTTCCAGCTTCTCATTACCTAGCTTTTCGGTTTGTCACATTTAAAATGCTATAGTATTTTGGATGAGACTGCACCATTTAAGTTTTATATAATATATTATACAAAAACTCGCAAAAGCCAACGAATAAAACAAAAAAATAACTACTCATTATTAATTGAGTGGCAAAACAGAAAAATATATATATCTCACTCTCGATATATATATATATATATATACCATTGTATTTGCCTGCTTATAATTACATTCACATTGGATGCGTTCAAGTTGCTTTTAAGCCTTTTACTTATAAAGGATTAAATACAAGTATTCTGGCATACATCAGGGATAGTCGATGCCTAGACTTTATGTCATCACTCATTGGTGTCATTCAGACTAGTCTATGCAACGGACCAGTTCACTTTACTGTTTAGCCTGATTTAACTTTATCCTTTACAGATAAAACTTTATTTAATGCTCTAACCTTAAAAATCCAAAGTGAAGGTTATAATTATAAACCAGGGACTGACACAATTTGTGTTATTTATAGAATTCATTGCAAAGTTATGAATACTATGTGTCCTAATGCTATTCTCCATAGTACTGAAGGCAAAACAGTTGTTATTGATAGTAACTGTTTAACTACTAAATTTGTTGTCCCTAGACTAATTCAATGGCGTGATAATAAATTTTCTGATGAATGGAAAATACAGGAGGTTGTTCCTCCACCTCCTATTATAGATCATCAAATTGATCAAATAACTCAGAATATAGATGGAGATGTCACTATCTCTTTTGCTTCTAATGAGATTAGTAGACTTTCTTTACCAAGGAGTCTGTCTTCTAGAGGATCTATGCGAAATATGCATTATCATGTTGCTCAAAACCTCTTCCAGACATTTTATATCAGGAGATAGGACTATTATTGATGAGTCTAAGATTCAAGGGATAAGAATTTCTGATCAACAAATCCCCCATGGTGTTTATGGTGATCCTTTTGCTCATCATAGACCTGAAAATCAAGAAGATCAAGAAGCAGAGATTGAACGTCCTGCCAATCCTAAATCCACAATCTATTTCTAGTCTATGGATTTCTCCCCCAACTCTACACTTAGACAAATTATTAGTAAGGAATTTGGGTCTCCAGAACATCAAAGTTTCAGAGAGCTATATTTCAGTACCTTCACTAAAAGTGAAATTCAATTAATAAAGTTCCTTTATTATCAAAACCTTTCTGCCAAAAATCAAGTTATTTGGTTTTGTAAATGGTTTGAAGAATGGTTTCCAACTCAAGATTACATCCAAGTTTTGGAAGACCATAGAAAAATTTGGAAAATTTTTTATGGAAAAGCTTTTAAATCTCATCATCCACCAATAGAACATTTGACATTAACAAAAGTAGGAACATCTAAAGAACTTGATGTTAAAATTGAAGCTATAGCCCTAACAGCTCCCAGTACAAGTACTGAAAATAGTAAAACCAATATTCATCAAAATAATTGGTCTAATATGGCTTTAACTATGATTGGCAAGCAATTAGATCGTATGGAAGACAAACTTCTTGACAAACCTATTAAAGAAGCTTCTATTTCTATAGTCCAACCTGTAGACATTCAGCCTCCATTGTCTGTCCTAGACTTTAAATTAACCGATCAACAAGATGATGCTTTTATGGATCTTCTTGTTGCCAAATTAAGTAAGACCAGTATAAGTATTTTATCCGAAGAAGAGCAATTATATTCTGATACTAACCTTCAATCTTTTCAAGATATGGAAGCTAGTCTTAATAAAATTAGTTATGATGCTCCTGGATTAAAAACTTATTACAAAAGACCTACACCACAAGATCTTTTGTTTGAAGAAATTTTTTTTCAAAACCAAGTTTCTTATAATGGTAGATCCATTTATGAATGGAACTTGGATGGATTATCTGAATATCAAATTCATGAAATTTTACATAAAATACTCATGTATGCTTCTATATGTAAAACTGCTGGCAATAATGATAAAAATGTTGTTATGTTTATTATTAATGGTTTTACTGGGTGTTTAAGAGGCTGGTGGGATCATGCACTAACTCTTACCCAAAAAGAAGAAATTTTGGGTACAGTAAAGCAAGAAGCAGCTAATACTCCACTCAGGGAGGATGTTGTTTACACATTAATCCAAACTCTTCTCTAACATTTTATAGGAAACTTTCCTCAAAGACATGAGAGAAACAAAGAATTATTACAAAATTTAAGATGTCCTACCTTATCACATTTTAGATGGTATAAGGATGTCTTTCTTTGCAAAATAATGCAAAGAACTGATGTTAATGCTGAGCATTGGAAAGCTAAGTTTATTGATGGACTCTCTTCTCTGTTTGCAGAAAAAGTTCGTCTAAAACTTAAAGATTTACATGATGGAAATTCTATTCCATATAGTATTTATACCTATGGTAAGCTCTTAAGTGTATGTACTCAAGTTGGTCTCAGTATTTGTAACGATTTAAAATTATAATACCAACTTAAAAAATAGAATCTAACAGGCAAAAAGGAAATTGGTGACTTTTGTTATCAATTTGCTTATGACATGCCTATTAATTATCCAAAGGGTAAGAAAAAGATTTCTCATAAAAAGAAATTTTTTTCAAAACCTAAAAATCATGCTTCTTCTAAATATTCACCTGCTAAGAAGAAAACTGCTAAAAAAGCTTCCACTAACCAAGAATTATATACTTATTGGAAGTGTGGAAAACCTGGACATCTGGCTAATAGGTGTAACAGTAAGAAAAAATTAGCAGAGTTAAATATTGATGAAGGATTACGCCTTCAGTTAAGTAAATTATTACTTAGCACCAGTCCTGATGTTACCCCTGAGAACAGTGACAATAAAATTAATGAATTAGAAGAAGATGAGTCTTCATCTACTCCTAATACTGATAATGAAGAGTCTTGTACTCAGGCTTGTTCGCAAGAACAAGATTATTGGAGAAGAAAAAGAAGAAGAAGAGAACATACAAAAGTTGTGGAGTACTCGACGGCCACAAGACATGCCCACTTCTCAAAATGAAGATAGTGGAATCAACTAAGTACATATTCGATGCTATACATAAATGCCATATTCTCCGTGATTACTCTATAATGTGTTTCCTATGTATTTATCCCGTATTTATAATCAAAATAAATTTAATGTAAGAGATGCTAATGGGGATTTTGTTTAGCCGTTGCAAGAGAATCCCGATAACCATGACATCTAGGAAAATAGATGGAATTCCCTTGCATTCCAAATTTATTTCTTTAATAAATCTATGTTATTGTTGACGAGGTACTCTTGTGTTGTTTTAACTTTCAGATGGCTTTATATTTAAAATTTAAAAATAGGGCAGTAGCATTGAACTGTGCTTTATGTTCCCCCTCTAAATTTGTAGATTCCTTAGCGTTACTTAAAATGTAACACATGCAGTATTTCATCATACAAGTAAATTATGGGATATATAGCAGTAAATTGTCGGGTAATCCATTAGGTTGACAATAATTAACTATATTGTCGATCATCGACAATATTTTCATTATGCATGTTGTTCTAACTTTCAGTTTGTTTTTTATTTGGAATTTGAAAATAGAACAGTAGCAATGTACTGTGCTTTATGTTCCCTCTCTAAATTTAGAGATTCCTCAACGTTACTTACAATGTAACACATGCAGTATTTCATTATGCAGGTAAATTGTCGAATATGTAGCAGTTAATTATCGAGTAATCCAATTTAACTATATTATCGATCATCGACAATGTCAGTTAACATTAATCCATTGCTCGAACAAAAATATATTACATTGTCGATTATCGACACTTTAACTCTCAGCTGAACATAATAACATACAAAAAATCATTTAAGAACTGCTAAAATTATCTATACAGGCAATATTACTGGAATTTAACAGTCATAATTTAGATTCATATTATCATATATAACTGTTAGCCAATACACATGGGTATACTACAAAAAATGGGATATACAAACATTTGTCGACAAAAAATGAATCAACAAGGGCCACCTGAGAAACATATATCATAAGAAATTACAACCCTATACATACAAGGGAATACAATGGTTATCCAAAAATAAAAGGATAAGAGTACCGTTACAAACCGGCAACGATCAAGTCATTTAATTGATAACCCTTTACTTTGTGTTTTCTTAGTAATGTCTTAAAGGTCCTGGTTCTCACATCAAAATACCTCATCAACTATTCTTTTTTAGACCCCGGTTGAATATTCAATTTTGCATGACCGAAGAAAATATTAGAAACTGGAGGAATTGGAGCATCAAACCTTGGAATCATACGAACGTAGTGTTTGCTCGCCCCCAAACCAAACTACCAGTACTTACTAGTATCCATAAAAAGGTTCTGGAACCTCTCCTTATTTGAAAATGAGTTTATCTTCCGTGCCCAAAAAAGGGGTAAGAATGTATATGCTTCAGTGTGGCTAATGAAGACCACAACCTTCTCATAGCAAGTGGATATTTAATGCCCCATATGCCCGCAACAAGGATTCATACACCTTCTTACCGGCTGGACTGAATCATACACCCAATGACTGACTGAAGATACTCTTCCAAAATGTGGGGTCCATGGTGGTAAAGGACTTCAACGTTTATAATATATCCAAGAATCTATGCTAACTCTGATGTTGAATCATTGTCGGAACCCTAAAACAAGAATTGTTATCATCCACGTCGACACCACGAACATCTAGAAGATACTTCACCCACGGTTGGAATAGAACTTCTTCTAACTTCTTCTTCTTAGACATATTCTCCCTCCTATCAATGATGATATTTTCATGAGTTACCCCCGTGGAGACCAAGTCTTCTTGATAATCTCCCTTGGGCCTCTGCTGTGCTATTGTGAACATTAACAATCTCTCGTTCTGGTAAAAAAATTCTTCAAAGGTCGGGTTCCCTACATCGGCCATTCCTTCGCTCGCAAGTACCTTCTTCAATGATTGATGCCAAACCTCCTGCAACAACAACAACAAGCTAGATATTATAGCCTTACAAATAAGTGTATCAACAATGTTTATCAATAATGACATAGGTACAAGAGTTAGGAATAGGTTATAGGTTATACTCATTCATTGTTATCTACTTTCAAAGTCTTCTTCATCTCTTCAGCAATAAGCAACTTCTTACTCTAAAAAAACTCCAATATTTGGATAAACAGTAAAATAAGTATTCCACAAAATAAATATGGATGGCGGGGGGGGGGGGGGGGGGGGTGGCTTACGGGATCACTAGTTTCCTCCGTATATTTCAAGGTTATTTTCTTATACTTGGATGTCCAATTCAATATCTGTTCCAAAAACATAAAGGAGATGAGCTATATATGTCCAGTTCAGTTAATGGTGATATATGAGTGTCATTTATTGTCGATTATTAATGCATGCACCGACAATAATGTACTCTCTAAGCAAAACTAATTTTTTCAGGAGGGTACTAAATTGACAATTACTTTAGTTGTAATTGTCGATTAATGGAGTTAGTCGAATATATCAAGTGGACATTCATTTGTACCATATCCATTCCCCCCATATTGAATAGGGAATCCAAATTAAATGCAACATCTGATTTACAGACAAAATAAAGTCCTACACATTATTAAACTTAAATAAAGTCAATACTATGAAACCCAAATGAATATTCTATTTTTAAATAATCAAACAACACAAACTCCCCTTCACTAACTACAACTAATTTCATTTTAAATGACTTACAAAATCTTCTTTCACAGTCAACTTCTTCTTAACTTCCTCATACGCAGACAATACGTCATTATACTTTTTTTGAGGTTTAGGTCTGGCATAGGGTGATGTGATTGGACGATAGCAAGCTATTCAAAACATGTAGAACAAGAACAATATTACTAGAGTTACAAATAATGCAGCCACAATCCAATATAAGGCTTTGTAAACTCACAGGTGTAGCTGGTGGAAGTTACATGTTCAACTGCTCTATCAAAAAGACGTTGACCTCTTTTAGTGACTCGTTCTCTTTAGACTATACACATTAACAAAATAAATATGCCACATGCATGAATGAGTAATGCACTCCAAAATAAATACCACATTACCTTCTTATTCTACTCAACAGATAACCTCTCATTATAGTCTTCAAGGCCAGATCTTTGCCTTCGCTTTTCCTCAAAAATTGCATTTTTTTCTTATAAATTCTTGTACTCTAATATCTACAATCAAATTTTTTATTATGACAATCAGGGTTTGGAATAATATAAACAGTGAAGGAGATAATGACATCTACCTAAGACCTTACCTTCACATCTAACTGCCTCGGTAGATCTGCGTACACTACTGCACATTACTCATCAAGTTCACGCTTGAGTTGCATGTTCTCCTTCATTTGATTAATGATTTCTCTCACAAAACTACATTAACTAGTTTGAGGTTAAGATAAGATGAAACAGTTATTCTAGAACCCAATTAAAACTGAACATGTGAACTTAAATCCAAAATAAACTCTAAATTGTCGACTAACTGTAAATTTAACAATTTCTTAGCATGTCTTACTAGGTTATTGTCGGTTATGAGGACCTACCTGACAATAATGGCATACTATCTTATGACATAGTTGTCGATATCTCTCATAATCGGCAATTATATAAAATTACAGATAGTAAACAATATGCATCGTGGGAAGTATAATAACCTTCTCTTTCAGGGACTCTGCGAGCTTTATGCTGGCTTCAGACTCTTTATCTTTGTCTTCCTTAAGCTTATGAATTTCAACATTTAAGAAGGATATCTATTAATCCAACCCGTCAGATTTGCCTCGTGTTTTCATGGTATCATTCCCATTTGGAGACAGAGTGGCATGGTCATTGAGCTACAACAGTGGGGCATACAAGTGAATGGAATATTAGAGAATAATTTTTTTGGCTCCTATAAGGTAAGTAATCAAATTGTCGCAAGATGTACTAACTGGTGTATCATATTGTTCACCAACAACTTCACATTGGTCTATGGATATGTCACCCTCCTCATTGACACATGCTTCCTTCTGTCGATGAATCCTAGATAACCCAACATCATCATCTGCAACCAATTCAACATTAATGGGACATATCATTATCCACGAGACAGTGCCTAACCACTCCAAGTATCCCTCCGTATATACTACAGGCCCCTCTCGTACCCTCCACTCATTTTCATCCTTCTTCAATACCCATTCCTTCCACTTCTTCCCAGATAATCAATCAACCCACTCATACTTAGGGTTGTGGGGATGCCTTGAATCTGAGAGAACTGTCGCACAACCTTATTTGGGCAGTAGAGCTGAACATGGTCTGGACTTGCTAACGGCCTATAGAAATAGGGGATCTCCTTAAATGCATGTGCAATATCCATTTTATCTATATTTGGGTCCCATACAACCTACACATAAAATGAGCCAATTGGATTATGTTAAGAACAATCAAAGATGGGAAAGATATCTAAAGAAAAAACTGTGAAAGCACCAAATAAAGACGGGGAAAAAATCTAATCAACTTACATCCTCGACTTTGTAATTGTTCAATGCTTCCCTGAACTTTAGTAAAGACGAACCACCGTTTCTATCTTTAATAGTTCCACCCTATTTCCAACAAGTACAGTACTCGCAGTCATCTGAATCCAGCTCCTTCGGTATCCCAGGAAACTTTGGCAAATTTGCAAAGATCTATGACTACATGTATATCGACAATAGATAAAAAATAAATCAAATTAGTAAACAACTCCATGCATAAGTCGGCAATACTGTAGACTAAGATCTCACAGATAGTAGCAACTCATACATTCAATCAGAAACTACTTATCGAAGAGGCAGTTCATATCTGAAAACTACGAGAATAACTACTACACATAAACAACAGTAGTAAAGGAGTACGAGAATCACCTCGAGTAACGAGGTACGGCATGCAAATTGCCTCCCATCATCTCGAGATGCTGCACCGAGATTTTAATACAAGTGCACAAGAACTATTGATCCCCATGAACACTTCTCTGCCGCTTTGTACTTGGCAAACAAGTCAAGATACTGCGTGCTGACATTAGTTCCCTTTTTAGTATGAAATAAAAACAAACCAGGGATATATAACATGTACCCACGAGCCACAAAAATGGTTGTTAAGCCCTTCTTCTTAGCTGCTATAGTAGTACCATCACTGATAACCTTCTCCAATTTGTATGCAAAATATTCTCTTAGTTAAGGCAGTGAAAAAGAATTCCCTTTACCACCGGCTTTCCTAGTTTTGAAGTCAACCACATCTAGCAAAATATGCTTCTAGAAAACATCGACAAGGGCAGGGAATCCCCAAGCACCATGAATTATCGTGGCATCACCATCTGTAACTAACCCAATCAATTGCTTCACGTCACCCAAAGTTGGAGTCATCTCTCTCTATTTAAAATGGAAACTATTAGTTTTCGGCTTTCAACATTCGACAAAGGCATAAATATGCCCGGAGTCATAATAATCATACGATATAGCCTCAATTCTATCTAAACCCTTCAACTTAACCAATTCTTGGACAATTTGTGGTTCTGAACAATAACATTGAAGGCATGGCTTTTTCTGAACATAAATTCTTTGACAATAATGTTGACGGGTGATGGTGAACACGAAGGCATGCCTTTTTTGAACAATAACATCGATTATGTCGCAAAAATGAGATTAAAAAAGAAAATGTAACTATTTAAATATCAAAACTGTAACAAATAATAATAGGTACAATAATAATTAAATAGTATACCTGCCCTAGTGCGATTGACCTCGCTCAATGGAACTTGAAGCTCTTAAACAAACTATTATCAATAGGTCCTACATTGTCATTGCTTGCAGCCCCTTCACCTTTACAATTAACCCTATCACTGCATTAACAATTACCCTCATCAGCGTCATTATTAGCAATATTAACCTCAGAATTTAGTCCGCCGCAACATTCACCGAGTGTTGGTTGAGCTCCCAAATCAGCTTAGGCAGAATCACTCTAAATTTTAAAACACAAACTTACTTAAGGTTTGTCGCCATCTTCAATATAATGTTCCTGACAATCTTCATTGATCATGTCTTTATCTACATTATCACTTGCATCCATCATCCATTGTATCAGCTCCACTGTGTTGACAAATAACCTCATTAGTAGTTTCAAATGTTGTTAAGTGTTCAACAGTGTTTGGAGGGACCACTGTTCTCTTCTCAACAATGTTTCTCTTTCTCGACCTTCTTTTTAGATTTTCAAAGTCTGGGTATTTCGGGTCTGCTTAGTTAAACTCTATTTTTCTTCTATTGGAAGCTGTAGGAGGCAGTTTTTCTTTCATTGTGTTACCTGTAGATGGAAGCACACCCTATTCAAGTAGGGATACGTTAGTGTCTGGATTATGACTGTGTATGAATTGCTGGGTAATGCATCACTTGACAATATTATATAACTAAGTCTCAACATATGCTAACATAATTGTCGATCTCGACAATATTATATGTCTAAGTCTCAACATACACTAACATAATTGTCAATTCCGACAATATTATATGTCTAACATAATTGCTGATCTAGACAATTTTAAGTCCATAAAATTATGAAACTCGACAATATTTGATAGTAAGTCTCTACATCCACAAGCATAATTGTCGATTGTCGACAATATTACTTCATTAAAATTGTTGAACGTAAATATGTATGGACATTTTATCAGTCTTGTACCTCACATTAGTAGTAAGCATCTCATTTTGAAATTTGGATTGTAAACATGCATTAGATAAGGGAAAACAACCATACATGGACTATAATGGGAAAGAATCCCTAGTGTATGTTATTTCATAGCATACAGAAGAATAAAAAAAATGTTATATCAACATGAAACCATTTACGCGGGAAAAGTACCAAAATTTGACTTTTTTCAAATACATCCATGGGATTACAATTGTTTCATCAAGGCCTAACTGAATATAAATTGGGGATTGACAAGCACAAACATACCTTGGAATAGACAGACAAATCCCTGGTTTGTGACACAAACAACAACAATTACCAATAAACTGTTGAAAGTGAAACAACCCCCAACATCAATCTCTAACAACAACAACAATCACCAACAACAACAAATCCTAGATTCTTGTCTGAACCCCCAAATTAAAGGAAGCCCCAAATTAAAACCCCAATGAAACTAAAGTACAGTAAATTTTATACTTAAAGCAGATCGTTAATGAATTATCGGATGCATTCAATGATGCTGCTAAAGTAACCAACGCGTATATACCTGCAAGTAATGTACATGTACGACTAGATAATTAGGGAACTGGTGTGCCTGCAAATGAATCCAAGCCGTGCGTCACGAGAGGATGCCCTGCTGCAAAAAAGGATGCTATAGTAGTTATGTATCTACGTAAATCATTAGGAGATAAGCACGACGTGACACATGTACATGATTATCGAGAGATCTTAATTAACTTTGATTTTAATGGCACCGTATTTGATCATTCAGAAGTAGTAGTCGACGAAGTATTCACTTTCATTGTTGCGCTCGCCATCGAGGTTCCAGAACCACTTGCTGTAGACAAATGCAGAATTCGTAAAGATTGGCCAGAGTAGGAGCCTGCGATCAATGCAGAGTGTTTAGACTAATAGTCCCTAGGCAAGATATCATCAAGCCTGTTGGTTATAAATGGGTATTCGTACAAAAACGTAATAAACTGGGAAATATAGTTAGGTACAAGGCAAGACTAGTTGCCCAAGGCTTTTCACAAAGACCTGGCATCGATTACGATGAAACCTACTCTCCAGTCATGGATATTATAATGTTCTGCTACTTGATCAGTTTGTCAGTCATTGAGAACGAGCTTGACATGCATTTTATGGATGCAGTTATTACGTATCTATATGGGAAATTAGATATGGAGATCTATATGAAGCTACCATAAGGGTTTATGCTTCCGAAAGCTACAATACCTAGCATACAGGTGCCTACATAATAAAATTTGATAAGTCATTGTATAATTTGAAAAGAATAGGGCTCATGTGGTACAACAGGCTGACTGAATATTTAAAAGCTGAGGGTTTTGCAAATAGCCTTGTTTGCCCATGCGCCTTCATCGTGAAAACAAATACTGGCTTCGCCATCATTGCAATATATGTAGACGATTTGAATATCCTCAGAACTCTGGAGAAGATCGTGAATACCGTCGAATACCTTAGGAAGGAGAAACCCTAAAGGCCTGAGATACCATATCTAGGAGCTATCAGTACTTAGTAATACTTAGTAGGGTGTACTCGCCCCGACATCTCATTCGCAGTGAGCTGTTTAGCTCATCATAGTTCTGCTCCTACCAAAAGGCACTGAAATGGGATCAAGCACATTCTGAGGTATCTCATTTGCTCGAAAGACTGGGGTCTGTTTTATTCGAAAAATGGCAAACAAGGAATTGTTAGATATGCCGATGCAAGATACTTGTCAGATTCACATAAAGGCCAATCACAATTGGGTTATGTGTTCTTGTATGGAGATACAGCTATTTCATGGAGATTGGTGAAGTTGATGATGGCTGTTACATCCTCAAATCACGCGGAGATTCTTGCACTTCATGGAGCTAGCAAAAAATTCTTTTGGTTGCGGCCCATGCATTAATCACATCAACGAAAGTCACGATATAAGTTTTATCCAAGATAAAATAATGACTCTGTATGAAGATAATGCAGCTTGCATCATTCAAGTCAAAGGCAGATTTATTAAAGGCGACAAAACGAAGTATATTTCACCCAAATTCTTCCACATACACGAGTTACAGAAGGCGAATGAGATTGTCGTCGTTCAAGTATGTTAAGAAGATAACTTAGCTTACCTATTCCCAAATGCTCTTGCGCATCCTTCATTCAAGAGATTGGTACATGGAATCAGCATGCAGAGTTTACATGATTTATTATCTCAGGGAGATTGATGTCAAGAGGAGTAATCTCGTCTTGACGTAGACACATGCATATTGTACTCTATTTCCTGATAGTGCAATTTTTATCCTAAGAGATTTTACTGACCAGAGGTTTTAATGAGGCAACGTATACGTATCCACAACTCATACAGGGCATAAAATTGTACTTTTTCATTGCACAACTCTTTATGGTTTTTCTATGCAGAGGTTTTGACGAGGCAAGTCGTCCTGATATGGAACGCCCTAAGGGGGAGTGTTAGGAGTTAGGTCAGGCCCAAGGTGGGAACCCAACTGGGTTAGGGTGTCCTACTGGACTCCTGACAAGCCTATATAACATTAGGGTTTATGGGAAAGTTTTAGAAAGAGTATTTAACCCTTCTAAGGGTTTAGTAATTGTAACACAACAACCTATCAATGGCATGCTTATGATGTGAATTGTCATCGACGTATTATATTTATTTATGTTATTTTGATTCAAGCCTCTCCAATATTACTAGAGATACTAAGTAGATTTTAGGATCTTGCTTGTTTAACCAACACAAGGTTAAAGAGGAAGTTTTTCCAATTTAAGTAGAATTCTATTTAGATTAGAATTAAGGCTGTTAATTCGAATCCCCCTTGTGTTCTATTAAAGGGAAAGTTTAGGTTTTTTGTTCTTCAGTAGTTAGTAGAGTTGATTTATTTATGAAAAGAGTTGAGTTTTTCTATTATTAAACTTTATTTGATATCAAGTTCAAACTTACTGTTAATCTAATACGAATTAAGCTTTCGCGTTCAAAGATTCACATTAGATTGTTTAGTAGTAAAATAGATTATTATCCAACAGATCTCTCACAAAATTAGTAAATCTTACCGCTAGATTGGGTGGTAGGTGTCATCAAATCAAGGGGGTCTTACGTAGACGCACTCCAAGCTTTGTAGATCAAAAAATTTATTCTTATGATAGAATTAGAGAATATTAGCTAACCTTTCGTCACATACATGAATATAATGGTTAGCAATTATCAAAACCACTAAAAAATTTCTCAACCTCAAACATCTCCACTCCAGTGTACCAAGTACAGTCTAAATTTAGCAAATTTTACTATATCCTATGGCAAAGAATCGTCTCAAATTGTCTTAGTTTACCACTTTATATTTGGTTCCTAACAATTTTTTAGATGGTTTTCTCTTATATTGAGAGCAAACTAAGTTGGAAGTATAACCTCGCCTTTCATTTGGTATAATAATAGCTAGACACATAAGGTCATGTTTGTTTTTTGGTCAAGGGTGAGAAGAGGTGAGATCTTTTGGAAACTTCTCACCCTTAACATGTTTTTTATTATTATAAAAGATAGTAAAATCTCTAGAAAAAATGAAAATTGGAAGTTTGGCCTACTTCTAACCTCAAAACTTCACCTCCCCCCCTGTGAAGTTTTTTAGGTTTACTTCTAACCAAAAAACTTCCAGTTTCCCTTTGACTTGGCTTTGAATGCTCGTTTCCCCGTTATACCGTGGTTTGGCCATTTCCCATCCCGAGACCGGTTTAAGTGGGGGTATTTTAGGGTTGAAAACCCCAAAATACTCAAATTTGCCAAATTAAAAGCCACCCCTACCTCCCTAAACTTGACGAATCATAACCCAAAATAAAATGCTCCTCCTTCAGCGCCTCCCTCATTTACCTCGCAGAGCCTCGCCGCCCTCTCTTCACCCTCTCCCCACTCCTCTCCATCCTCTCTCTGCATTTCTCCGCCCTCTCTATACATTTCTCCCTTGGCATTTCTTCACCCTATCTCTGCATCTTTCCACCCTCTCTCTGCATCTCTCGTACTTTGCATTCTATATCTCTCTCTTTATATATGTTTATTAGTTGATTTATTTACGAATTATATTGTGATGATTTTATTGGTTGAATTGTGATGATTGGTTGAACAACCATGGTTTATAGGATGGATCAATATGATGATGAAACATTAGAATTAGAGGTTCTTGCTGCAGCTGCAGCCATTGCTGTTAACCTAGTATTATTATTGGTTAAGGCCACCCAATATGACAGAACACCTTCTATCAATAAGAGAGAGAACAAGAATGCAAACTTACGTTGGTTGTATGATGAAAGTGATATTATCTGCCATAATATGTTATGAATAAATAAGGCTTGCTTCATTAGTTTTTGTGATAGGCTGAGAGGGAAGGGTTTGAGAGCTAACAAACATTTAGATGTTTAAGAACAGGTGGCAATATTCTTATTGATTGTAGATCATGGCATTAGGTTCAGGCATGCCCAAGCTTTGACCATGAGGTCATTGGAAACTATTTCCAAGTAATTTTATGTTGTTTTGAAGTATGTTTTGAGGTCGGGTAAAGACTTAGTCAAACATGCAACTCCTGACTTGTCCCTTGCCACTAGAAACAATTATCATGTTTGGGCCAACACTTACTTCAAGGTATATATATTTACTTTAAAGTTAATATTTTAAGACATTTTTGTAATTGCTTTTATATTTGATGGCATGGTTTATTTTCTTTAGGATTGTGTTAGAGCAGTGGATGGCACATTCATCCCTGCAACAGTCCCCCTTGAAGATCAACCTAGGTATCGCACTAGGAAAGGGGATATAAAGTAGAATGTGCTTGTTGCTTGTTCCTTTGACATGAAAATAACTAAAATATTTACAAGATGGGAAGGTTCAGCTCATGATAGCAGGATCTTGAGAGCTGCAGTTAATGATGGCATATATCAATTTACAGTGCCTAGAGGTAAATGATAGTTTATTTATAATATCATCCCCAATATTTTACTTATAATTTTTGGCTTGTAATCTTAATATGCACAATTTAACTTTTCAGATCATTACTACTTTGGGTATGCTAGATTTCCCCAAGCTCCTGGCTTTTTAGTTCCCTATCTAGGTGTACGCTATCACCTTAAGAAGCATCAAGAGGGGAATAGTCCTCAGACTCCACAAGAGCTATACAATTATCAACACTCCTAGCTAAAGAACATCATTGAGCGTCTGTTTGGGGTCATGAAGAGATGTTTTGCCTATTTGCGCACATAACCCCATTATGATGTTGAAACTCAAACCAAGGTTATTGTTGCATGTTGTATCATTCATAACCATATCATAGAGGTAGATCCAAATGACAACTTAGAAGACCCAAATGCAGAGGAAGAGGAACATGGAGAAATACCTCATGAAGAGATAGGAAGATTAGGGGAAACTGAAGCATGGACCAATTTTAGGGACCACCTGTATGCAAACATGTGACTTGAGTATGTCAACTCTGGCCACTATCATCTTGCCTGAGTCATTTATTTTGTACTATTTTTATTTGTTTACTTACTACTCTTTTACTACATCCTTTATTATGACTATGGTATGATCACTTTAATAAGTCTGTTTGGTATGTCTCTTCTTTGGTATGTCTCTTGTTTGGTATTTATATTTTAGTTTTCACTATTATTATGACTAGTATTATTGTTTGGTATATTATATGTCTCTAATATATTTAATAGTGTATGTAGATTAACAGGCCTTGACCCAGACCGTGTTAGACCAGTCCAGGACCAGTTCAGACACTGAAACAACTATAAAAAACCCATTTCTTTGTTAAATTGAGTATATTTTTTTGAAAAATTCCTATTGACTGGACCTACCCCGTGGGGGACCCATTTTTAATTTTTTGTGTGATTAGGTGCCTTGTATAAAAATAATGACTCACTTGTATAGGATATAAGCAAATGGATTAATATCAATTTAAATATCTTACGATAGCTAATTGGATATTAATGATATGCTCATAGGATAGTAATTATCATGATCTGGGGATCAAAGATAATACAAAACCAATACTAATTAAGGATACGACTGGGAGTCATATCTAAATCACAATTAATTGTCAATGATAAATAATTAGAGCTCAATTGGGAATTAACTTAGCCTTATTTCTAAAAAATTGGTGTATGAAGAACCAATTTTTTGTATCTAAGTGCAATTAGATGTTATATGATAATATTTAGAGGTATATAGACATTGATAGTAACCTATAGTACCCTAGAATGTTAGTTCAAAGATAGACATAATCAACCTATCTTGTAAACCTATCAGACTTTGGGGTAGGACCACTTGCCAGCTAAACATCTAATACCCCTTCTCGTATTCGTAGCAAATGGGTCATTTGGCTAGAATATACAAACTTTTATAAAACTTTAAGGCTTAAAACACTATAGTTGTTTTACAACATCTAGTGGTTTTGAATAGCTATCTTGGCTAAGACTCTATTAAAATGCACTTTAAGGTGAAGATCACCATTTTATAGGGTAAAATTATGATTTAACACTTAATAGTATACGAATAGGGTTTACCTATAAGTAATGATTGGGAATTACTGACTTGAATAATATAAATTACCTTTAGTAATGATTGGAAATCATGTACTTAAATAGGATTTTATAAGGAACGCACACATCTGGTGGTTTTGAATATCAATCTTAGCTAAGATTCTATTAAAACGCACATCTAACATTAAGATCGTCATTTTAGAGGGTAAATTTGGGATTTAATTATTATAAAATAATTTCATGAGTTTTAGAATATGAATAGGGTTCAACTATAATCTGATTAGGAATTATTTATTTTTTGTTATTCTAAGTACAATGATCTGTCTTTAATGCATTTGAAATGTTTATCAAGAATTGTCACTAATTACGATCTACATTTTTGTATTACAGATATTTGCCAGCCCACGTTATGATTATGAACCATTACGGCTTGATGGTTCTAACAACTTTTCCTGGTGTACGGACATAAAACTCCATCTGCAGACAATGAACATCTCAAAGTCGATTGTTACAGATAATACCGTCTCTGAACCACTTATGGTGCATGCCATGTTGGCTATGTACTCCCACCTTCAGCTAGAGCTGAGGTTTGAACATATATGTTACGGAGATCCATATGAGTTATGGACGAGCTTAGAAGAACGCTTTAATCTACAGCAAGCCCTAACGAACTATAAGAACCGTAACCGATGAAACAATTTGAGGCTATGTGACTTCAAGACTCTAGCTGGCTATAACTCAGCATTACAGAAGATAGTTTCATCTATGAAGCTCAATAACGATTATGTCTTCGCAGAAGAGATTTTGTAAAAGACTATTTCCACATTTCCACATTCACAGGCTACTCTCAGGGACCAGTATATAAAAATCTTATCTCATGGCACATTTTTTTGGGGGAAAAGCAAGAGGTTTCCCCCTAAGAGGAAGAAACCAGTTACATATAAAATCTTATCTCATCGTAAAGATAACCACAAACGGGGTTCTGGAAGTGGGAATGCGACTGAAGGTAGGAATCGGGAATTCCTGGGCCCTCAGAAGCACAACAGGTTTAACAAGGTTGGTAAACCACAGACACTAATAAAGATCAAGAAGTCAGATTCAGAATCTCTTAACTTGAGATGTGGTGTAGCTGGACACTGGGTACACGACTGCAAGACACCGTGGGTACATAGAGTCAAAGTCCAGGCTAACCACATCACCGATGACATAACTTCCATCACTATGAAGTTAGAAGCGTCAGACTTCTTCAGGGACACTGATACCGCTATGGATCAACATACGGAGTAATTCATAATGATATCTCAGTAGACATATGGTGTCACATTAGAGAGAGCATTGCCAAGTAGTAACTTTACTTGTTGAATAGCAGTAGTTTTGCTTTATTAGTTTTATCATTGACTGAGTTGGAAACTTTTCATTGTTTAGTTTAATAGAATGCTCGTGACATGCACTGGTTTGGTATCCCATCTATGTGAAATTGTTCTTTGATTTTGTCTGTGAATTTATTGTTTGGGTAGTAGTTAAATTCTATATATGATAGTTGATCTACTATATACAACCTGCCTATGTTTATATCTGCTCATTGAACATGACTAATAATTGGATGAGTGGCGACATATGTCTAAGAGACATTAGTACCACGCACTCGATCATTTTGAGATATTAATATATTTCTTATCTAACCTTGTGCATCGAGAATGGCATGAATATCATTGGCACGGCTAACATGATAGAACGCACTGAGTGCGTCACGATATTATTTTCTAACGGTACGATACAGGGTATCTAGTCCACTTTATAAACTAGTAAATCCAACTTGATTTTACTTAGTTTAGATAGATACATGATAATGTTTATCAGGTAATGACTATTGGAGAAAATGACAGACAAGGTTATGTGCATTCACTCCATGTATAAAGGTTAGAATACGCTATTGGAACGGTTTTCAATACACTCCTCAGAGCTCAGATTGCGAGGAGGATTATCGGGATTACATCTCAACTTTTCTTAAAATGAGATAAGATCCAGAGAGTGTACGTGTAACGATTGCTTTCAAAGCAAGCCTATTATTTCATCCTAGTATGACCAAGGTGGAGTAGGATCTCCAGCCTGTGCTCCAAACGCATCTATGAAGACACCTGTGGACTTATCCAATCCACATAGTGGCCCACTTGAATATTTATGGTCATAATAGATGCATCAAGGAGATGGTCTTACATTTTCCTATTATTTAAATCTAGGAATGCAATGTTAGTACGACTTCTCACTTAAATCATTCGATCGCAGGCTCATTTCTTGGATTAAATGATCAAAGTCGATCGATGCGACTTGACGGGGGATTGGGAGTTGGACTCACAGGCTTTTTATGATTCTTTTACCGCTAAATGGAATAGATGATTGAGCATTGTGAGTACCTCATACCATACCAAACTCGGGATTGGCGGAGAACCTAATCAAATGATTTAGGATAATCACTAGGCCACTATTACAGCTTCCGGCTAGTGTGCGGGATTTGCATTTTTGCTCCCGCGGCACTAATTAGGATTCGTCCCATAGTAAATCATCATATTATTTTTTCCCAAAAGTGACTAGTAACTGAGTTGGAGCCCAGTGTCGCCCATCGACGAACATTTGGATGTTCTATACAGGTGCCACTCATACCACAATGTATGAAGATGGGACCCACAGGCAACGTATATACTGCAGGGCAGATAATTGTCAATTTGGTGAAACGATATTCCCAGCATTGGAGGGAGATATGACAGTCAATGTTGAGGATGTTTCCAAGAGGTCTTGAAAAATACCCTTATTGTCTCATCTAGATCCCTATACATATGTTAGGTGACAATAAGATTCAACGGATTACAAACCTCTAATAGGTCGTAAATGAATTGCCAAACATATTCATAGAAACTATTGAAGTATCGTAAGTGTATGTACCTACAAGTAATACACCTACACAACAGAACGTTCCGGGGGAACTAGTACCGCAGCAAAACGTTTTAGGGGAATTAGTACTACAAACGAATTTGAGGCTCGCGCTTAGTGCGGAGCACCGTTGGAATAAAGTATTATGAGCCAAGGAGCTGCAGAATATGGGACAAATATGAATAATGGTGTAGTCAGTTCATCGAGGATGAAACCACACATCGACGAGGCAATAGAAGCTACGCGACCAGTTGATGCATTATGAGACTAACTCAGGGTGACACATAAGTATGATAATAATAAGATCTAAATCTATTAAAAGTTTATAATAAGCACAACGTAGGATCATTCAGTAGAGATTTGTCGACAAGGTATTCATATTCGCTGTTATACTCGCCATCAAGGATGAGGATTCAAAACTACTTATTATAAATAACTGTGTGTTGTTATACATTGGCCAATGTGGGCATCTGGAATCCAAGTGAAGCTCAACTTGCTGGCATAATACAAAATGATACAATTGAGCCTGTCGGTTATAAATGGGGAAGGTACTGAAACATGATTAACTCGGAGAGTTAATTTTGTCAAGGAAAGACTAGTTGCCCAAGAAATGTTTAAGAGATCTTGCATCGATTGCAGCGTGACCTATTACCCGGTTATGGACGTTATAACGTTTTGGTATTGATCAGTCTGTCAAGTTGTCAAGGATAAGCTAGACATGCGTCTGATGTAAATACCGTGTATCTATATGGGAAACTAGATACGGATATCTACATAAAGCTACATGGGAAGGTATAAGCTTCTGGAAGCAATTAAGCCCAATACACAAGGTGTGTACATAATAAAATTGGAAAAGTTATTGTTGACTTGAAGCAATTAGGGCCCATGAGACATAGTAAGTTGACTGAGTATTTGAAGGTTGGGGACTTTGTAAATATCATTACCTGTTCATGCGTTCTTATTAATTTAGAACACAAATATTAGCTTCACTCATCATCACACTGTACTAAATGATTTGGATATCATTAGGCCTCCGGGGGAGATCGCGATAGCCGTCGAATACCTTGGGAAGGAATTCAAAATACAAGACCATGAAAAATCAAGTAGTGTCTCAATTTATAGATCGAACATCTTGATAGTGGCATCTCATACACCAAGCAATATATAACTGAAGAGTTATCTAACACTTCGATATGGATATAACACACGATGGTAAGTCGTTTATTGCGCGTCCATCACTTGGATATGGACAACGACATATTTCACCATCCTAATGGAGGGGAGAAACTCCTAAGGCTGTGATATTATAGCAAGGAGGTATTTTGCTATATGTAATTCGGTATACTAGACCCGATGACTCATTCGTAGTAAATTGTTTGGCTTGCCATAGTTTTGTTCCTACCCAAAGGCACTGGACTAAGATCAGGCACACTCTGAGGTATCTGATCGGTATGAAAGACTGAGGTCTCTTCTACTCAAAATGGTAAATGTAAAAGTATAAAGTACACCGATACATAATACTTCTCAGACCCACATAGAGGTCATTGTCAAATGGATTATGTGTTTATGTACGGGAATACATAAAGATTATTGGAGATCGATGAAGTAGACGGCAATAGCTACACCTCGAACCACGAAAATTATTGCACTTCATGAAGCTTGCATAGAATGATGGTTGCACTCCAAGACACATCTCATCAACCGAAGTTATGGCATGTTTTATCCAAGATAAAGCATCGACTATGTATGAAGACAATTCAACTTGCATCATTCAAGTCAATGATGACAGAACGAAGCACATTTCATATAAGCCATTCCATCCTTATGAATTACAAAAGGCGAATAAGATTGGCATTGTTAAAGATATTTCAGAAGACATGTTTGCAAACCAATTCATGAAGACTCTTGCACCACTGACATTCAAGCAGCTAGTACATGGAATCAGCATGCAGAAGATTTATTTATCAATATCTCAGGGAGATAGATCTCAGGGAGATTGACGTCAGGGGGAGTAGTCCCATCCTGACGTGGACACATGCGTATTGTACTTGTTTTCCTGATAGTGCAGCTTTTATCCTAGGAGGTTTTACTAACTAGAGGTTTTGATGAGGCACGTATACGCGTCCACAACCCATACAGGGCATAGGATTGTACTCTTTTCTTGCATAGCTTTTTATCCAATGGGATTTTGCTAGGCAGAGGTTTTGATGAGGCAAGTCGTCCTGGTATGAAACACCCCAAGGGGGAGGATTAAGAGTTGGGTCCATCCCAAGCTAGGAGCCTAACAAGGTTGGGGTATCCTATATGAATCCTAACAATCCCATAGGCCCTTTAGGGTTATGGGGAGAGTTTGAGTAGGTTTGGTAACCTATTCAATAGGGTTATCTACTATAGTATTACGTACAGCTTTACAGTTCTTCAATATTAATAAGAAATCTCTCTCTCTCTCTCAATTTCTCTCAAGATATAGAATTATTAGTTTTTATCTATATATTATCCAAGAATGGTGTTTTTCATATAGACATGTTTGCCTACAAAGAAGAGTTTTTCAAGAGACAAAGAAAGGCCAGGATAAACTTTAAAGCCCTCGAGATTGGAAAGATGACAATTTTAATGCAAATGAGTGTAGGAGATCCAATCATACTCAGGGTACTTATGTGGTTTCTCTTAAATCTTAAGAGTACTTTGGTCAAAGCATACAATAAGGAGACTTTATACTTAACAGCCAATTCCAAGATAAAACTCTAATTGCGGCTATCTCTGCCATCTGCCCATCTCTCTACTCAAAAGCATCTCTCTCTTAAGTGCTTTTTTCCTTTTGATTTTTACTCTCTGCAATTCATGAGGGTTTCAATCTCCACGGGAACTTACGAAGGTTTCAATTTCAGATTGGGGTGTTAAAGATTTTCAGTGTAAGGTACAATTGAGTAATCTAGATTAGGGAACTATTAAAGATCAACATTGGTAGCCAATTGTTTGATGATCGGAGATCTTGGAAGCTGTTGGTTTGGAATTCAAGTTTGGATTCAATGTGTGGGTCTCTCTCTCTCTCAAATGATCCACGGTCAAAGCTATTTATTTTATGGATGTGTTTTTAGTTGTTTGATTCGTTGTAAATCATGTTCATCCTTAGTATTTGCAATGCTTACATCACGAACGATTTCATCAAAAAAAACCTAGAACTCCTCATTCTATCGGTTTGTTGGATTGTAACTTGTGTAACAAGTTTTTGATTTGGTGTTTCTTAAGAGCTGAAGAAACAATTATATCTCGGAGATGATATGGATGATCAAGGAGGATTATTTGTAGTGGTGAGGAGGATCCCACAAGGGTTAGAACGAGAGAGTGATTACAACTCGAATTCAGGCAGTTTTTGTTGTTTGCTTGTTTAGTGAACAGTGCATCTTTTAGTTTTGTGATGTTCTTGAATTTTTAATAATTTTTGTGTGAATTTGGGAAGATAGGCAAGAAGTTAGATTATTGGAGTTAGCACAAAACTCAATTTAGTTGATCGTTAACGAAATGTGGGTTTGTTGGTGAGATTGTTGTATGTTGATGTAACAATGTAGAAATATAAGAAAGATGAAGAAGAGATTGGTTTAATTTCTGCGTTAATGAGGAAAGGGTTTCAGTGAAATGTGTGATGATCGTGCAAAGTAGGTACAAACATATATGAAAGATTAGAGGAGGGTTGAGAGTTTAGAAGAGAGAATGAAATGGTATAGGAGTATATATATTGGATTCTTCATTCAGGATTTCATAACACTACTTACCTTTGTATCATTGTAGTGCCGAAGACACGTGCTCGGCAATATAAATAGCGTTGAAGGCGTGTCGACGTAGTTGTCGTGACTCGGTCACGGGCAGTGCCAAAGGCGCGTCGACGTTATTGCTATGGCAAGCCACGGGTAGTACTAGTATTATTATATTACTCAACAGTTTATATATATTTTTGATGTTTTTGTAAAAAAACTTCTAATTTGTGGTCAAATTAGATGGTTCAGCCAAACAGGCTAGTGAGATGTTAAAATTAGAAGTCGGGATTTTAAGTACAACTTCTAACATTCAGCCAAACCCATGCGAATGCTTTTCAATCTTCTAACCTCAAAATTTCTACCTTAATCTCTTACGCTCTTCTCACCCCCCATATAAAAATAATAATAATAATAATAAATAAATAAATAAAACATAGCCAAAGTTCATGAAGCTAAACGATCTATGGTTTCACATCACCTGTTAACCCATGTCAATGTTTGGCCTATAAAACTTAGCAGTGATTCCCCGGGAGTTCAACATAATTCCCACAGAACATCGGATTTAGAACATTACCTACGACATTAGCAGCAATTTAAAGGTTACAGCGATGGCTAGAAGAAAAAAAATGAAACATCCTAGCGCAAATAAAATAAAATAAATGAAACATCCTAGCACAAATAAAAAAAAAAAAAAACAAAGCAAATTATGACAATGTTGTGTGCAAATTATGACAATGTTGTGTGCAAATTATGTCACTTGAAGACCATTCAAATAAGGAAAATATATCTATATGATTAAGCAAATTGATAGTCAGCAGCACACAAAGAAGCCAAGAAGAATATAGCAAAAACAGAAGTAAACAAAAATACTGAAAGACTTCCAACAAATATCAAATGAGAATAACAAAATTCTGGTTAACCATTCATTGCAGAACAAAACTTCAATCTAAGCAAAAAATATTTTATCGGTGTTCAACATGACGCTTAAGTAAAGAATTTCTAGACGGCTCCTGCAGTGCCCTTGCCCTTCTTTTTCTGGAGCTTTTTCATGTAGAATTCGAGCTCTTTGCCCTCCAAGATATAACTGTGAAAAAGACTCCAAACACTGAAATTAGTACCTATGTAACAAAAGAGAAGGTTAAGAGGCTTAAGATTGACTACTATAGGTCATGATTTTACAAGGAAAAAATGTCACTTACCCATCAGCCCGACCACATTGACCAGGTCTAGATGCAATTGAAGCCAGCAGACGCCCACCATTAAATTGCTCTTCAATGTGTGGGTCTAGCTTGAGATCTACCTGACGTTTTTCAATCTTTCTGGTGACATGGTTGCTTTTCTTAGCTTCCTCAGTTGCCTCAACCTCCTATAAAACAAAATGATAGAAAGCTTCTGATTAAATAGAACCAACCATTTATACACATTTGAAGACAGCAAGTTAATTGTAAATAGAAGTGTCTTGAGAGAAATGATAATGAAACGCAATGACCATAGTTACAGGAAGAACTGATCCAAAAACTAGTATAATTTCAATAACAATATAGTAGAGTATACTAATAACATAACAGGATTAGAAAATCACCCATCTACAGATGAAAACTACATGCAAGAGATTTTGGAAAGATAGCTTGACTACAGAGTATCGGTTCTATATTCAACACATGACAGACCGAGAGAGTAGTGTTTTAAGTGGCGAGAGGGTGGGGCAGGGGTGAAATGGACGGCAACAATTGCGCATCATTGAATAGTAGAGCACGAAGAACAATAGAAATCATTGTCTGAAAAGTTGGGTATTGAAATTTGACAAGGTAGAAAAATGAAGTATATACCACTATACAATTATAGAAGTATTTAAAGTTAAGAAACCAAAAGGGCATGTAGAAGAATGAATTAACTATACATGTATGAAAAATTGTAAATACTAAGATGTGTAATCAAAGAGCTTAACTAATTTATATATCAAACTTCTATTGTCATGTGCCTTGAAACATATACAGCAACAAAATATCATGGCAATCAGATAAAGAAGGATTTTACAAGTACAGAAAGACATACTATAGTTATCTTGTTGTCATTAAGATTCCATTGCTCTACAAGCTCATACACCAACAGCAATCAAAGAGATTGAGTTTAAAGATTTCTAGCCTTCCTGCTTACTTTTCATACAAAAATTAAACTCCCATTTCCTTTGAAGAAATATCATTGTGTCCTCCTTGTTCAGTGAAGAGCCAAAGGAATTTAATGTGGATACCAAAGAGGAAATAAAGAAAGAATTTTTTTCAGAAGTATTTATTAATGTGTCTAAGTACACTACGGAGATTTGTGGGAGAAGATAGAATATATACATTATTGTTAGCTTGATATTTTGCGAAGTTCTTGCATAAAATTTTGTAGGTGTATAAAGTTCTGTCGAATAGTTTTGAATATGATAAGGTGTATAGTGAAGTAAAATCTAACTACACATATTTAGAAAATCAAGCTATTGATGAGAAAATCAAGTTTCCTCAACAAGGCAAACAATTATACTAATTATTGTTTAATATCAATTACATTGCTTATTAATGGCCATAGATTATGTTCAATATCACCGTGATTTGTTCCAATCAAGCATTCCAAGTTTTTAATTCATATACTATCAATCGCATTCTAATCAACAGTAGCAATCGCAATGTTCATTATCGATGGCATTGCTTATCAAACATACCGCAACTAGATAATCAAAATTAGCTATCTCAAGCAAATAACCTATAGCAAACTTAAAAAAACTTAGAGAACGTGTACCTCTCCTTCTTTCTTAGCTTCCCCGTCCTTCTTTGTGCCAGCAGCAACACTCTTCTTCTTCCTCCCAACCTCAACTCCATAATGCTGAAGATACCATTGCTTAAACGGTGCCGCATCAACTTGAACAATCGCAGACTTGACAAGAGTCTGGGTCCTCACAAGCTCATTATTCGAAGCGTTATAAACAACATCGAGAATGCGGGTCTTTCGGGTAACAGCTTCACTACCCCATGAATAATTTCCAGTATCCAATCTCAAAGCTCTTTGCTTTCTGTTCCCACCTCGAACCCTAATGATCCTAATTGTTTTGTTGCTCGACAACTTAGTGTTTGCTGGTTGTCTTCCCATCTCATACCTATAAACAAAAACAGAGCAAAAACAGGGGAACCCATTAATGAGATTTGGGGAATGAAATAAAGGGTTTTGAGAGAATGGGGTTTGTTTAATTACTTTCGTTTCTTCCTCCATGCCTTCTTTTTGCCTCCAGTTGCACGTCTCTTGTGCATCGAATCACGAGAGATACCTGTTGAAGGATCATTAGAATGAGAAATTAGAGAGTTGGGTATGAATTAAACACTATAATTGAATTAGGGTTTCAGAGATTGTTACCCATGATTGCTGATGAGACAAGGGTTTGAGTCTCTCTCGCTCTCTTTCTCTCTTTCTCACTCACCACTGCAACTGTGGTGGGAGAGATGAAGTGAGGAGGCTAGATTTGTATAAGTTTAAAAACCCTAAAATGTAGTTTTACCAAAATGGCCCTCCCTTTACGTGGGTTTTTAAAATGTACTAAAAACCCATAATCCGACCCATCCGATTTTAAAATAATCAACTCGAAACCAATTCGACTCCGACCGGTTGAAAAATAGCGCAAGAATTGTCTATATTACTAAAGGAATAGCTATACCATGAGAATCAATCTCGGCTGTTGATCACCCTACCCTACACATATTGAGAAAAATATATGTTTTAGTTTATAACACAGGCGTTAGATCACGATGGTTATTTAGAGTACTCTCCAATTTTATTTAATACTAAAATGCCCCTATTTGGTAGGTACCAAATCCCATCCAAAAGCATCTCAATCGTAATTAGGTGATGAAAAAAGGGGTATAAATGGAAGTTCAACGTATAACTTTTCGTATATACAAAATTAGGGATATTTTGGGAAGCCTAAATACAAAATCATGGTCATTTCTGTAAATCTTCCTCTAACATATCGTCTCTCCCAAATGAACCAAACTCCTATCTTCCAAACCCACCAAAACTCATTTCTCCTCTCTTCTCTCTTCCAAAGCAAACCCACCAAACTCCTTTCAAACCCTAGCTTGTAAGTGGATTGCTGAATTCGAGAACATCACAATTTTGTTGAGAACTATTTTTTATGCTTGATTGGAGAGTCGACAAAATACAAGTGAGATATCAAACTCTATTGCCCCTTTTATTGCTAATATATAACCCTGTTTCAATCTCTCTGTAATCTGCATATCTCTGTTTCAAGCTCTTCCTTGAAGAAGAATAGAGATTTTTTGGTATAATTTGCTTTTTATTGCTAATTAAATTGTTTTATGATCTGGGTTTGTGTTTTTAATGGTAGGGTTTCTTTGTTTTGATTGAATTTTGTATCTTTATTATCAGGGTTGCATCGTATTTGGGAATGAGAAATAGCAGTGTTTGTAGGTTTAAAAATGGTCTATGTGATGATATACCTAGTTCTGGTTATCTCATGTTTCACTGAGATATTTCAAAATTACCTACAAGTTTCTTCTTCAGTTTTTTTTTTTTTTTTTTTGCTTCTTCTCGATGGCTTGATTCCCTTTACTTTCTTGCGATGCAATTTACAATTCATAAACTGTAGCATTCAAAACCTAAGTGATAAATCCATTAGGTTCAGCTTGACATTATGGTGGATCATGTATTGATTTGTACTTCCATGTGTGCATTTATGTTTTTATTTTGTGATTGTGAATCATGTATTACTTTGGTACAGGATTTGTCTTCCAGTATGTTATAGGCCATCCTTCTATCCTGCCTACATTTTTTCATTTATAGAGAAAGTGCAGTGGTTGCACTAACCAGCACCTTGTATATTATGCGTTGGATCGCATGAGCTGGGATGATGAATTCTGCGTCGATAGGTCATAGTTTGAAGATCAAAAGGGTTATGTTATGTTTTATCGGCAATCTTGAGTTTCTTACCAAATTGAACTGGGCAGGGGCAGGGGCTGGTGCAAACTCAAAGGCGGGCATGTTCAATTGGGACTTGAATTTACCATCCTAAATCTAAGGTTGCCAACGCGTTACAAGAGTTAGGAGGAGCTGCCAAAGTTATAGCAGCCCTACATCTGCCCAGTCCAGTCCAGTTCCCTTTTATTCAGACTACACCTTGCAACTCCGGCTGGGTTCAGGCCCATCCCTAATTTTCCAAATTGGAAACAAAATTAGGGTTTCAAAAACCCAATTCTTTAATATAGCTAAATATCTCTATAAACCCTATTTATTGCCCCAAATTTTAGGTTTCTACTGTTGCGCGGTTGAGTGATGGTGCTTTAGTTTTAGTTGATGCTATTGAGGAGGTTCATATATAGACGCATGTGGTGTTACCACAAGCGTGGATAGAAAAGTTTAGGCCATGTTTGGTTTTGAATAAGATTGATAGGTTGATTACGGAATTGAATTTGAGTCTAAGGGAAGCTCATATATTCATGAGGTTAATGCGATTACAAGGCGGAGAAGTATTTGTCAGATGTTGATTCTATTATTACAGGGCCTTCGGGTGATGGATGGGATGAGAATCAGGAGTTTGTTTGTGCTTTTAGTATTAGTGATTTTGCTGGTTTCTAAGATTTTGTTTGTTATTGTGTAGGTTTAGAATTTATATTAGGTTGGTAGGTGTTTTTGTTTTTGTTATTGTGTAGGTTTAGAATTGAGTCTATTTTACTGAGTTCCTATTTGGAAATGAAAATCTGTACTAAAAAATAGTTTTCTTCAGGTGGGGTTTTCATTTTTCTCCATTTTTATTGATATCATCTATATAGAAAAGATAGTGGTTTTCTTACTTCGACCTTAATGAGTGTCATGAGATAAGATTTTAGTTTAATTATCTCATGATTAGTCTGATATTAGATATGTATAGGGTTTTTCTTTTAGAGATGGTCTTATATAGTATTTTAGTTTAATCTTGAGGTGGGTGTTTGCAGCAATGAATGTATATAAGAATAAGATTTTTTTTGGAGTTTTCTGCTATTAGTTGAATCGATTCATTTATGATATTAGTTTATTAATATTTAGTTGAGTAACTGAACTTCTTTAGTTGTTGCTATCTATTTTTAGGTCTTTATGTTTTTAATAGCACGAAAAATATCATACTCCAAAGGGTCATTCCATCAGACAACAATTGCCTCTTCAATGCTGTCGGATGAGCTTCTGATAGACATACATGTTTTCCATTGAGTTTTGATATGTAGAGATGAGCAGTTTTTTTCTTCTTAATCATATCTAATATATTTTTATTTATAGGTATGTAATGGAACATGACAAACAGAAAGTGTCAGAACTAAAACAAGTTATACTCTATAGCTTCTTACACTTTGTAGTTTCTGGTGTTGAAATGAACATTTATACCATGTTTCCCTTTCAATTTTGGTATCATTAAGACACAAGACCTAACAGTTAAGATATAATACATGATCTAATGGTTCATACCTACATTTTAGGTTACCACGACCAACAAAGTTATCATATCAATGTAACTTTATCTTATCTTTTTTGGTATATTTGATTTATATTGCACTTTGAGTTGAATGGAAAGAATCATTTTGCTCAATTGTGTCTTATTTACGTACTTGTAGCATGCAAGCGTCTCGATTACGTTTAACTCTACAAATTACATATATAAAACTAAATCTATAACTAGTGTCTAAGTTTTATTGTAGGTCCCAACGCTAAATAAAACTCAAGAATCGCGATTGTTGTAGCCATTTCTGCCTCTGACCTAATGTCTTCTAATATACTAATCAATTCAACAAATTCTGCAAATATATCTACAAAAGGTATTTTTTCAAAAACTATCTATCTTACGTTTGGGGTTCAAAACATCGTATGTAAAATAATAACTTAAAATCACAGGAGTTTCAAAAAATCGAACATTCATGTTATTAACTTTTGAGGCGCAAGAACATTTTTCAGCCAATGCATTATATTAACGTAATCCAGTAATGTTTAAAAGAAAAAACTGTATCATAAGTGTTCCTCATAAACTATCAGACAAATTGCTTACCTTCGAACAACAAAAAGATAAGCGGGACCTAGCAAATACAAAAAGATGTCAAGCATACACAAATAAACAACGTGAGAAGGTCTATATTTGAGTATAATTCTTTATATTAACAATGTAGTGTATAATCCTATATCTTTGTTCTAATCCCCAATATGATATTTTGAAATAGCAAAAACAAGTTTCGTCAAATCAAGTATTGTCTACGCAACAATGTCGAAAAAGGAAGGTTGATGTTATGATATTAGGTAATAATATATTCATATCATATTCCTTTATCCAATTATTTCATATTGTACTCTTACATATACATTTACTAAACAGATTCCGATGGAACAAGCATTGATCAATCCGTTGAACAAACTGGAATGGGACTGACAATATCAAATCCCGACATTAGCAATACACTTAATAGAGATATCTCTCAGGCGTGTTTGATTATGAATACTGTATTGGGCTATGGGAAACCCTATTAATACCAATGTTATACTTGAATCTGACCACTCTGCAACAACCGTAATTCGTCCGCTATTCTATATACCAATACAGCAGGTATATCTAATGCATGCATACCTAATACTTATAATGGATGCTTCCTTAACAATATTCTTATGGCTACACTTCATAAACTATCAAACAAATTTCTTACCTTCGTACAACAAAAAGAGAAGCGAAACCTAGCAAATGTAAAAAGACCTCAGGCATACACAAATAAATAACGTGAGAAGGTATGTATTTGAGTGTAATCCCTTATAGTAACAATGTAGTGCATAATCTTATATCTTTGTTCTGATCCCCAATATGATATTCCGTAATAGCAAAAACAAGTTTCGTCCAATCATGTATTGTCTACACAACAATGCCGAATAAGGAAGGTTGATGTTGCAATATCAGGTAATAATATATTCATATCATATTATTTTACCCAATTATTTCATATTGTACTCTTACATATACATTTACTAAACAGATTCTGGTGGAACAAGTATTGATCAATTCGTTAAACAAAATAGAATGGGACTGACTATATCAAATCCCGGGATTAGCAATACAATCAATAGAGATATCTCTCAGGCGTGTTTGCTTATGAATACTACATTGTTGGCTACAGGAAACCCTATTGATACCAATGCTATACTTGAATCTGACCAATCTGTAATAATCGCCAATCCGTCTGCTATTGTGTTTGCCAATACAGAGGTATGTCTAATGCATGCATACCTAATACTTCTAATGGATCATTCTTTAACAATATTCATACGCCTACTGGTATGGTTACTGATGATTGTAATGGACAAACAAAAATAACCAGTAATATATCACCAAGAACTGTTCATGACAACCCTAATGCTACCATATATTAGAAAATTAATAGTACTGTACTTCCATAAACAGAAGCACCCATCGTTATTTTGGATGGAAAACCTAGTGTCAGACTATCTGGTCACAATTGTGCAAGAAATTTTATAGATTCTAAAAAATTCAAAACCTATAAACTTCCACCCCTAAAGCAGTATCTATACTGCCAGTCACAATTATTTACTAGGGAACCCAAAGGTTTATGTTTAATGAGTGGAAAGGTAGACCTAGGATTACCACCAGTGCCAAGAAAACTTTTAGAACATTTTTGTGATAAATCTGCAATAGCATCTGATTTTAGAAAAAATATTTGAATATACAATCATTCTTTCCAGTTCACGTCTATTGGGGTAACATTAGATGAATCTCTCTCAAATGCTACAAGTGGTATATACACATTTAAGGCTCACGGTATAATATACCATAAAATCATAAGTTTTCTACCTCCAAACGTTGGGCGAGCATGGTTTTTACAACTATATTTTTATGACCCACTTCGTGAACTAATGGAAAGGCTCGAAGAGAATGATTCTTTACAAGAACAAGCCGTTGTTAGGTTAACAAATATTCTAAAAGACAATGCGTTTATTAAGAAATTTAAAGAAATCACAAAATTGCCAGATCTTGGTAATCAGAAATTTGTGCTTAAACAGTACCCAAAAGGCGTGCAATAATATATTTTACCCACATCGGATGATGTCGCTAGAATAATAATCGATAGTGACAAAGATAATGTAGGTAGGAATATTGTAATTAATTCCAACACAGAGGGATATTAATTCAAAAATGAGACTTCTGGATTTTCGATCCTTTACAGTATCCCCTTCTACTACCAAGAAAAACATATGGATGGGATTTAGGAATTTCTAATATAGACGGTAAAAAAATCACCATTCGTGAGTTTTACTGCTATATGTTACAAATATGGCCAAAATATGATTCACTTATACATAAAGGAGGCCGTTTATTCCAAAAATATAGTAGATCAAGCTGTAAAAATGTATAGTAGCAATCTGGGCTATATTAGAAATAACTAATAAGTTTTAACTTACTTAGAACAAGATAATGGAGAAAGATGATTTATTCTCATTGCTAGAAGCTATACATATAGAGTTACAAGGAGTAAAATCCCATGATCTAGGATCAATTACAAATCAATTACAATATTATTCCAAGAAATAGAAAGTATATATATACAACAAATCTTCTTAATATCCTAAGATCTTGGAGATATAGGAGAATAATATTCTAAGACCTTGGAGATATGATGTTGAAATCTCAGAGATATTGAGTATCTTAATACTCCCCCTTAAGTTGGAGGGTGGAGATCCATAACACTCAACTTGTTAAGTAAGATATGAAATTGATCCCGACCAAGAGCTTTGGTGAAGATATCGACGAGTTGTTCACATGTTGGAACATATCGGGTGCTTAAAATTTTTCAAACCAATTTTTCTCGTATAAAATGATAGTCGGCCTCGATGTGCTTCACTCTTTCATGAAATACCGGGTTAGCTGCAATATGAATAGTTGCATGATTATCACAATAAAGAAGCATAGGATCAGAAGAGGAAACATGAAGATCATGAAGAAGTGCTTTGAGCCATACAAGTTCACAAGCAGTTACAGCCATGGCTCTATATTCAGCTTCAGCGGAGGACCGAGATACAGTTGATTGTTTCTTCGTCTTCCATGAGATTGGACTCTGGCCAGGCATGGTAAAGTAACCCGTTGTAGAACGTCGAGTCATTGGGCAACTAGCATAGTCAGAATCACAATAAGCAGACAACTTTAAAGAGCAAGCGGAAGATAACAAGATACTTTTCCCCGGTGAATACTTTAAATAATAAAGAATAAGAACTGCAGCATTATAATGAGGTTGATGAGGCTGATAAATGAATTGACTCAGAATATTAACGACATATAAAATATTAGGCCTTGTAATTGTGAGATAAATTAAACGTCCAATCAAGCGACGATACAAACTTGGGTCTTCTAGAATATCTCCTTCCTCATTAGAAAGATGAAGATGTTGCTCTATGGGGAACGAAGCCGGTTTGTACCAGGATGTACACTATCATTAAGTATGTCGAGAGCATACTTCCGTTGACTTAAGAAAATCCCTTTAGGTGATCGAGAAACTTCAATACCCAAAAAATATTTGAGTAAACCAAGATCTTTGATGTGGAACTTTGTATCGAGGAATTTCTACAATTCAGATATAGTAGGAGCATGATTTCCCGCTACAATGATATCATCTACATAGATAAGAGCCGCAGTGAAAGTCGTATCTGTAGAACGGACAAAAAGAGAATGATCTAATGCAGATTGAGTGAAACCAGCCTCTTTGAGAACCAATAAAAAAATTTCATTCCATTTTTGAGATATTTGTTTAAGACCGTAAAGTGATTTGTTTAACCGACAAACACGTTGTTCCCCTTTCTTAAAATAACCAGGAGGAAGTGCCATATATACTTCTCCGTCAAGATCACCATGAAGAAAAGCATTATGAACATCTAGTTGGTGAATAATCGAGTTCCGGGCAGCAGCAATGACCAATAGAGAACGCAGATTAACAAGTTTAGCTACAGGTGCAAACGTTTCATGGTAATCCAATCCTTCTATTTGTGTATATCCCTTTGCAACTAAATGGGCCTTGTACCTTTCAATTGTACCATCAACATGATGTTTGACTTTGTAGACCCATTTGTATCCAATGATCTTTTTATTCGCTGGAGAAATTTAAGGGGTCCAAGTGTGATTTTTGTCTAAAGCATCAATTTCAACCATCATTGCCTCACGCCAATGAGAAAACTTAACAGCTTGTGGAAAAGATGATGGCTCTTAGTCGCTAGAAATAGCAGATAAAAATACAACATGATTAGCTGAAATATTTGTGAATGAAAGATAATTTGAGAGAGGATATGCAGTACCTGTCGAGGCCTGTGGAGATGGTGAAGTAAGGGGTGGATCTTTAGACAATGTTAGACATACATAATCATGGAGGTAAGCGGGGCGAGTGATAGTACGTGAGGGGCATTGGTAGGCAGACGGAGAATTAGACACTGATAATGATGGAGCGATGTTGACATTTGTCGAGGTATTTTCAATATTAATCAGAGGGACGATTTGATGATTGATAATGAGATTCGGTAAGACCATCTCCAAAGGGTCCATGTTAGGCATGGCTTGAAATAGAAATGCATTTTCAACAAAGGTAACATCTCGAGAAACAAAAATTTGGCAGGTTTCAAGATTATATACTCGATATCCTCTTTGACCGAAAGGATACCCAATGAAGATACACTTCGAAGCTCAGGATGAAAACTTGTGACGATCCCTGTTGAGTGTGTGAGCGTAACAGAAACAACCAAAAAACTCTAAGATGTTTGTATGAAGGACTAATCTTAAAAAGCATTTCATATGGAGTTTTCCCACCAAGGTTTGGAGTAGGTATACGATTAATGAGATACGCGGCTGTTAAAACGCATTCTCCCCAAAAAGTTAAAGGAAGATAGGCTTGAAATCTTAATGCTCTTGCTACCTCGAGTAGGTGTCGATGTTTACGCTCGGCAATGGCATTTTGTTGAGGAGTTTCTACACAAGTGTGTTGATGGACTATCCCATGAGTATGATAATAGGATTTCATTTGATCAGATTTGAATTCTAAACCATTATCTGTACGAATGTTGCACACTTGAGATTGAAAATGCGTATTAACCATATTACAGAATAATCAACAACAATAGTCAAAATATAATGTGCTCCAGAGTATGAGGTTGTAGGATAACCTCCCCATATATCTGAATAAATTAACTCAAAAGGATTTTTACTTCTATTAGAACTTAAATGAAAGGTCGTCGAGTTTTCTTAGAACGTTCACAAACATCACAATGAGAAAAGACTGACGGGGAAGTAGAAGATATCTTCTTTAAGCGTACAAAAGATGGGTGACCAAGGCGTATATGGGAAAGAGTTGAACTAGGGACACGGTTGATAGCCATATCAATGGATTTATTTTCTAGTACGTAATGGTAAAGTCCATCCCTTTCTTCACCCTTGCCAATTAGCTTCCTCGAGTTCAGGTCCTGAAAGACATAAAAAGATGGAAAGAAAATGGCCGCACAATTCAAACTTCGTGTTAATTTACTAATAGATAAAAGATTAAAATAAAAATTGGGAACACAAAGGACATTATTCAAAACTAATTGAGAAAGATAGTTTCGCGGATCCGACATGAGAAATGGGGGCAACATCACCCGTGGGTAGTTTTACGGGTTTGATTTGTGGTGCAGGTATTGCAGAAGCAGGAGAAGACAATTTAGATGTCATGTGATATGATGTACCACTGTCTATAATCCATGTAGAAGATAAATTTGAATTAACTGAATTGTAAGAAAGAGAGGAAGATATACCAGAAAGATTGGCTGCAGAGTTCTCATTGGTGGAAAGCAAGGCGATAAGCTGACTATTTTGGCTAGCAGAGAGTCCAGGTATTGATAGTTTATGGGCATCCTGCACATAGCCATGTATGTTAGTAACATTATGGGCAGATGATCGTGAGTGCGACGATGATGTTGTTGCTCCGTGATTTGTTGAAACGTGGTGGATTTCCAATAAGTTCATAACACTTTGCTTTCTAATGACCAAAAGCATCGCAATGTTGACCTTTCTCGAAAGATCGTTGGTAACCACGACCCGTGCTATCGACCGCCATTGTGATGTCTCGATTTGAAATAGGAGAAGGTAAATGAAGTAGGCATTGTTTCTCTTCTTGGTTGATGATGGAATAAACTTTACTTACATTCGGCAAGGGATCCATGGCAAGGATTTGACTGCGAATATGCACATATGTCTCGTTGAGACAAGTAACAAATTGATATACTTTTTTTGTTTCTTGTATAGTCTGGACAACCTTGCTTGCTTTACAAGTGCAGTCAGGAATCTCAACGAAAGTATTCAGCTCATCCCAATAGGACTTTAGAATATTGTAATAGGACACGAGGGGTTATTGATCTTGTTGAATGCTGCTGATATCTCGCTTTAACTGGAAGATTTTGAGGTTATTGCTTTGAGAAAGCCGACCTTCGAGATCAAGCTATACATCGCGAGGAGTGTTAGCATATATGATGCTATTTGTGAGACCTTTATTGATGAAATTTAGTATCCATGATAGGATCATGTTATTACATCTGTCCCACGCTCTTATTTCTTCTAGAGATGTGGTTGGCTTCTTTAGAATATCGTCCACAAATCCAAGCTTGTTTTTCGCATTCAATGCCATTTTCATGGCCCTTTTCCATGTTGAATAATTTTCTCCATTTAGTGGAGTAGAGACGAGAATCGCTCCAGGATGATCAAAAGAATGAAGGAAGTAAGGTGATGATATGTCGCTGAAAACATTCAACGTATTTGATGGTTGCACCATTGTAAAAAAGGCTGAGAGGGAAAATGGAGTTAAATCTCCAAGGATTTGAGAAAATCTTTAGAATGGCTCTGGTACCATAATAAGTTTTAACTTTCTTAGAACAAGATAATGGAGAAAAATGGTTTATTCTCATTGCTAGAAGCTATACATATAGAGTTACAGGGAATAAAATCCCATGATCTAGGATCAATTACAAATCAATTACAATATTATTTCCAAGAAATAGAAAGTATATATATACAACAAATCTTCCTAATATCCTAAGATCTTGGAGATGTAGGTGAATAATATTCTAAGACCTTGGAGATATGATGCTGAAATCTCAAAGATATTGAGTATCTTAATAATAACAAAGACAAAATAAGAGCTTATATGTATCGTGGGTTAGAAGACGCAATTAAATATGGAGAAAGACTAGGTAAGAATGTTAGAAAACGTATTATTCTCCCTTCTTCACATAACGGTAGTTCACGAAACATGTATCAGAGGTTTCAAGAGGCAATGACATTAGTGCAAAAATGCGGTAAACCTTATTTATTTAATACCATGACTTATAACCCTGAATGGCCAAAAATAATAGAAGAATTAGGCCCAGGATAGTAACCTCAGGATCGTCCCGACTTAGTTGCCCGTATCTTCCGCGCCAAATTTTTAAAATTAAAAGAAGACATAATAAAGTCATCAGTTCTTGGTTTGATTAAGGCACATGTGCACGTTATTGAATTTCAAAAAAGATGGCTTCCTCACGCACATATGTTAATCATATTTAAAAACGAAGATCGCCTTAGAGGACTAGCAGATTACGACCAAATAGTATGGACCAAATTCCCAAACAAAAATGAAGAGCCTAAACTTTTTGAAAAAGTTAAAAGGCATATGGTGCATGAACCGTACAGTGATCAGAATTGTAATTGCGTGTATGGTAGACAGAAAGTGCAAAAAAAGATTCCCAAAAGATTTTGTTGAGCATACAATTCATGGAAATGATTCTTACCCTGCGTATCCTAGACGTTTTGATCGACGGTCAATCCCAATGGGTAGTTCCGGTAAAAGAAATGCCAACAATAGTTGGATAGTCCCTTATAATGCATGGTTGCTAAAAAAATATAATTGCCAAATCAATATAGAGATTTGCAGTAACATTAAGTGTGTTAAATATTTGTATAAATATGTTTACAAAGGTCTTGACCGTGTTTCAATGGAAGTTGGTGGATCAGGCAACGTCGATGAAATACAACAGTTTGTAGATGCTAGATGGATATTTCCTCCAGAAGTTACGTAGAGATTATTTGCATTTTTACTTAGTAAAATATATCCGGCTGTAGAACGATTAAAAATACATCTTCCAAATCCACAAGTCACCTTTTTTGACTTTTAAACTCTTAAAGACATAGTTCAAGATGTTAATAATACAAAAACAATGTTAACAGAGTTCTTTACCTTAAATTTGGAGGATCCTTATGCTAGAAAATTCTTATATCGTAAAATTCCTCAACATTATTCTTGGAAACTAGCGGTAAGTTTTGGTAAAAACATAGTAGTAAAATACAATGTATCGATAGGATTTACACAGTCCCATCGTTGGACAGAGAATGCTTCTATTTAAGGCTTTTGTTAAATAATATAAGGGGCCCTAGGTCATTTGACAATTTGCTTACCGTAAATAGTATCTGTATCAATCATTTAAGCGATCCGTAGAGGCTTTTGGGTTATTACAAGATGATACTACTATTAGAGATTGTTTAATTGAGGCAAGTCTTTTGAAGTTCGCACCGACTTTGAGGAAATTATTTTGTTACACTATTGGTATTATGTGAGCCTGCAAAAGTAGCTGATCTATTAAAAGAATTTAAGGATTATATGTCCCACGACTACATTAGAACTGGACATTGCAAAAGAGCAAACCTCAATCTTAAATTGTTGAGAAAACTAAACGATTTACTAGGTCAACATAACAAGAGTGTATGAAACTACATTAGAACTAGACGTTGCAAAAGAGCAAACCTCGATCTTAAATTGTGAGCCTGAAAAATTACCTGATCTGTGGAAAGAATTTAAGGAACATATGTCCCAAAACTAGACTAGAACTGAACGTTGTGAAAGAGCAAACCCCGATCTTAAATTGTTGAGAGAACTAAACGATTTACTAGGTCAATATAATAAGAGTGTACGAGACTATGATTTGCCGAAGTTGATTTTAAATACTGAAGAAGATGATGAGGTGTTTAGTTTAATGAGAGACGAACTGGATATTAAAACATTACTGGAGGACTATTTATCGAAATCTAAAACAAAAATATGTTTATGATAGGATCATTAATTTTGCAGATACAAACGAGAGTAAAATTTATTTCATAGATGGACCAGGTGGAACTGGAAAGACAGTCCTCTACCGAATAATCCTTGCAGAATTGAGGCAAAAAGGTAATATTGTACTGGCAAAAGCCTTATCTGGAATTACAGCCACCGTTATCCCAGATAGTCGAACTGCTCATTCAAGATTTAATCTGTCTCTAACTCCTGAACCAACCTCGACTTGCAATATCAACAAATGTACGAGTTTGGCAAAACGTATTAAAGAAGCAAAAGTCTTAATTTAGGATGAGGCCCCCATGATGGATCGATATTTTTTCGAAGCCCTTGATAACTTTACAAGATATATTAAAATGCGAACCACCTTTTGGTGGAAAAACCCTTGTTATGGGCAGAGACTTTCGCCAAATCCTACCCGTAATACCCCGTTCAACAAGAGCACAAACAATCTATGCATGCATTGTAAAATCTAAGATATGGCAAAGTACTAAAGTAATACAATTAAAGGATAATATGAGAGCCCGAAACGATCCAGAACATTCCAAATTCTTACTAGAAGTAGGCAACGGAAGCAATAATATTGAAGCAGACAGTGACTTAATACGCATTTTTGATGAAATGATTATTAAATGGGAGAATGAAGAATCAATAAATGATTTAATAGATTTCGTATTTCCCCAACTGAACACATTTGCGGAAGACATATCATATATGATTAATAGAGCTATACTCACCCCGTTAAATGAAACTAATAATATTGTGAATGTAAAGATAATAAAATCTTTTCATAGCGAGTCTGTCACATACTGCACTTACGACCATGTTGAAAATGATACACACAACTTATATACACAGGAATTTTTGAATTCAACTACTCCTGGAGGTTTTCCCCCTCATAAGTTGACTCTCAAGAAAGGAGCATCCATTATGCTATTACGTAACATTAGTTCGAAAGACGGCTCATGCAATGAAACAAGATTAATCTATCGAAAATTCAATAAAAATAGTATAAAAGCTAAAATAATGACCGGACATCATAAAGGAGATATTGTCTTCTTGTCCCGTATACCTTTAAAACCATCAGAAAATGTCAACCTTCCTTATGTTTTGGTTCGTAAACAATTTCCTATTAGACTATGTTTTGCCTTAACCATTAATAAATCAAAGGGACAAACAATACCCGTAACTAGGATTTTCTTACACGATTCAGCTTTTAGCCACGGACAATTATATGTCGCTTTATCTAGAAGCATTTCGAAAGCCAGGACTAAGGTACTAATACGTAATAATAAAGCACCAGACCTACCAGGAACGCACACAGTTAATGTTGTTTACAAAGAAATCCTTTCATCTACTAAATAACAAATAAAATGTCACGTAATATCATATTGGTTATATCATTTATTGTCAACAACATCAAAAATGCATGCCATTAGACATGAACTCGTTACTTGAAGAGGTAATATTAGAAGTATTAGTGAAGCATTTGTATAGACATATATGTTGGAATTCGTAGACAAATGCCACGGCTTTACGAGTAATGCATATTGATGGTGATACAAACTTATACATTGTTACAATAACGGTAACCTCAACAAACCAACATGTGGTATCTAATCAACATTCCCTTGTTATCTTTATAAGATTATTGTGGCCCGTATATTTGATATAATTAGACCTTAATCGTTTATCAACGTCTATTTCATTTTGTTATTGTGCTATTAGATCTGGTTTGCAGTGATCACTATAAAAAGCTACCTACCTTTATATATCTATAATGTCGTAGAACATCATGAAATCAAGGTATGTCTTGTTTCCATATGTATATATCTGCTTCTTCTTTTTTCCCTGTGTGTTAATACTATATGAGGTTGTTAGTGGTCGTCAATTATGAAAACCAGGTCCTTATTTACATGAACAAATTATTCACTTGAATTCCATTTTAGTTTCATATAGGCTTAAAAGTATAGTCATTCCTAGCTTCACTATCATCAAACAAGAATTTCTTGATTACTTCTCCTATTCTATCTTGGCATTGTTATTTCTACTATGCCCATTCTTTTATTCATGGTTTCTTGCCTCTATTTGCGTCACATGATATTCTTCTCATATAGTGACCACATATATTTTCATCGGCTGAGATGACTTAAGTTTTATGTATATATAGAGTTGCTTATGTATGTATGTAGATATTAACTATCCTTCTGATTCAGTCCCCACTTGTAGATGTCCAGAGATGGACATTTTTTTGCTAGGATGCATGCTTCTTTTGGTAATAGTTTTATACTTGCATGAATATCTATTCATTCTCTAATGGATTATAGTGTAGGTCTTTAAGGAATCTCAGCAATTATGACGTGATTCACGATGTTTGTTACCCGTCCATTGTACAACAAGAGTTGCGCTTGCGGAAAATGGTATTTTTTTTTTGTTATCATAATCTGTAAAATTATGCAAAGATATTTTTACCAAGTTTCCAAAAATGTTCAAGCAAACATTAGTCTTTACTAATATTGTCTTTTCATAGGAAATTATATCCAAGCGCATACTCATAATGTACACTTTATAGTTCCGATTTTAATGGAATTTTTGTATGACAGGCTACTAAAATCAATGTCGGAGTTGATGTGTGCATGACCTATGAAAGATGTTTCTATTTGAACCTTCCGAGTGTGCAGAAGGCTCTTCATGCAAATAGGACTGGTTTACCATATAGTTGGACAATGTAAAGCAAATAAGTATCTTATTTAAACACTAAGTTCTAAACTTCCCTTATTCATTGAATCAAAGATTGGTTTATTCAACTAAATCAATGGGCAAAGAACCAAATACCCTCCACTGGAGGGATGTACCGATTGTTGTTACAAGTAAAATGAGCTTTAGTTTCTTCTTGCATATTTAGAATCCAATACTTTTATATCGCTATAGTTTACTAGATTATAGCGAGACAGACGACAACATCAACATTCATCCCATCCTTAAGAAGATTATCCAACAACATATACCCATTTGGATTTTCATGTGAGTTTTCTTACTCGCTAATAAAAAGAAACCCATCTCCTGAAAATGATTATAACTATTGTGTAATTGCAAGGGGACTAATAAGGGACTAGGTAAGAAGGGATATAACCAGGCAAGGAAATTACAAAGGTTCATCCAGCTACTAATAGTGGAGTGGTGAAAAGTATAAGCTTTGCAGATCATATCAATAACATTAAGATTTGGCAGAACTCTAAATTTAATATTCTTAATGATGATGGGAATTAAGAGATGTAGGAACCAATATTGAATATGGATTTAAAAGGAGGCAAAGGTCAGGCTAACAGTAATAAGGGGGTCATATCCAAAAATTTATGATAATAATATGGATACTGAGACAACACATGGTGATGATAGAAGATGCACTACCATTAACAAGGAAGGGTTTAAGCTTACGAAAAGTACTATTAAGAGACTTAAGCAAGAAAAAAAGCAAGGAAGATAAAGAGTAAAGAGTAGAAGATAACAATGCAACTCCTTCTTTCAAGAAATACCATCAACCCCAACTGGCTATAGGCAATAAGGGAGGGTCCTGTACAATTAGATAAGATAAGTCTTTACAGGTTGAGGGAGTGAGGTAGATCACATACACCATAATATGAAGTTCAACTTCGTTGAGTGTGAGGAAGTGCAGGGAAATGCCATGGTTTTTACTTATAAGTTTACTTTTATTGTATGTGTTATTGGCATGAGCTGCGAGATATTTAGGGTAAAGGCTCCTTTGGCCATTAGTCTTGAGGTTAAGGCTGACTTTAGGATCTTAAGACTATTTCTAGCCTCTAGACTAAACCCGAAAGAGCTCAAGCCTAGGAGTGAGATAGAGAGAGTCTCAAACTTTTATTATTTTCTTGAGGTGTAAGGGATAAATAGTCACAGCTGACAAAGTAAACCTTCAGAGTACTCCATTTAATTATTTATGTTTGATTAAAGGATTATTCAGAGGGCTAAAATTGGAAAGTTGTGATTCCACCATTAAGAAAGTAGGTGGAAGTTTTATCTCACAGTTTGTTATTCTTTAAGGTACATTGTAGTATGGAGTATGTTGGTATCTTTATGTTTTAGCTAACATATGGCCTAATTTTGTGTGTTATCTCAATGAGTCTTTATTGAACAAGTACTACTAATGCATACTGAAAATAGTAAAATAGGTTGCTGGAATGTGAGGGGTATGAATGATCCCCTTGAGTTGCCTGAGATAAGGATCTGGATTAAGGAAAATAAGCTTATTAGAGCTAGATTAGTAGAAACCAAAATCAAAGAAGTAAACAAAGACAAAACTCTCAATACTATTTTTCCCTACTTTGGATCACTTGACAAGTCACAATGTGTCTAAAACTAGAAGAATCTGGTATGTTTGGGATAATGATAAATTGAAGGTAAGTATGATATTTAACACTCAACAAAAGACGAATTTGAACATTACTATCTTAGGGTTTCATCTATTTATGCTCTCTATCATTTATGGTAGTACCAGTTATATTGAGAAAAGGCTGTTAAGGGAGAAAATCACTACTTTTTCTAATACTAATACTAGACCTGGGATCTTATGGGAGATTACAATTCCATTCTTAACTTCTAGGAGAAAGTTGGTGGTAGGCTTGTTAGACCTTTTAACTTTATGAATCTCTTGAACTGCACTATTAGCCCTGGCTTAGGGGACTGTAGGCTTAAGGGGTAGGGTTTCGTTACTCTAAAGTTTGGGAAGACCTTCCCTGAGTAGTTTTTGCATAGTTGTGTTGCCGGGTTTAAGTCATGACACAGTAGGATTATTCTCAGTAGAAAGGAGAATATTCAGCTTTTTTTCTTTTGGTGTGTGTATTTTTTTTAAGTTATTTCGTTGTATTTAGTTTCTATTTTTGATTATATTTTGTTCCGCTTTTTTTTTTTGCTACACATTTACCGCCTTATATCTTCATTAGTATTTTCTCAACACTAAAGGATTTTCTCCTGTTTGTATGCTATTTTACCAAATTATATATATTAATTCTAAGCAAAAGACTCCATTCGGTAACCGCCAGGTTTGAAAAGTTAAGAGAGGTATGCTTTAATGAGGTTATTAATAAAGCAATGCCAAGAAGAACGATGTACCATGCAAAAAATTCAAACTCATTGGATATCACTAAATCTAATTGTTTTGTTCTTGGGGAGCAAGATGCGCTTCCCGTAGAACCTCTTCTGATACAGCAATAACTTTTGGATGAGGAAACACAAGCTCTTCAGGTAATTAGGATTTCTTATCTTCAGTAAACTTCTCTTGTTTGTTGTATCTCTGAGATCATAGTTTTTGTCAATGTGGTTCCTTGTAACTTATAAGGTATTATTGTGACTATGATTTGTGCAGGAAGAGTTTACTAGCCTTCCACACGCTACTTAAGAAATGTTTACACTCAACAATGTCATGTCGTCACATCTTCTACAACAGGCTCAACAGATCGAGATGTTGTATGATCAGGTTAGATTTCATTTTTATTTTCTTAACATTCAAATTTGTTATCTAAGTTAGTACTAGATAGTTAATCTCTTTAGAGTATTTAGAGTAGTAGGAGGCATTTGAACTTCCACACTTGTCACAAACTGATCATAATGTACAAAAACCATATCTTCTGCTTATAGCTCTTGATCACTTTGGAGTTTTTTTTTCTTTCTTGGTGTAACTAAGCTATATTCTGTTATTTCAGGCAGTTGAAGGCTTGAAGCTACAAATAACATGGACAGGGGCAACAAAGAGTTGGATAAGGCAGTTGAGAACAACAATAGTAGTAAGATATTTACTTTGCTTTTTCTATTTTGTCCTAACATTTTTGGTCCTCATTCTTGATTGGTACATTTAAACTATATACAGTTATGTTGTCCAAGTTATATATAGTGTTCCATATTTTCACCGAGATTTGCTTGTGACGGAACTATAGAATGGTACAGAGGTTATGAAAATGAGTACAAAATTCTATTAGCTACTATGTTATTTAATCAAGAGCATGTTTAATTATTTTCATTATATGCCAGCTAACTATAATTACGAGTACATATTAATTTTAAACAGTACTGAAGTGGGTGACCACCCCTAATTGACAGTAACGTCAGTAACACATTGGAGTTATCAGTAATTCTGCAATTCGATCATTTTTTGTTGTAAAGGATTATGGGAGTAAGAAATACTTTCTTGATGGTGGGTTATTGTAGGTTCTTGTCATGCCATCAGGTGATATAGCAGTAGTGCGTTCCCTAGAACGTTGTTCTCATCCTTGCACTATAGCTAGGGTTGGAGATAATATCTTCTTCGGTTTCCAAGGTATTGATGTAAGTAATGTGGTGGCTGGAGGAGTGATATGTCACCCAATTTTTCCTGTTGCACTGTCAACTCATTTTAGAGTTGAAGATCCTCACTTTAGATCTTACAATGCCAAACTTCATTGGCTCTCAGGTCATTATGGAATGATTTATGGGAATAATGCATCATGGCCAATGCTAAACTTTTCATCCTTACAAACTTTGTACTATATTCTTGTTTTATACGTTACAGCCTATCGAATTATTCCACGGTTTTAGTACTGTGAATTTTTTCTCACATATATAAATGATATCAGTTGAAATTATATGTATTGTTCCATCTCTTCGATGTTCCTTACGTACAACTCACGTATATATTGAACGACATGTCTAATGTGGAGAATGAACAATTTGTGATCTATATATAGTGCAGTGATCATTGTAACCTGTTTAGATTCATTACTTTTGTATAGAAAGAAAATATGTTTTCCCTTATGGGCAATCTTTTGTTTATTCACTCTTCTGGGTGAGTATGCATTTTTCATTGTCTACTACTGTTGTGAGTCTCTATTAATAAAGGAGGTAAAATCAATGATGAAATAAGAGGCATTGTTGACATTGAGAGGTCATATTTTAGGAAAAAAAAAACCATACCAGCCAACCACATCTATGAAGGTTGTTCATAGTTATCAAACACAGATGAACAATTACAGTTAAACTGCTAAAAATTATGATTCATTTTTAGCTTTTCCATACAGTGTTATACGTTGGCCTCTGCTTTGGTTCATAGAGAACACATTAACTATGCCACCATGTAGAAGGATCTGCCTTAGAATTATTTAGTTGAATGGCCTACAAAAAAGTCCTAAATTACTAGGCTTTCAAGCATGCATATCTTTGATAAAAATATTGACAATCAAGGGAAACAACACCAACAATTCATTTATCTTATCCTTTTTCTAGCATAATGTGATGTACTAATGTTATTTGGTGGAGCATTATGAATTATACATAAGAAAGCGCTACCTCCATGTACAAACTCTTTTAAACATTGTGATTTAACCAAAATTACAAGGCACAGCATATAGTGGTGTCCTCCATGACTAGAAACCTATAAGCAATATGCTTTAAACAACATTTTAAGGTACACGCGATAGCGCGTGCCCGATTGCTAGTGTTTTATGAAAAAAATAGGCCAAGGGGGAATTGTGTTTTATGGCCCGGTGAAGTTTACTTCAGAGTTGTAACTGTTAATTAGCATGCTCAGGCGCCTGGCCCTTGGTGAGTGCGAGGTGTGTGACGACACAGGCCCAAAGAAGAAAATGGCCCAAAAAAATGCATAACAACTTAAAGAAAAAGTATGAAAAAATAGTATATGCTACATATATAGATTTTCACTAACAATTCAAAACCACATTTACCTAATAAAAAAAACCACTTAAACTTAAACTACTATTCACAAAACTACTCATCCCAACCCAAAATTACTCATCTCTAACTCAAAATCGATCACCACTAATTTTAAATTACTCATCTTCAAACCAAAATCAACTATCACTAACCTCTTTCTAAAAAAATGGTTTCTCACTCTAGAATTACACTTAACAATAGTTTTTAGTTCATAAACTACAAACCCCTCTTCGCTATTATACAGTAGCATGTTTATCTCCACATTATCAATAATAAACCCTACATTTTAATAATATTCGGATGTGGATGCGTTAATTTGAGAGTGCTGGGAAAGCGAAGCATAAAAGATAAATTTAGTATTTTTAAAGAATATGTGAGTTTCGATGAATTTTAAGGTCTAAAAGCTAAAACATACAAACAAGAGGAGCTAAACCAATTCGTGGTCATTATGTAGGGTCTAAAAGCTAATTTGCCCGTATATTTTTTAGTTGTTGAAACGACATTTGTAGATCGGTAACTTCGTTAAGCAGACCTTAACAAATCTGGGCTTAAGACAAACATGAATGGCAAAATAAATACAACCAAGCCCTCGAAGGGGTAGAAAGCTCGAAGGCAAAAAGGAAATTGGTATACAAAGCCCAACGATCCACAGTGGTAATGCCATTTATGAGTAATATCTAATATTTGTTGAAAGATGATAAATCTAGAGCAATATAATATTATAGCTTATGAAGAAAAGGAGAGAGAAAGAGAGATTTATTGATTCATCATAGTTGTGTTCTCTGTACATATTACAGAGATATCTATAGGTAACCTTATAACATAAGTTATCCAATCTACTTCAACTCCCCCATAACCCTATCGGGCCTATGTGCTTGTTAAGAGACCGTATAAAACACCCCAATCCTGTTGGGTTCCTAGCCTGGGCTTGGACCCAACTCCTAACACTCCCCCTTGGAGTGTCACATACTAGGACGACTTGCCTTATTAAAACTTTTGCCTAGCAAAACCCCCTTGGGCAAAAAGCTATACAGGGAAAGAGTGCAATCATATGCCCTGTATGGGTTATGAACGCGTATACATTGCCTCATCAAAACCTCCAACCAGTACAACCTCCTAGGATAAAAACTACGTTATTAGGAAAAAGAGTACAATATGTATGTGTCCACGTTAGGCAGGGACTACATCCTATGACGTTGATCTCCCTGAGATAATAAATCTTTTAAACTTTACATGATGATTCCATGAACCAATCTCTTGAATGTTGGATATGCAAGAGCCTTCGTGAATAGATCAACCAAGTTATCTTCTGAATGGACTTTAACAATGCTAATCTCATTCGTCTTCTGCAACTCGTGTATGTGGAAGAACTTTGGTGAAATATGTTTCATTTTGTCACCTTTAATAAATTTTCCCTTGACTTGAACGATATAAGTTGCGTTGTCTTCATAAAGTGTCGTCGGTTTATCTTGGATAAAACTCAGACCGCAACTCCCATTAATGTGGTTGATCATAGACCACAACCAGAAGCATTCTCTACCGGCTACATGTAGTGCAAGAATCTTCGTGTAGTTTGAGGATGTAGTAACCATTGTCTACTTCCCTGATCTCCATGAAATCGCAGTATCTCCATACAAGAACACATAACCCGATTGTGATCGACCTTTATATAGATCTGACAAATATCCTATATCAGCGTATCCTACAATTTTTCATTTGCCAAGTTGTGGATAGAACAAACCCTAGTCTTTTATGCTGATGAGATATCTCAGAATGTGTTTGATCTCATTCTAGTGCCTTTAGGTAAGTACGGAAATATGGCATGCCAAACAGTTCACTACAAATGAGATGTTGGGTCGAGTATACCCTGCTAAGTATAACAAAACACTGATAGTTCCTAACTAGTTCCATGGCCCTAGGGGTTTCTCCCCCTATTTGGATGGTGGAAGATATCGTTGTCAACACCCAAGTGCTGGACGTACAATAAATGACTTAGCACTTTGTGCTGCATCTATATCGAAGTGTTAGATAACTCTTTCGATATATATTGTTTGGTGTACGAGTGCCACTATAAAGATGTTCGATCTCCAAATCGAGATACTCTTGATTTCCCAAATTCTTGTATTTCGAATTCCTTCCCAAAGTATTCGGTGGCTCTCACGATCTCCCCTGGAGGTCTAATGATATTCAAATCTTTTAGTACACTGTTATGATGATACTGAAGCTAATATCTATATTCTAAATAAGAACGCATAGACAGATAATGATATTTACAAAGTCCTTGACCCTCAAATACTCAGATAACACTTACTATGTCACATGGGCCCATTGCTTCAAGTCAACAATAACTATTTTAATTTTATTACGTACACACTTCGTGTGTCGGGCTTAGTTGCTTCCAGAAGCTTATACCTTCCTAGGTTACTTCATGTATATATCTGTATCTAGTTTCCCATACAGATATGCGGTATTTATATAAGACGCATGTCTAGCTTGTCCTCGTCAACTTAACAGACTAATAAGTACTAAAATGTTATAGCGTCCATAACCGGGAAATAGGTCACACTGCAATTGATGCCAGATCTCTTAAAGATTTCCTAGGCAACTAGTGTTGCCTTGACCATATTATTTCTTCAAGTTAATCATGTTTCTATACCATTCCCATTTATAACCGATAGGCTCAATGGTATCACTTCGCATTATGCACAAGTTGAGCTCCGTTTGGATTCCAGACACCTACTTTTGTTAATGTACAACAACACACAGTCATTTACAATAAGTGGTTCTAAATCCTCATCCTTGATGATGAGCATAACAACAAATATGAATACCTTGTCGATGGGTAATTCCATCCTCGATGAACCGACTACACCATTAGTCATATTTGTCATTTATTCAGCAGTTCCTCGGCTTAGAATACTTTATTCTAATGGTGTTCTGCACTAAGTGCGAGCCTCAGATTCGTGTGCAGTACTAATTCCCCTGGAGCATTCTGCTGCGATACTAGTTCCCCCAGAATGTTCTGCTGTGTAGGTATATTACTTGTAGGTACATATACATACGGTACTTCAATAGTACCTATGAATGTATCTAGTAAATCATTTGCAATCTATTGGAGGTTTATAATCCGTTGAACCTTATTGTCACCTAACTTATATATATAGATCTAAATGAGACAACGATGGTATTTTCTAAGACCTCATGGAAACATCCTCAGCATTGACTATCATTTCTCCCTCCAATACTGGGAATATCGTCTCATCAAAGTGATAATTATCTGCCTTGCAGGGTATACATCGCCAGTGGGTCCAAATATCCAGTAATAAATATAAATCATAACCCACATAATACCAGGTCAACATTAAGGGTCCTATCTTCATATATTGTGGTGCGATTGACACTTGTACGAAACATCCAAATGTTCATCGATGGGCGACACCGGGATTTGACCTAGTTACTAGTCGTTTTTGGGAAAAAATAATTTGATGATTTGCTAAGGGATGAACCCTAATGAGTGTTGCGGGATTAAAAATGCATATCCCATACACTAGCCGGAAGCTGTGATCGTAATAACAGTAGCTTAGCGATTATCCTAAATCGCGTAATTAGGTTCTCCGCCAATCCCAAGTTGGGTATGGTATAGGGTATTCACGATGCTTAATCATCTATCCCATTTAGCGGTAAATTAATCATCACAAGCCTATGAGTCCAACTCCTAAGCTCCCGTCAAGTTGCACCGATAGACTTTGATTGGTTAATCTAGGATCTGAGCCTGTGATCGAATGATCCAAGTGAGAAGTCGTGCTAACGTTGCATTCCTAGAACCATCTCCTAGATGCGTCTTTTATGACCATAAATATTTAAGTGGGCCACTATGTGGATGGAAAGGTCTACATATGTCTCCATGGATGCGTTTAAAGCAAAGGCTGGAGATCCTACACAACCTTGGTTATACTAGGATGAAATAATAGACTTTCTTAGAAAATTATCATTACATGTACACTCTCAGGATCATTTCTCCTTGTAAGGAAAGTTAAGATGTAATCCCGATAATCCTCCTCGTTATCTGAGCCCTGAAGAGTGTATTGGAAATTGTTCCAATGGCATTTTCTAACCTTTAGACATGGAGTGAATGTATAAAACCCTGTGAATCATTTTCTCTGATAGTCATTACGTGATAAGTATTATCATGTATCTCCCAAAACTCAATAAAATCCAGCTGGATTTACTAGTATATAAAGTGGACTAGATACCCCGTATCGTACCTTTAGAGAGGAATAGTGTGACACATCCAGTGTATTCTATCATGTTGGCTGAGCCAATGATATTCGTGTCATCCCTGATGCACAAGGTTAAACAAGAAATATATTAAAATTTCAAAAAGATTGAGTACGTGGTACTAATGTCTTTTAGACATGTATCGCCACTCATCCGAATATCGGTCATGCTCAATGGGAAGATATATCTATAGGCTAGCTGTATATAGTAGATCAACTATCATACAAAGAATTTAACTACTTCCCAAGCAATAAATTCGAGTAATCATAATGTATAACAAATTGAAAATCTCATGTATGTCACGAGCACTTTATTGAATATAAATGATATGTTCCCAACAAAATCAAAAATATAACAAAAAAAGAATAGTAAATCAAGTATATACTATAAAAAAACTACTAGTACTCTCTCTAATGTGACATCACATGACTACTGCAGAATCGTTATGGATTACTCCGTCTGTTGATCCATGTTGGGATCAGTATCGCAACAGAAGTCTGACCCTGCTAACTTCGTAGTGATAAAAGTTATGTCAGTGGTGACGTGGTTAGCCTAGACTTTGACTTAAGGCACCCATGGTGTCTTGGAGCCACAAAACCAGTGTCCAGCTGCCCCACATCTGAAGTAAGGAGATTCAAAATCTGGCTTCTTGATCTTCTTTGGTGTTTGCGGTGTTCCAACCTTATTAAACCTACTATTCTTTTAAGGGACCAAGAATCCCCGATTTCTGCCTTCAGTCACCTTCCCACTCCCAGAACTCCGTTCATGGTTATCTCTATCATGAGATAAGGTTTTTCGTGCAGCTGGTTTCATCCTCCTAGGAGGAAACCTCTTGTTTTTCCAAAAAAAAAATGTGTCATCTTATTCTGCATCGAATAAAAGTTGGATCAGATCTCCAGGACAACTAAATTTCATTTTTGCATACTGGTCCTTGAGAGCAGCCTGTGAATACAGAAATGTGGAGAGAGTCTTTTGCAAAACCTCTTTGTCGAAGACATAATATTTATTGAGCCTCCTAGCTGTAATAATCTTCTGTAGTGCTGAATCATAGGCAACTACAGTCTTGAAGTCACATAGTCTCAAGTTGTTCCAGCAGTTACAGTTCTTATAGTTTGCTAGGGCCTGCTGAAGACCAAAGCATTCTTCTAAGCTCGTCTATAACGCATATGGAGCTCCGCAACAGAGATGCTGAAATTTTAGCTCTGGCCTAAGGTGGGCGCGTATAGCCAATATGGCATGTGCCCTGAGTGGTTCAGAGACGGTGTTGTCTGCAATAATTGACTTTAAGACATTCATTGTCTGCAGATGGAGTTTTATGTCTGTACACCAAGACAGGTAGTTAGAACCATCAAGCCGCAATGGTTCCTAATCGTAACTTGGGGTGGCAGACTTCTGTAATACAAAATGTATATCGTAATTAGTGACAATTCTCGTTAAGCATTTCAAATGCATTAAAGACAGATCATAGTACTTAGAATAACAAAAAATAAATTATTCATAATTATTTTATATTTGAATCTTGTTCATATTCTAAAACTCATGAAATTCTTTTCTAATGATTAAATCCCAAATTTACCCTGTAAAATGAAGATCTTAATCGCAGATGTGCGTTTTAATATAATTTTAACCAAGATTAATATTCAAAACCACCAGATGTGTGCGTTCCTTATGAAATCCTTTGTAAGTACATGATTTCCAATCATTACTAAAGGCGATTTATATTATAGAAGTTAATGATTCTCAATCATTACTTATATAGGTGAACCTTGTTCATATCCTATGAAGCGTTAAATCACAAATTTACCCCGTAAATGGTGATCTTAACCTTAAAGTGCATTTTAATAGAGTCTTAGCCAAGACAGCTATTCAAAACTACTAAATGTGTAATTTCTTTATTATGAGAACTAGGGCGTTATAAGCCCTCAAGTTCTATAATGTCTGTATATTCTAGCAAAATGACCCTATTTGCTACAAATATGAGGGGTATTATATGTTTTAGCTAACAAGTGGTTCCATTCTGAAGTCTGTTGGTTCACAAGATAGGTTGATTTTGTCTGTCTTTGAACTAACATTCTTGGGTACTATAGGTTGTGATTAATGTTTATATACCTCTAAATGTTTTTATGTAACATATAATTACACCTAGATACAAAAAATTAGATCCTCAGACGCCAATTTTTTAGAAATAAGACTAAGTCAATTCCCAATTGAGCTTTAATAATTTGTCTTTGACAATTAACTATGATTTAGAAATGACTCACAGTCGTATGCTAAATTAATCTTAGTTTTGTATTATCTATGATCCCTGATTAAATAATTAGTATCGTAGAGGCATACCAGTAATATCTTATAAGTTATCGTAAGATACTTAAATAGGTATTACACTATTTACTTATATCACATATAAGTAAGCCAATGTTCCTATACCAGGCACCTATTCCCAAAAAGGTTAAAAAAAAAATTATTATAAAAAAATCAAAATGGGTCCCCTACGGGGTAGGTTCAGTCAATATAAATTTTTCAAAAAAATTATGCTCAATTTGACCAAAAATGAGGCTAGTTATAGCCGTTTTAATGTCTGGACCGGTCTGACTCGGTCTGGGTCAAGGCCTGGACCGGGTTGACTAGTCTAAATCGGTCTGCCACGTGCCATGCACACACAGTCACACGTGCTACACACACGTTCTACAAACTTATCTGCCATGTCACTACTCCGGAAACCGCCATGGAATATTCCGGTGACCGTCCGGCAAATATTCCGACCAAAATTCTAGTAAACTTCCAACATCCGGCCGACAGACATTCTCCGGTGACCGGTCGATGACAATTCGACGGCTGCCACGTGTCACCTCCGGTGACTGCCACGTGCCACGCACATGTCATTCATGCCGCACGTGTCATGCCATGTGTCTTCGACACGTGTCACTGCTGACATCACAATGGATATTGATGATGTCGTATAGGATAATTATAAAAAATTAAAATATATATTTTATTATCTTGCTGATGTCATTGACCAAAAAATACCGTTTTTGGCGGTGAAATTGCTTAGTTTCATCGTGATATTCCCGGTGATTAGAATATTTCTCAGAGACGTGCCATATACCGTTGGAAAGATCTCGGAGTAGGCTATCCAACCGAAGTGGTTTTAACTCTATATGATGTCCACAGAGAAAAATATACAAGTTTGAATACAGCCTTCTGTGAATGATAAAAAACACCAAAAACCATAATTTTTAATCAAAAAAAATAGGGAAAAATAGGTTTTTGAATCATGATAATCTATCATATAGTACAGATCTGAAAGTATGTATTCAAACAATTGTAAAATACCTCTTCTCCTGATTCCTTGAAAACTTTGATCAGAAGGTAATTTTCTACCCTCCTCGTTCCTAGAGCTTACGTACTAATAACGTGTTGAAAGATGATAAATCTAGAGCAATATAATACTATAGCTTATGAACAAAGAGAGAGAGAGAGAGAGAGATTTATTGATTCATCATAGTTGTGTTCTTTCTACACATTACAGAGATATATATAGGTAACCCTACAACATAAGTTACCCAATCTACTCTAACTCTCCCCATAACCCTATCGGGCCTATAGGCTTGTTAGGAGTCCGTATATGACACCCCAACCCTGTTGGGTTCCTAGCTTGGCTTGGACCCAACTCCTAACAATATTATATTTTTTTATTATATGGGCGTTTGAACTCCGCATATGCCATTGGGCTCTTGGCCTGGTGGTTGTAGGCTGACTATGGATCGGGTTTGGACGGGTTGACCAATACCATCCCCATGCCCGCCAATATTCACCATCCCAAACCCACCCAGGGGAATCCCCAAACCCGCCACGCCACCTATTTATCAAGTTTAAAATCCCAATCAAACATCCAAAAAATCATTTATTATACATTAGGCAACGGTGTTTTTCGTATAGATATATTTGCTATTGTCTCAAGGATAAAGAGGGGGCGGGATTTATGGGAAGCAGGGAGATGGACGGCCTAGATTACTTCTACTCTTTGGCTTAGGGGTACTTATGACATTGTCTTTCTCTCTCTCTCTCTCTTTCTTATCAAAACTACAACTCTTCTTCTCTCCATCTCTCTCGACTCTTCTTCTTCTCTCCATCTCTCCGGACTCTTCTTCTTTCAAGATACTTATCTTTTTCTCTCTATCTCTTTATCTTTCTCTATCTTTCCCTTTCTCTTTACTCTATCTTTACTTGCTGCTATTTTGGTCATTATTACTTATCTCTCTTTACTTTTAAGTTTATGCATTATTGTTGCTATTGTAAGTCTCTCTCACTCCCTCTTTCCCTATCTCTTTACTCTGTTACTATTGTATTTCCTTTCATGTCAATATGGAGAAAACCCCCAAGTCCCCAATGAACAATAATATGTGTAGATATTTTTTAGCCATTTCTTATACCATATTTTTTTTCCCTTGATAAAGATAAATCCCATTGTGTTTCTTGCACCCGAGCATAACATTGTTCCATATTTCCACATTGACATGCAATCTAATAACTCCAAAGAAAGCACCCCTAATTGTCTGCCATATAGTTCGCGTGAATTGCTTCTAGCTCCATCTTTGATTTCCTCCAACAAATTGTGATTGCTCTTGAAATAATGTGTCTCCCTTCAGCTAAACCACAATGGCTATAAGAATTTTTACACAATGTGATGGCATTCCCTTCGACCCCCGTCTTTCTCATTTGTTCAAAAACCTCATATGCACGAGATGAATGAATGGCATACCTAATGTATCATCGATTTCCATGTAACCACAATCCCCCTAACCATTCAGCCGAACTCTATTTATGCACAATCCAAGTTACCAGACTTTGAGTAATCAGCTAAGGGTGTTCCAATAACAACATTGCCAGTATCAGCTTTCAACATTGTTCTTATTGCCTTTGTATGATTTTTTTTATCCTACCTCCACCATAGTCAATATACTTTGAGCTTCAAGAGCAGTTGTATACGTGAGTCAATTCCCTTCTTACAATAGCCCACCGCCCTTACAATACATTTAAGCTAATAATTCTAACATCTCATTCGCAAGCAGAACTGTACATATAATCCGTCCAGGAGATAACATTTCTCTCAGGCATTTGCAACCCATATAGATGTAGTTAGCAATGATGGATGAAAAAGAAAAACTTGATGCCCAGGCAACCAGCAATTAAGAAACTGCTTAGCTCTTCTCATACTGACTTGCATTAATAGTTTACCTATATCTGCTAAGAATTAATTCAAATTTGAAAGAGCCAAGAAACCAAAGGAAAGAGTAAAATCTACAAGAGTTCATAAAAAGTGTCAATCTAAGGCAAAAAGAAAAGAAAACTAAGAGTCACTTAAAGCCTCATGCATGAGGGCATTCCAAAAATGTTAGGAGTGAAACTTCAGTATACCGTGAACCAAATGAAATATCGAATAAGTTCAATTAGTTAGATTTTATCCACACAAAAATATCCCTTTTATTTCTTTTCTTTCTAAAAACAGTATAGGATGGTAAAGATAGGAATCCTGGTGCTTCAAACAGAAGACCTCCCATAAGATGTAAGTGAAGTATAATAGTGTATAAGCCTAATTTTAAAGTTGAAAACACATACATAACCCTCAAGAGTTGATTATATCCGTTTCTTCATTTGCTCTCTCAACTTCAGATTTTTGATGAATATGAAACTATTTAATTAGAAGCTCTTTCGGCAGAATATATTTTGATCAAATAATGGTAAGGGAATTCTAATCCGGGTAGTTGAAGCTAAGTCCTTAAACAGTTGAAGCTCCACAGAGTATAACTCCGACAAAAGACTTTGTTTTTAAGAAGCATTTGTCAATTAGTATGCATGTTCAACAACTGCATAATATTTATCATTTCACTTAATCAAGTAATATAAACAGATACCCGTGTAGAAGATTAACATTAAGAAACTCATCAGTGATAGGTTGTTAGCCAGAAAATTCTATAATTACACATTAAAAAAAATAACAACAAATAATGAATGTCTAGCCCAGATTCATTCCTAATTCACCTCAAATAATTTGCAAGTATCTGCTTTATTTTATGAAATATGTGTACTTCAAACATGGGATTTATAGAAGCATGTTTTCAAGAAATAGCTAATGTCCAGGTTTAAACTAAACACTTCCAAAAGAAACACCAAAGCATATATCACAGAGCTAAAAGAGACAGATGGCACAACAATCACAGTCTAACAGATAATTAAAGATCACATATATGCTTTTATACACTAAGAATGTTTTCTTTTGTCGTCTGTAGTAGTATATATTGTCCATGAGTTTGATGGAGTATTTCTATGATTTCAGGCAAATTATAGAGTGACATCTGTAATTGGGCATATTTTCAGGTATTTCCTTTCATGTCCCCAATGAACAATAATATGTGTAGATATTTTTTAGCCATTTCTTATAATAGATTTTTTTACCTTGATAAAGATAAATCCCATTGTGCTTCTTGCGCTCATGATTACCGCCTTAGTATTTCTTACCTATATCTACTAAGAATTCATTCAAATTTAAAAGAGACAAGAAGCCAAAGGAAAGAGTAAAATCTACAAGAGTTCATAAAAAGCACTAGTCTAAGGCAAAAAGAAAAGAAAACTAAGCGTCACTTAAAGCCTCATGCATGAGGGCATTCCAAAAATGTTAGGAGTGAAGCTCCAGTGCACCGTGAACCAAATGAAATATCGATTTAAGTTCAATCTATTTGATTTTATCCACACACAAATATCCCTTTTATTTCTTTACATTCTGAAAATAGTATAGGATGGTGAAGATAGGAATCCAGGTTACTCTGTTTAGCAAAAGTATTAGACAATATTTGCGTATGAGATCCCAACTCAAGCAGATTGCATATTTGCTCTTGAATGTCTGTCTGAATTGGAAATAAGGAACTGGCATGGATTCTAACTTATTGTACTATATGTAGTTGGCGTGCTTTTGCACATCGTGAGTTGTTCTTTTCAGACTTTCCAAGCGAACGATAGCTATACGAGTCCCAGTTAATAGTAGCAATACCAAAAAAATATGGCCTGGTAAAACTGCCCTAAATAGAGATGTGAGGAGCGTGTATTTTCAAAAGTAATATGGATCTAAGATTGAAACACACTTCCAATTTTTTTCTTTTTCTTTTTTCGCACACTTTCAAAATATTCAAGTGCCTTTAAACTGTAAACTAGACAATTAAAGTGCGAATACATGGCAAGTATCCGATCTTACGACCTTAAGTTAGAGTTGAAGATCTTTATAAAATGTAGTCTCTAATCTTTATCCTTCACAACACAAAAATATTGTCTTTCAAAAGCATTATTATTACAAATTTACAGCCATGCAGACTAGAACACTCCTATATGTTTTCTTGAACTTGACATTGTTTCTTCGGTATGCGGAACCATCACTCATACATTTAGCCATCTCAGTAAAAAAATTGTTATTACATCTCCTGTCGGGGTTTTCCTATACTCTCTCAATTATAAGATTCTACCATCTCATGGTCTCAAGTACGTGAGGAAGGAAATGATATGTGTAGATCTTGAGGATATCCTTAAAACGAAAGGAGCAAAGGTTAGATTATTCTTCAGCTATCTATAGATGATTTCATGATTGTAGTTATATATTGTTAAGTGGTATTTCAGGCTTTTCTATTTTCTTTGTTCAAATCCAGTATAGATTTCCCATCAAAGTATCAAGACTGGGGAGGTACGAACCCTCTAGATCTTTTCAACGTTGCCGTTCGAAAGACAGAATCAAACCCAAAGGTGCGTATCTGTGTCGTATCTCCCTTTCTAGCTCAACAGAAGTTTTTTTTTATCTTTTTAATCTTCTCTTTTCCAATTTGAAATAAGCATGTGACCTTCCGTTATGATAATGTCCAGTAGGATTCTGGTTTACAAGAATTGCCACTTCACAAGTTTTCGTATTTGAAGTAACTCTGATGAATGCATTTCTCATATCAAATCCACCAAATATGTTTTGAGGAGATTTTTGTCTGTTATATTTTTAAATTAATATATGAACTTTATTTGATTAGTCTATCATTTTTGATGATTTTGTAGAAGTATTTACTTTCCTTGAGAATCATTTTATGTGCTTAGCTTTTGATAGTTTTGTGGTGGTATGTTGTTATTGGCACATGATCAAACTATGTTCTATCCCTAACTAGGACGTGTCGTTAGTTGATCCTCATAAGGCCTTTCTATAATGCCTTGGATCTCATAGTAAGGAAGCAATCCTTCCAAATCTCAAAACTTAAGGAAAATGTTAAACTTATATTTTCAACTATAGAAATTTTTTGGAGCATTGGTTATGAATAACATAATAGAGTACTAACCTTGACCCTGATTGAATACTCAATTTTTTTTCTTCATTATCTAAAAGAGTTATATTGATGTTGTTAAGGGGCGATTGTGCTTTAATTTATGGCTAGCATGATCCCTGTGCTTTCGTTAATTCCAATATGTTTTTGATGCCTTCACAAACCCAGCGGAGTGTGGGAGCGGATTCATTGCTCTTGGTGAGATGGCTGCCTCTTTAGATCGGAAACTTCTCTTCGTGGAATACTTCTCTTCGTGGAATCCTTCTCAAGTGAGCCTTCACCATCAGTTATTTGTATAGTTATTTTGTTTTGAACATATTGTTCTTTCTATAGATATTTATGGAATTCCTAATGTATCAAGGGTATGTAAGTTCTGATCGAAGTTGATATTAAACACTTCATAAGATTGTACCATTATCTTCGTGTCTTTTCTATAACATTTATAGCAAAATTGGGAACGTCATTTAGTAATGGTACAAGGGTCATCCATGTAAATAATTTTGTATTAGTTACCTTAATTTGTGGTTGTTTGCACTTTGAATACATGATGGGGTTTTTGTTGCAGCAAAAGGTGATCGATAAAAGTATGAGCAATGTCAGAAATATATATATATATATATATGCCTTGGAGGGGACTATGCAGAGTTCTCAAGTTTGCACCCAACCCAATTGTTATAGAGGAACATACATTGGGAGTTGATACTATGGACTTTGAATTGGGAAATACAAAAAGCTTAAGTAATGAATGTGCTTTTGATTTCCTTCAGAAACAGTAGTGAATCTGAGTCCATTTGCGTATGGATAGCTTGATGTACTAGTTGAATTGAAGTTGTCGAAGGCGTGTGAATGCAATAATTACGTATGACTGATAATGTATTTTTCACATGATAAGAAACTTAGTTCTCAATATAGATAAATAGCTGTGATTTCACAATGAATAAGATATACTAAAAATTATTAAGAGAAGTTGGTAGCGCCGAATACACGTGGACGTATTCACAGTGATTTGGTCACGGATGACATTTTTGCTAAAATACCCCTTATTTTGTAGTGGAGAAAATATATAGGGTGGACTTCCATTTATACCTACTGTTTCAAAAGGTAATTACGATTGAGATGCCTATTTTGTATAAGATTTAGTATATACGAAATGGGGGAATTTTAGTATTAAATAAATTTTGAGAATAGACAACATAATTATCATGATCTAACGGCTCTGTTATAAACTAAACCATATATTTTTCTCAACATATAAAGGGTAGGGTATCAAGGGTTAGATGAAGCCACATGTGTGAAAGTTACATGTGCCACCTCGTCAAAACAAGTATGGGAAATTCTTGAGAATTCCTACAAAGGTAGTGCGAAGGTGAAGAAGATTCGTCTTCAAACTCTTAGAGGGGAGTTTGAAGTCTTACATATGAAGGAGACGGAGTTGGTTTTCAAATATTTCTCTAGAGTGTTGGCGGTTGTGAATCAATTAAAAAGAAATGGCGAAAGCGTAGAGGATATTTGAGTCGTAGAGAAAATTTTACGATCTCTAGATTCGAAGTTTGACTACATTGTAGTAGCTATCGAAGAGTCCAAGGATTTGGATACGATAACCATCGATCAACTCATGGGACCTTTGCAAGCTCTGACACCACTATGTTGGATATGAATAATAAAATGAAATGATGATTTTCGGATTATAAGAGGAAGAGGCCAAGAACACTCATATATTGATGTATTCTTGAACTCATATATCAAAACAAAGTCCCAACACCTATATATTGGTACTAGAGAAGTTTCTACACACCCCACTACCCATTTAAGAGATTTTAAATCACCCTGATAAACCACACAAAATTAAAAACAAAAATAGGTTATAAGAATGTGAAAGGTCGATCTTCTGAACATTCTCATATTTTATTTGTACCCAAAGTAGCCTTAAAAAATGTGTACCAGTTAAGCTTAACTTTCAACAATCATGCATCCTTAGATTTGTACTAATCATTTTAGACAAAGATACTCGTTGAATTTTGGTTTCGAATCACATGCACTTGTTCTAGGTAGGAAAAAAAGGCAAAATCACACCCCCACAACACTATAGTAAAATAGATCAAAACCTAATAGAAAAAGTGGGGGATGTAATCACACAAAATCTACTATGCGGAGAAGAAGAGGGTTCGATGACTGTACCGAACCTTCTTATGCCAGCATATTGTTTCACTAAGCACAATTGGGTCTTATAAATGTATTGTTTTTTTTGATTAATATACCCTTAAGTTTCTTATGTTCTTTTTCAATAGGTCCATGTATACACACCAAAAAGAGTGTTCAAGGAGCTTGAAGTCGCAAAAGAAGAATATCTTCGTGTCACATTTGGTATTCGTCGCAAGGATCAAAAAAATTTCTTACCAAAGATTGTAGAGTCCTTTGCAAGAGATTCGGGTTTGTCCCCAGCAAGTTTGGTAGAACTGATCCAACAATGTATGCCAGAGAATTTATGAAAAATAACATAGAAGATTCAACAAGGAAAAAATCGCAAAAACATAGAGTGGGTTTCTCATAACTTTGCTTTCCGTTATTTGATATCGAAAGAGTTAATTAGATGATTTGAGTACAATAATAGCACCAGTAATGCTCATGGATTGGATTGAAGATGGGGTGTGTAGGGACCTATCCCTCGATCTCACCTAAAATTGAGTTGTCGACCACATCGAATTACCTCTATCTCAGACTCACGCATTTTTCAACATAACTTCCCCAGCCAACATTCCAAACCACCCGGCGAACTATTTAAGAATGTGGGTCAAGCTCAAACAGAAACACCTTATCCAGTCAAAGGCAACTGTCTCTCATGAACTCATCAGTTACACAAGCAACCTTCACTAACCACATTGTTCGGAAAATGTGCTCCAGCACGATGAAGAACTACGGATAAGGCCTATATAAAGGAAAAGTTCTAAAAGAGACAAGGGAAAAAATTATAATAGAGATCATCATGAAACTACTTAATTTTGATTCTCAGCAAATAGTCAGACTTCTTCATTACAAGATTCAAACTTTTCTATGTCTAAAGATCACTTGTAATAAGATATCCACCTCAAGCAATAAAGAAACTTCTATAAAAATCGTCCACTCGAGGTCGCGGTTTTTTACCAATTCAGAGGTTTTCCACCCAAAAACCACCTGTGTCATTTCTTGCTTTCCATTTGAAAATTGTTACAAGTTTATTGGTGTGATAGCGAATTCCAAGCTAATTTGAGCTTACGAAAAATGGCCATTACATTTGACGCCTTCTGTGGGAAAGATTAACTTTCCACGATATCCTAAGGTATTCTTTCACTACAACTTTCAATCATGGTTACTTCCAGATGACCAGCTACAGGGACCCAACTCGATGTTTCAATGGAGCCGGGGCAACTTATAGAGTTACGGGCGAATCTCGGGTTGAGATTTCCTTTGAAGATTTCGATACTAGCCATGTCAAATTTCTACATCATGATGCATTAGTAATAATGTTTAAAATGAAGAATTTTGTCATGCACACAATGATGATCGATACTAGAAGCGGTATTGAGAATCTATTTCAAAGTACTATTGACCAAATGTGTTTGGCCGACCAAGTTATTTAGAGCGACACCGATATCAGTGGGTTCAATGGGTCCAAAGAAGAACGAGTAGGCAAGATCATCTTACCTATTACCGCAGGACCGGCTACTATCGATGTCGTTTTCTATGTCATCAATGCCAAATCTCGTTATCTCGGGATTATGGGCCGTTGTTGGATTCACAACATGGAAGCAATCGCTTCCACCTATCATCAAGCACTCCGGTTCAAACAAGACAACGGTATTTATGAGATCAGAGGTAGTCAGAAGCTCTTTCGAGCTTGTGAAAATACTATCTCTGCTATCCTAAATACTTCTGACAGATTTGTTATATCGCAATTACAAAAAGCTGATCATCTCAACGATCAACCTTCCACAGAGGAGCCCGCATAATATATTAATATTGATGGACCAAGCAGAGGTACTTTTATTGGTACTAAGCTGGTTCAGCACAAAAATGATACTCTCATTCAGTTCTTGTAACTAAATCGAGACATTTTTGCGTGGTCATTCGAAGAAATGCCTGGGGTCGATCCGACCAAGGCATATCAATAATTAGCTATCAACATTAATACCGCAGCGGTCAAACAAAAATAGCGACGACTGTCACCTCCTCTTCGAGATGAAGTAAACACCGAGATCGAGAAATTGATCAAAGTGGGATTCATTCGAAAAGCCAAATATCCAGACTGGATATCTAACATTGTCGTTGTCCCAAAGACGAACGAAAAAGTTTGAGTTTGCGTAGATTTTACTGATCTGAAAAAATATACTCCAAAGGATAGTTTCCCTCTTCCTAACATTCATCAGATCCTCGATTCTACAGCAGGCCATGACCTCCTATCTATGATGGACGTTGTTTTGGGGTATAATCAAATTCCACTTTTGGAAGAAGATCAAGAAAATACAACTTTCATCACTGAAAGAGGTTTTTATTGCTATAAAGTCATGCCTTTCGGACTCAAAAATGCGGGTGCCACATATCAACGGTTGATGACTACTATGTTCAAAGAACATTTAGGGAAAGTCATTGAAGTGCACATCGACAATCTCTTGGGCAAAAGTGTACAGTCAGCTAATCACATTTCAGATCTCAACACTATATTCAACATCATTCGATCTTACAGAATGCATCTCAACCCTGATAAGTGTCAATTCAGGGTACATTCTGGCCAATTTCTAGGCCACCTCATCAGCAAGAAAGGGATTGAAGCCAATCCATATCAGATTTGGGCTCTCTTCAGCATGCCCTCTCTGAAATTAACAAATGACAATAAGAAACTTGCTGGCAAGATTGCCGCTATTAGCCATTTCGTTTCTAAATCTTCAGACCGTTGTCATTGGCTATTCCTATTACTCCGCGGTTCTACCAAATGAGGAAAACTTTAGCCAAATGCAGAGGTCACATGGACACCAGAATATGAAGTATCTTTTCAGAATCTCAAAACCTATTTAGGGAGGTCTCCCATAATGAGTACCCCAGTAGATGATGAGGAATTGATCATCTACCTAGTAGTCATAGATACTTTTCTCAGCTCGGTTCTCATTCGCCTTGAAGAGAAAATTATGAAACCAGTCTACTTCATCAACAAATCCCTCACTTCAACGGAAACAAGGTACTCTAAAATTGAGAAACTTTTTCTCACTCTTGTTTACACATCGCAGAAACTCAAACACTACTTCCAAGCTCATCCAGTCAAAGTTATGACGAACTACCCACTTCGAGAAGTTCTATCCAAAAAAGAAAAATTAAGGAGAGTGCAACAACGGTCAGTCAGTTTGGGAGAACATGATATCAAGTTCAAACAACGTCATTTCAAAAAGGGTCAGGCCATTATCGATTTTTTCACGGATTTTCAAGTGGAGGATCCTGAGTGGGAGGAGCATGACCCCGAGCTTACAGAAGAAACTCTCGAAGATCTACCCCTTAAACCATTTGACGAGCGAGCTGAATAGATTACAGCAAAGGGGTGGAGACTTCTCACGGATGGATCAGCAGGACCCGCAGGGTCAGGGATTAGAATCGTTTTGATTACCCCTTCCAATGACAGAATTGAGAAATTAATCTGCCTGGATTTTGAGGCCTCTAATAATGTTTCTGAGTACGAAGCTCGTATTCATGGACTCGACCTCGCTATTGAGCTCGATGTCCCTGAACTCTCAGTTTACACAGATTCACTACTCATCGTCCACCATTACTCCGAGCAATACAAGAAGAATGGAAAGATGATCGAATACGCAGCCTTTGTTGCAGATAGGATGAGCAAGTTCACAAAAGCAACTCTCGATTATCTTCCTCGAGGTAAAAATAGATACGCCGATTCCTTGGCATATCTAGTTGGGGTCTTGGGTACAAAAGCTCGATATCTCCAGATCGAAATCATTTCAACCCCCAGCATTGATCGCATTTCTGTATGCACGATCAATACTGGGGGCGATAAAGGGGGAGAAGATGATTGGCAAAAGCCTTTTTTAGCCTACCTCGGTGTCAATAACAGTTGCAACGGACCACTCCCAACAGATCCAAAAGAGTACCGACAGCTGATCAACAACACGAAGCGCTACGCTAATAAAAATAGTGTGTTATACCATCATTCTGTCATGAAACCTTACCTCAAGTGCCTCTTCAAACCAAAAGCAAATGAAATGCTCAGCGAATTACATGAAGGGACTTGTGGCTCCCATGCCGCAGGTCGATCACTAGCAAACATATCTATTATACAGGGAGTATTTTGGCCTGGCATGTGCAAGCAAGCAGAGGAGTACTTATGCAGATGCGACAGCTACCAAAGATATAGACATATGATACGCCCCCTGCGCTCAAATTCCATGCAAGCAAGGTGTTCTGGCCATTCAAAAGATGGGCACTTGATCTCGTCGGTGAATTCCCCAACTCTCTAGGTAGCCACCGTCACCTACTCGTAGCTACCGATTATTTTACGAAATGGGTAGAAGTAGTTCCACTATGAAGTGGTCATCTTTTTTATCTAGAAACACATCATCACTCGGTTTGGGTTCCCCCACCTAATTTATATCAATAACGGGACCTAATTTGTGCGAGAAAAAATAGTAACCTTTCTCAACCAACATAATATCATCCACTCACCATCCAATCTTTATTATCCTCAAGGCAATGGCCAAGCCAAAATCACCATCAAAACCATCATGGATGGACTCAAAAAATGGCTTCACTCACAGGAAAAAAAAAGGAATTGGGTTCGAGAACTGCCTCATGTCCAATGGGCATATCGTACCATACCTAGACAGACAGTAGGATGCACCCCATTCCTCCTTGCCTATAGCACAGAGGCCGTCATTCCTTCTGAATACCATTATCCAATTTGGGATCACGAGCTGACTAATGAGGAAAATGAGTTCGAATTGGCTTGCAACCTTAATATGATCGATGAGACCAGGGAACGCGCTGTCACTAACCTAGGTCGATATCACCATATGCTAACCAGGTCGTATAAAAATCAAGTTTAAAATCGTACCTTCCAAATCGATGATCTCTTCCTCTGAGAGATTCCTCAACATCGCAATATCGCAAAAAGCCTTACGCTAAAAAATTAGCCAACAATTAGGAGGGTTCATTCATTATCATAGATCTCTCAAGCCTAGGATCATATTATCTCATGACAGAAGAGGGAATCCCCATTTCAAATCCTTGGAATACTAGGCGACTGAAATGGTACTATCGTTAAGCGCCTTACTACTCCATTTCTGTTTCTCTCTTTTTAATTTTCTTTTTGTCTCAATTCCAAAAGTAAGATTTTTCATCTCCATCTAATGTAAATTATGAACTTATCAATAAAACTTCTAAGTTTTTCACAACATCTCTCTACTTACGTAGATCCAGCCACATTCTGTAGATTAAAGCATAGATAACACTAGCTTTCAATCGATCTTATACCAGTTAAATTGATAATAACACTTGGTTTAGATGGGTCTACTAAATCTCTATGATTGAAACAAATGTAGAAACTTGTTTTATATTAAAGACTCTAACAGGCATAAGATAAGGCAAAGGTAATACTAGCTTTCATCTCTTTCAATATGTCTGCAACATTTCTACAGTTAAATCAAGGATATCACTTGGTTTGACTAACTCAACCCATCTCTACGTTTGAAACAAATATAAAAACTTGTTTCATATCAAAGACTCTAGCAAGCATAAGATAAGGCAAAGGTAATACTAGCCTTATCTCTTTCAATATGTCTACAACATTTTTATAATTAAATCAAGGATAACACTTGGTTTGGCAGACTCAACCCATCTTTGCGATTGAAACAAATGTAGAAACTTATTTTATATCAAAGACTCTAATAGGCATAAGATAAGGCAAAGGTAATACTAGCCTTCATCTCTTTCAATATGTCTGCAACATTTCTACAGTTAAATTAAGGATATCACTTGGTTTGACTAACTCAACCCACCTCTGCAATTTGAGCAAATGAAAAAAACTTGTTTTATATCAAAGACCCCACCAGACATAAGATAAAGTAAAGGTCATACTAGCTTTTATCTATTTTAATATGTCTGTGATAGATACTACTTATTTTCATGTCATATTACAGTGGGCACTTTTTCTGCTGTTGAGATGTCAGCCATACTTCACCCTCCAGCAGGAGGTCGATCAGAATTCAGTTTGTGAATTACAACAACTCTACCCATCTCTATCAGATCAGCGGTCGAGGGCCAAAATTCATATCCATGAAGGTCATGCAGTTCCCTTGATCTATATTTACTCTATAAATATATCCCTTGTCAGACAGGTTCTTAAACAAGGTATCTCTTTCTAACTCAAGTCTTTTTACTTCCTCTACAAAATATGCAACGGTCGCCTTTAACAGGTCTGTCCATGATACATGAGCTACAACGACCCTTAAAAAGTTACGTCTCACATTCTCAAGGCATGACTCCAAAGTCTCGTAATGCTTCTTCTTATGTATCATTTCCCTGTCTGTCAAATCATAAAAAGCTATATTTTCTACCATTTTTTGGAATATTTAGCTGATTCAGCCTGAATAGCGACCTCCAAATTAGCTACCTGACCGTGAAGTCTCACAATTTTTGCATTTAATTCTTCCCTGGCAGAAGTATCATGTAACAGGTCATCTTTCTTCTCCAGCAGGACTTCCTTCGCCCTAATCTCCCCTTCCAAGACCTTCTCCCTGACAAGAGCAGCATCTAACTTGTATTGGCATTCCCTTAAGTTTGTGTTTCCCTTTTGTACATGTCCTTGAATTCGAGCCACCTCACCTTCAAGCTCTCTAATTCGACCTGATAGACTAACTACATCCCCTTGGACTAGAGGAACTTTAACATCATTTCAACTCCCCCTCGAGCACTCCCTAGTCTCAGCTTTCTTGACACGTACGTTAGCTTGTACCAATTCAGTCTTCAGTGCCGCCCTATCGTTTAGCTCATTACACATTTGTTGCACTCCCTGAAACTCCAAATCCTTGGCAGGAAGGGCTCGGTGCAAGTGTTCGGCTGCAGCTTCTGAGGCTGATAGATATTCTCGAGCTACCTTCAGCTCGTTGCCCTTTTCACTCATTTTTTGCTTCAGTCACTCTAGCTCACTTCTACAATTCTGAAGATCAGCTCAAGATTGTCCCTCCGATCTTTCTAGCGCCTGAATACGGTATAGAGCCATTTCAGCTTGCTTACCCCTAACCATCAGCGTGTTAACCCGACTTTGAAGTTACGTGGCATGTTCTTTTACTTCCGCAAGCTCTTTTATCCTCTCCTCAATTTCTACATCTTTCTCCTCGACCTTGCGAGTGAGGTCGACAACAGTCTGGGTTGCCTCAACAAATTTAAAATGTACATTTACATGTTGATCTTCCCTGTTCACATTCGCCTCCCTCACCCTATCAAACTCCTCCACAAATTACCAGTTACATTGGAGCGCCTCATCTTCGCGCGAGTGAACTGAATCTAATTTTCCCTACACTATAATAGATACATTATAAACAACTCACTTCAGAGCACCCATCGACATGATACATATCTCATTTCTAAAAAGATATATAATTTCTAACGTCTACTGTGTGCAACTACACTTAGACTTAGAGGTCAAAGTAATATCTCAGACAGGTGCTTGGTGACATGCATTTCGAAGTCTAAGGTACATGTTTATGATATTCCACTTTATCTAAATACTTTGAATTTTTTTACGCACTATATTAGCATTATTTTCCTAAAAATTAATAGTAAGGTGTGATCTACCTCTACGCTTTACGTCTACTGTGTGCATACAAGTCAGGAAACCTATTCCTATCTAACCCGCAGCTCTGCTTGCGAAGAAAGCAACCCTGTGGAGATCTTTCTTTCTCTGGCAAACCCAGTCTCTAGATCTTTTATTTTGAGACTCATTTTCCTAAGTGATTAGAAGAGGGTTACAAAAAACAAGAAAGGGCTCAGCCTACAAAAATCTATTTGATACACATAGAGTCCAATAATTTATAAGACATTGCAAAATACTTATACAAAACATTTTTCTACCCTACCTTCTCATTCTCGCCGTCATCCCCTTGGTTGTCAAGCACCGTCTGGCGGGAGATACCGTCTAACCCATCAACAACTCCCACTGCCACTTCTTTCACTTCTTCATCATCGCCCTCCTCGACATAGGTGTCTGCCTTAATGGCATCCACCTCCTCCTCAGAATATCACTTCAACATAAGGTGGTTCCCCATCCTTTTACGCTCTGCCTCCACCTCCTCCAAATTCACCCTCCCCTCCGCTTGCAGATGACCAATCGTCACTGCATGGGAAGCCTTCAGGGCCTCTAGCCTCTTTGTTTCCTTGAGAGCATCAGCCTTTACTCGAGCTACCTTCTTTTCAAGCTTAACCTTAACCTTCATCAACTTAGATTTTTCTTCTTCCACTCTGAGCCAAATTCTCTTCACCAAGCGAGCAACCTGCATAAAACAAATCGACCTCAACGTAAGTTCGAATACAATAAAAAAATTATTCGAACGCAGTAAATTTTTTACATGATCAAACATAAACATGTACCATCCTGCTCATATCCTCTTTTCCATGAAGAACTGCCAGTTTGGCCCTTTCCTCCAATGCTTTGAGATCGTCCTCAACAGCAGGTTGTTCTTCAACAACCTTTTCCTCCGACCTCCCCAAAGGTTCGATCCTTCTCATTTTCTCTTTTCCGTGAACCTCGCCACTCCCAGTGGTACCAGAGGCCGATGCACGCTTTAAGATCTATTTTTTGGGAAACGTTCGAGCTAATTTGCTCGACGTAATAGACTCTGGCTGAGCTGAGTTGTCCATTCAAGGGGTCTTGGCCAAATTGTTTTGACCTTCCCTACCAGTTCCTCTCTTCTTCCCATCATCAACACCCGCCATCAGCCTAGTCGATTGAGATTTTTGAACTTTTTTCAACTTGCTCCCAATCCTCTTCTTTCTGCTAAGGCCAAGTCCTTCCAACACAAACTCGAGCTCAACCTCTTCCTCCACAACTTCGTCCAACAATGAATCTTTCCTCTCCACTCGGGACTTCGGACCTGCCATGCATAGTATTTGTTATTATCAACAAAAGACTATCAGTTCATACATATCAATATTATACTCTATACATTGTTATACTCACTTTGTTTTACAGTTCTAAATAGAATATCCAAAGGTTCTTCATCATCTCTCTAAAGACAATTACCCTTCACCCATATTACATTGTCATTCTAGGCTCGACCTACTAAATTAAGATCGAAGAAGTGACGTTGAGTTGCACTCGCACAGAAATATGCCCCACCACTGGCTTTATAATTCTTTACCCCATAAAATTATAATACGCCCTCAATGGATATCCTTCTCACTTTTCATTTTCCCTCATTCTCCCATTTTTCATTCAGATGGTCGTAGACAGCTATTACCTCCCACATGTTCCCGTTCAATTGAATAGGACATACCCCAATCGTATTCATAATCCCCTTCACCAAATTGGTAAGGGGAAGACTCAACCCGTACTCCAATTGAGACAAGTAACACAGGAAACCCTCATAAAGGTCACTCTAAACACTCTCATCAAAATATTCTAACGAGATCAATTCATCTATACCCCTATCTCATTTTTCCTTCTCCAAATCGGTCAACAAGTAAAAATATTCTTCCCCCGTCACTACAGTACACCCTCTAAACATCCTACCAGCGTATTCTACGCAGTTACCTCATTTCCCTCCTATGGAAGCCTTGGCTTTACAAAGTTCTTTGAATACATCTGAACCAGAGGGATAGGCTACCAATTTACCAGGAAAACCTAGAAATTGCTCCAATCCTACTTCAACCTCACTACCAGACTCTACCGCCCGACCGGAGGTTGAAACCTCATTAACAGGCAAGTTATCCATCTTACTACAATTTTACATGCAAAGTTCGATCTTACCCAAATACCTCTCACGTTCGACCTACATACAAGTTCAAGTATCTTTAATTATTTTATACACATCGATCATTCATATGTAACATATCTTTCAAATATTCTGTCTATATGTCATATATAATAGATTGCTATAAATAGAGATTTTCTAGGATTTTCTTAAAATGGATTACGATTTGCAAAAAGAAAAAACAGCACACGTATCTGCTAACCTTCAGTATCAGAATGAGAATCCACAGTAGCGCCAAGTCATTTCCTCACAACACTGTTGTATAGCCACCTACGTAATTCTTTCCCCCAACTCTTTTCAATTGCTGATCGCCCTCAGAATCCTTATCAAAGCCTTTGCGATTTTTTCGCGCTTCTCTCTCTGTACTCTCCAAATTTTTAGAAATTGAAAAACGTTTGAAAGATGAAGGCGAAGCACTATTTTTTTCTCTCTAACGGTTGGCAGTTATTGCACCTCGCACGACCCATCCTCAGTTTTGGAACTAAGACGTCCTTTCCACTATCTATGTCAGACGGTATTTGCAACTATAGAGGATCAAGTTGAATTTTGGATTTTCTGCTAAAATTGGTAACATTTACATTTATTTAGGATAACAGTTTACATATAATTACATATAAAACAGCCTTAATGATCTGGATAACCACCTCCGACCAGATCTCATCCATCTATCATCCCATCTTCAAATTCGATCTCCACCTCAGCAATAAGTTTAATCTTCTCTTCTCAATCTACAGGATCCCGCACCAATTTACAAAAGCATATCTTATAGAAATATTGAGCATTCTCATGTACCATACCCCTTATATCCAGTCCTTCGAGCTGACATTCCCTCACTGGCAACTCCGCATCATACCCAAACAATCCAAAAATCCTCTCCCGCACTTCAGCGATCTTTATGGCCAATCGTTCTTCAGCGGCATGACGAATTCTCCAAGATCGAGTCCGCACAATCACAATCCCTTCTCCATATTCAAAAAATAAATTCCAGCCTTATTTATGCATTTCTACAATACTTTCCCCTCAAAGTGTGATTTTTACCTTTTATCTCGCAACAGAAGCCCAAAAAATCTTGAGGTACTATTTGAACTTATCCCTTCCCTCGAACTCATACATTATTACGTTAATTCGAGCTTATTTTTTCAAGATTTATCCTTCTATCGACCTCTATTAGCTTAAATTTTTGCATCATAGATTTCCTACATTTTTATCTCCAACATTTCCAACATATAGATATATCATACTTACATTACCACATAAATTTTTACACATATATGTCTCAGTTCAAATAACAACACTTACGGTATTCATAAACTTCAATTCATTTCAAACACCCTTCAAACGATTTAGTCCGAGTATTCAAGATATTTTATAAACACAAGTAATTGGAAGGTAAATTTTTGTTCATGTCGATAACATTTACAGATAACAGGTTTTTAGTAAACGATCTCAGGTATATTACAAAGATCTAATCTGTTCAGTACCCAACTCCAAGTACTTTACAAATAACAAATTTTTTACTATTTTTTTAAGTAACAGGTCATACAGGCACTCTGACACATCAACTTCTCCAGTTCTTCATGCTTCAGTGATCTTTCACCCTGATGCAAAGCAGATATTGAAACCAACAAAAAGCCTCCCTTATATGAGTTTGGTTGAAATCCAGTCAAACTTCAAATAGAAACTATGCAAGCAGTAAACTCTGCGCTGCTACCAACTCTACAAACCGAAGGTCTTTTGAACGCCAAAACGTGATGGAAATGCAGAAGCAAACCTCCACTGGTTGTCTCCCACCTCCACTACCATCACCTCCTCCTCTGAAATCGCCACCTCCGAAGAGTTGGTAGAGATGAAGAGGTCCCGACCTTAGAATCCATGGTAATACAACAAATCAACATAACTGCCTTGTAGCTATGCCTATCCCTACATATGAAGCCCCAACCTTGTCTTCCGCGAGAGTACAGAGACAAGCCCAGCGTTCCTCGCATGTCAAGACGACGAAATGAAATCTCCACTTACAGTAGAATTCATCTTCAGCTTCTACCGCTTCGTCTTCCGACATGCCTTGATAAATCAGAGGGACAGGAGCGGGTATCAATATCTCCAAGGATTGGTCACCAAAGTATTTAAACTTCAACCTCTGCATTTCAGATGCAATCCGCTCTTCAAAGACTATTCTCTGTGTCTTCACCATTTTTTTATTTTTTTTAAAATTTTAGTAAATTTTTTTAGATTACAAGCTTACTCTGCTTCAAGGATTCGATACAGGTACTATTTATATGACCCTATATTTATTGTGCAGGTACATATTACCAAGCGTCATCATTCATTACAGACGCAACTTTTCAAAATCTAACCGTCACATACATCAGCATCCACATCCACATTCAATACACGTCATTTCCCTATAACCCGTGTAACTTCCACACAGTCAAAGTCATCATTACCACTTCAAAAATCAAGAATTTCAGCCCAAATACCTATTACCAATTGATCATTTCTCAACCAAAGTCACTCGTGACTTCGGTTGCGAAGGGGATATTGTAGGGACCTATCCCTCGATCTCACCTAAAATAAAGTTGTCGACCAGTTCAAATTACCTCCATCTCAGACTCACGCATTTTTCAACATAACTTTCCCAGTCAACATTCCAAACCATCCCGCAAACTGTTTAAGAACGTGGGTCAAGCTCAAACCGAAAAACCTTATCCAGTCAAAGATATTTGTCTCTCACGAACTCATCAGTTACTGAGTCAACCGTCACTAACCACATTGTTCAGAAAACATGCTCCAGCACGATGAAGAACTACGGAGAAGGCCTATTACAACATAGATTATCAAGAAACTACTTAATTTCGATTCTCAGCAAACAGTCAGACTTCTTCATTACAAGATTCAAGCTTTTCTATATCTAAAGATCACTTGTAATAAGATATCCGCCTCAAGCAACAAAGATACTTTTATAAAAATCCTCCACTCGAGGTTGTGGTTTCTTACCTATTCAGAGGTTTTCCACACAAAAACCACCTGTGTCATTTCTTACTTTTCATTAGAAAATTGTTGCAGGTTCATTGGTGTGATAGCGAATTCCAAGCCATTTCGAGCTTACGGAATTAGGCCATTACAGGGTGAGCCTAGTTTTTGCCGTTTAATACATTTTTGTACCAAAGAAGATGAAGCAAGAAATATAATTGTTTACGTAGAGTACTAATTTCAACCATGCATTTGGTCTCTACACTTTCATGTTTTGTGAACTTACATATTTTAGCTTTGGTAACTGCCAAGATAAACTCCTCAAAAGTTCTACATATATGCAAACTACCTTCACAGATTGTATTAGCTTCCTACTTTACACCTATTTTTTGTGCGCTCCTCCGTCCACCACGGTTGAAAAAATATAGGGGGTCATAATATAGCATCCTAAAAATCACATATTCTAGATTAACTCAGGAATCTTCGAGACCGATGATACGCATTGGTGTATAGTTCACCAGACCCAGGACCTCGAGGCATTATACCTTGCCGAGTCATCCTACAATAACCTTGAAATAAGTCTTAATCACAATATGCGTTCACGATCTTAGGCCAAGAAGTAACAAAATCATAAGACAGATATACTCATAACAATAAGGTTGAAATATGTTTTAAATCACAAGACACAGATATCACTTCAAGAATAACATAAACGTAAAAAAGAAGGAATAAATATGAATGGCCATCCTACCATAAACTCGAAATATGTTTACGATATTTTGTATATCAGCCAAAAACAGTCAAAGAATGAATGGTGACTCAAATATATCAGGTAATATCGTTACAATATTTTGTACATACAACAAAAAACAAGCTTCTTTGAACTTTGATTATTTATTTTTTTGTGCTGGACCTCAGTTACTTCGAGGCTGCCTACATACCCCGTGGGGATCAAGCACTATGTGCAGTTCGATTATTAGTTATTACATCTCAGAAAATGCATAGCCCGTAGGAAAATTCTATACTACAATATTTTCTTCCCTTCTAAGCATCGTCGTCGTCGTCAAGTCCGTCGAAGAACTGGTCTCTGAGTAATTCAGAAGCAGAAGGTCTTTCTCTAGGCTTTGCTAGACACTTCTCGATAAATCTTTTAACCTCTGGGTCTTTCACCTTGTTCATCGCTTGAGGTCTTGTTCCAGAAGACACTTTTTTGTATATCTTCACCATGGTATCGCACTCATTATATGGTATCTCCATCGTCACCAATTCTAATACACACAGCCCGAACGCATATATGTCAACCACCTCTGTATAATGCTCATCGTATAGCTCTGGTGCCATGAACGCCGGCGTACCAAGTACTGTATGTGCCACATGACTATTGTCAACAACTGCTGATAAACCAAAATCTCCAATCTTCACCTCTCCAGTGTTGCCATTGATGAAGATATTGTTGCACTTGATATCCCTATGAATGATACACGGTTTGTGCATGTGTAAATACTCCAACCCCCTTAAAATCTGCCTCGACCACTTCTTCATCGCCTTGAGAGAAACACGTCGATGTTTCTCCCGGTAATCCCTCAAACTTCCCGATGTACAGACCTCCGTGATAAAATTCAATGTGTCATGCTCTTCATCCAACCATACATTGTAACACTCTAGGATGTTCTCGTGACTCATCTCTCGCAGCAACCAAGTCTCATTGAAAGTACGCATCATCATCGCTTCATCATCGAAAAACATTCCCAATTTAATCTGATTCCACGCAACTTCAATCCCGTCTTCTTGATCAAAAGCACAGTAAACCTTCTTCACTGATCCAACACCGAGTAGATCCTTATAGCGTCCGTAACGGCCCTTTGGGTCGATCTCCACAAACTGCTCTGTGTCCTTATCATAAGGATCAACCTGAACATATGGCATTGTGAAAAATTAAAGATTTTGAGAAACCCTAAAACTTGCACACAGATTCTCAACACAAAACTCTACAGCCTTCAGGTATATAATGATTCTTAGAAAACTTATGTTACAAGTTCATATATATAAGATCAAAATGTTGTGCTAGAAGTTTCTTATTTTGGAACCTTTGTTAAAACGGAATAAGGACTCTTGGGTTTGGACAACTTAGGACTCCTTCACTTTGAGATGTTTCCAAAAATATCACCAGTTAGAGAGTACTGGAATTCTCCCTACTCCTGTTACTAATGGATATTCCTAGATTTTGTAAGTCTGACTTCTAGTATACTCCAACAGTACCAACTATCCAACCATTGATATTTAGATTGAGATCAGTGTTTGTAAACTATATTTTGTTAGGAAAGACGCAAGTTTGGTATTTCTAGATGAAGTCTCTTTTACAAAATCCATTTTGATTTTTCATGTATAATTCTATATTGTATACTAATGACTATGACGTGATGACTACAAACGCGGAAGCGAGATTCGTAAGAAAACCACGTTGTTTGTGAGAGTTAGAGAAAACTATAAGTTTCTACTAAACAAATCAACTTTTCATTAATAACTGAACTCCCGAGATTACACACCCTCTCCCCTTATAGCCTAGGTTTACCTAGAATCACTCCTACAATATCTTCCCTAACCTATCCAATTAGAAAACTAACCTAAAAAGAGAAACTGCTAATAACCCATATTGGACCTCTCCGGCAGAGCATAAGCTAAGCATAAAATAAACATATGTCACACGGGGGCAAACGACCCTAGGAGGGACATGCCACGTCAAACCCTCCGTCTGAGAAGATTTCGTCCATGAAATCAAAGGGGCGGTGCTCTAGATGACTCACAAACGAATGTAGTGTGCATCCTAGTCACTTCTTCATTTTTATCTTGCAGAACACGCTGAACTGTTGTTATCACAATCTCACGCATACCATCCACGACTAGACCGACCTTTTTAGCAAATGCAGGACAATCACGTTTCTGGTGCCCCGGTTTGCCACATCCATAATAGTTACCTAAAACAAATGTACGTGGTGGAGTGACTGCTGGAATAGCTGGGGCTGTTGGTGTTGCTACTGGAACCGGAGGGCGATATTGCGCATGTAATTCGCTTGCCTGTTTGGCCAACTGTACAATTTCAGCAAGACAAAAGACATGTTGAAGCGTTGTTGCTTCCTGGAGTTTCTTCGTTAGGCAAGACTTGTATCTACTAACCCACTGCTGCTCAGTCTCATGGAGTCGTGCACGTGCCTCAAGGAGATAAAACTGATCAGTGCAATCATCAAGAGAAGAGAAACCCATTTTGAGGGACTAAAGTTTTCCAAATGCAACCTCACTGAAATTTATAGGGATGAACCTCTCCTTCAGCTCTCACCATATTTTCCACCTTTCTGAAATAAGACGGTAACCTATTCATATGGATGTACACCTCGCCTGTTGAATACTGTTCCACCAGGTGAGAGCAAACCTATTTTGGATCCCCATATTTATTGTAGTTGAATATACGCTCAACTTTATCCAACCACTCAATAATGGCATCCGCGTTAGATTTTTCAGTGAACTTTGGCACTTTGAGGTGAACATCATGCGTATGTTCTGAAATAGCTCTGGCCAATGCCTCAATATCATTTCCCCTACCCTTGCGTCACAACTGTGGACATTGTTCTTCCTCATAGCCCGAACTGTACTCATCATCTTGCCAATTTGTAGCATACGGATGTCTTGGTGGAATAGGAGTATAACCAAGTGGACGTTGTCGGTAACGGTCACGTAATGGGGTGTCAACCGAGGGGTGAGAACCACGGCCCTGGTCTCACCCGCTGAATTGCCTATCTCTCTCTCTCCAACTTTCATATAATGAGAACCCATAGTCTTACGCCTCCCGCTCGACTGAATACTGAACACATCATCATCACGCGGCTCCCATCCATCAACGTAGGGCATTCGGTATTCAAATCCATACTTAGGGTTTGTCTTTGGTGTAGCTCACTTGCCAGTGTCGGTAGTGGGATAGGGACGGTACGGATCTGTCGGTATAGGGAGAGACGTTTTATGGATGCCTAAAGGGGCTATCTCTAGTGGTGGAACCTGTCGGTCAACCGCTGTCGTGATCGGCAAGCCGATATCTCTTTGAGACGATCGATAAATTGAGGCCTCCGGTTGTATTTTTGGCGGTAGCTCGGGGTTCGGCAGTTTTATACGACCGGGGAAGGGAGTTCCCTCTATACCTGTTGCTCCCCTCGTTGATGATAAGGTTTCAAGGTTGACCGGCACTGGCAGAGCCACATGAGAACCAGTGGGGCCCCCACTCACTTTTCACCAAAAAAGAGGTTATTTATAATATATACTATACATAAAAATAAAATAAAAACTTAATGTTGGTTCCTCTTCCTCATTCATATCTTCTGTGATTTTCTTCATTAGAGACTAGAGTAACAAATTCCTCATTTCCTCTACGAGAATAATCGAATATTGGTTCCTCATTTCCTCTGTGATTGGCTGATTGCGATTTGCGATTTGAGATTGGTTCGATTTGATATTCCTCATCTATGAATCTATAAGTATAAACCCTAATTTCATTTCTCTAAGTTGCAATTAATTAATGGGATATCTAATTTTTGTAATTAATTAATGGGATATTTGATTAAAAGTAACTAATGGGAGCATGAAGATATGATATCTGATTTTTTTTCGACTATTGGAGCATACAGAGTAATGAAGCACCAACTCAATTTGAGGAGTGCTCTCTTGGTTTACTTCACATCTTTTTTGTATTCCATTCTTTTATTTTCATCCAAATCACGGATTATGTTATGAATGAGATACTTTAGTTTCAATGGAACAGGTATGTAAGCAATTTTGGTCTTGGTGTATGAAATGCTAATGGGAATATGAGGATATCTATTTTGTTTCAACTCCTGGATAATACATTACAGAGTAATGGAACCCCAAACCCCCTAAAATTCCCCCCCCCCTAACCAATAATCCTGGCTTTGCCACTGTTGACCGATATCGGTATAGTCGATCTTTGGCTGTCACGAAGGTTATCTACAGTCGCATGGTCTAAGGGGCCCACCATAAAGGATCAATATTATCAAAATTTTCCTTATTGAATGCAACCGGGGCTGTCGTTGTGGCGACTATCGTCGAGGCTGAGGTTGGCAATACTCGACATGGCTGAGTTAACTCCTTCTGCGTACTGTCTATGTGGTGGTCGGTTGTCAAAGCCGGTCTTATGGTGCCAATTTGGATCTCAATTCCCCAACTATCATGGTGGTTGGGAGGGAGGGGACGGTTCCTCTACCCAAAGCCTCAATAAACTTATCAAGCATATTCATTACCGTTGCAACATCTTGAGCGAGTGTAGGTTTCTTCGTCGCAGGTCTTCTACAAGGCACCTTTGCTCTTGAAACTGACTACACTTAGATCTTAACACGACTCTGGTAGCAATTGACATGATGACTACGAACGCGGAAGCGAGATTCGTAAGAAAACCACATTGCTCGTGAGAGTTAGAGAAAACAGCAAGGTTCTACAAAACAAATCAATTTTTCATTAATAACTGAACTCTTGAGATTACACCACCCTCTCCCCTTATGACCTAAGTTTCCTTAGAATCACTCCTACAATATCTCCCCTAACCTATCCAATTAGGAAACTGTAATAGCCTAATTCTAGGATTGGGACTTAGCCTTTACACCAGATATATTCAAAAAGTTTAAGCACAATTGATAACAAACAACAAGATGATTTAGCGTGAAAAACCTTTGAATAGGTTAAAAACCACGACCTCTCTTGAGGATTTTGAGAAAGTGATGGTGATCTTATTGAGATTGTTAATCTATTACAATGAGTATTCTGAGAATATAAGATAATAGAGTAAGAACATTTTTGTCTCGAATGTTCTTTCCCTCATCTGCAGTTCTCCTAGTCTCTTTATAGGTCCTCCAATGTGACCGTTTAACGACTATAAAGTCCTTTAATGATGGACATTAAAAAGTATGTGTGAGTTATTCTTTAACCAGATTATGTAACATTCTGATCTTTGTTGCTGTACAACAGCTCTATTGTTGATTGTACACTTTGCATTGATCGAACTGTTGGTACAGAGGTCGAAAGTGATGTTTCAAACTGAGGAGAGTTGGTCATGTCTTTAGTAGTACTTCCTGTAGGCTGATGAGATCGAGGATGAAGCTTGAGTCTGAGATACAAAATAAGCTATTACAAGACGACTCCCAACCAATAGCATGAGTGGTGTTGGTTGAGAAACTCGTGTTGTATATGTTTCCTGATGTTGTTGTCTTATTTTTTATTGTGTCACATACTCTATTGTTGAGGTCGAAAGTTTGTATGTAGTTCGAAGATGAAGCATGAGCTCGAGATGCAAAATAAGCCTCTACAATTGTCCCCTCTCAGCCAACAGTATGAGAAGCGTTGTAGGCGAGTGGTGTTGGTTGAGAAGTATCATTAATTGCTATAGTTAATATCAAGGATTAATTTTCCATGTATATTTATGAATATTTGTTGGTGTCTATTGGGTTTCCTAGAACCAATGACTGTAGTCAAATATTATTGCATGGGGAATCTTTTGACGTTGGAAATCTGGAGACTCTGCTTTGAATGCTAATCCAAGTATAAAAGGCACGCTGAGTTGAGTGGTAGGAGAAAACCTTCGCCTTTGATCTTTTGCCTTCTTTTTTTATTGTGTTAAAAATGATGACGACTGGGACTCAGGCCTGAGAGTTTAAGATTCGAAGGAAGATGGAGGAATTGTGTATCAGGTACTTCGGTTACCAACCGTTGCATCTGCCTACTCCAACTCTATTTTTTCCCACTTTTAATCATATGTTACATGAAGAAGTGATGGAGACAGAGGATGACAACTTCTAAATGGTACATTTCCATTACCTGTTGACATCTGAGGCGGAACGTCGTAACGGTCTTCGGCTGCTAGCGGAGGAAGCTGTTACAACTGAAGATGAAGCGGCAGGGATTCGTCCGAGGGAGTCTCGTCGGTACCCATCTAATGAGTGGGTTTTGTTGAAGAAATGAAGCCTTTCGTCGGTCCCTAGCATTCGAGGATACAAAAGATGATTTTCATCCATGGACTATAGATTTTGGTCATGAATATCTATCATGTGTAACATCTAGTTCTGACTGTTTCCCGGATCTTGTAGTATAAAATCAGGGGTTAAAAGTTGCTTCAATTTTTTATCATCTTCTCTGCTGATTCCCTATAAGAAATTCGAACTGTAATCTATTGTAATGTGTTTAGATCATTGTATTATCTGTAAAGTATTCTGTAAAGAAAATTTTGAACTTAATGAAATAACTTCATGTTTTGTCATGAGTCTGTGTCACGAGCTTGTTTATGTAATTTGATCTTCTATAAAATAGGAGTCAGGCTTCGGGGGATATAATCGAGCTGGAAGGAGTTCGGTATGTATGAGGGTGAACGATAGGTAGTTCTGAGGCTAAAAAAAGAGGATTTCATAAACGTGATGATGGGAAGTAGAAATTGTGTGTGAGATGACTCATCAGGGATTTTGTTATTTGTTATTTCTGTGCTCAAACTGAGTATCTCGAATTGAGAGATCGGGTGGTCATGGCACTGCAAGTGCCACTGCTGGATGTGCGTGATCTTGTATGTTGTCATGCACCAAATCTGAGGGGTTATTTTGATATGGGAAGAATCAGCTGCCATAATGTTCTATATAAATATTCTGCTATCCCAGAAATGTTTACAAAAATATTTCTCTCACCAAAATTTGTGGGGTGATTTGAATTTACAGGGATCTTCCCTTTGGCTATAAGTAGTGATTCATTACTATTGTTATTTGCATCATTCTGGAGTTAGTGTCTTCAAACATTAGGTGGCAGATGGTCGTTTTCATATCAAGGTTGCGGAAATTCATGAGCGTTACTTTCGTTAATTGCCTTATGATGTCATACTTCCAGAATGGCGATTGAATCTAGTCGGGCTAGACGATGAAGGCAGGCATGCGAAACATGATCGTTTTGCTTGGTGCAACATTTTTTGTATGTCTTTGTTGGATCCCTGGGTGTGAAAACTGACTGTTCGACAGCTCGCGTGTGATAAGATCGTGGAAGAGGATGCAAGAGCAGCAAATGGAGAAATAATTTTGTGTAGGAAACCGAACCATCGGGGCTGCTTTAGATGTAACTGGGGAGCTCGGCAAGCTCGGCTTCTAGAAGCTCGTTAGAAGTAATATGTGATTGAAGTATTTTGTTACTTGGGTTTGAATAATTATAACATGAGTGGTTGTGAGAGAAGAAAGTATGTGATGTCTCGATCTTATTGAAATAATAAAGTATTTTATCTTACTCTTTGTGTACGGATATTGTGGGATACAGTTGTAGGATTTTACCAACTGTATTGATATCTTTAAATTTTGAAAATTAAGCTATTTTAGGAATGTTGTATGATCTTGGTAGCGTATAAAAGTAAAGTGATTGGTCGTTTGGTACTGTGTTAAGGAAAGGTGCAAAACTTTTAATGGCAGACGATAGAGACAGACGTGATGACGGTAGACGTTATCACAGAAGTCGTGATGATGTTTTAAAATGAAAAGACATGCTTATGGCAACAGTGGGGATGGCTGACGTGTGTCAGAAAGAACCATCATTTCATAAAACCAGGGAAAGTATAAAAACTTGACTCTCTCTCCCTCATAAATTATCTATTGTTTCAGGGAGAAAAAAAAAGTGGTGCAAATCTTATTGTCAAGGAGAGGAGACTTTCGATTCCTGAGTGTGATTTGGAAAAGAAATCTGCATCAAGTGATAGGAAATTATTGAAGAAACGATGGGAGCGCTCGTTTTCGAGAAGACATTCGGGCAAAGCAGGGGATTGTTGTTCTGCAAGTACAGGTTGGTGATGTAAAACTCTGTTTGTTTGCCTTATAAGTAATCTGTTTCATATAATAATTTGTGTGATTTAGTAATTTGTATAGCTTTTTTATGTATATGGGGTTCTGGAGATTTTGAAATTACATATGAGGGAGCCCTATAGAGAGATAAAATATTTGTGCTTGAGAAGAAGAGGGAAATTTGAAATGATATTTTTTTTATATTTTGTGTTGGGAATTTGGAAAATAGACGTGTTGACTGGGTAGAAGGTGGGGATTGTTTTTACTATTTGTAGTGCATGTATAATATTAAAATATGTTTCTGTATATGTAGGTCAGTATACATTCTAAACCTAATATTCATGCTAGTAAATTTGTAGTCCCGTCCGGTTCTGAGGAAACATCGTCTTCAGGGAAGGGGGACGAGTGCAGTGTTATGGAGAAAATTGTTAATAGTATAGGGACAATGATAGAAGTGGTAGGGCCCAGTAGATTTGGGGGAGTGAAAGAGAAGGAGGACAAAAAGGAGTAAGAGATTGTCCTTGTCATATACCCAGATGGGGTAGATGTAGGGAAAGAGTACTTGAAAAACAAAAAGAAATTATAGGGAGAATGGGAGGGTTACGTGGAGGACCAAGGTCTCTGGTTCAGAGCCTATGTCTCCGAAAAAGGGAAGGAAGCAATATACTATAAATTTCCATGCTTGGAAAAGTAGAAGAAGGATAGAGGTATTAGTGAGGGGGTTAACTTCTCGTTTTATAATGGGCTTGGGTTAGCAAGCCCGAGGGGAGGGTTTTTGTGTTTCTTGAATCAGGTCGTATACGGCCTTAGAATTCCGCTGACCTACTTTCAGAAAGGGGTTATGAATGTGCTATAGTGCTTCCTTGCCCAGTTGAATGGAAATGTTAATGAGAAGATGAGGGTGTGCGAAGCACTGAATGAAAAATAGAGAAAAGAAGGGACTGCTAAGATGTTCAAAGCCGAAGATGTGTTGAAGTTTTATAAGTGAAAGTATATTGAAGCTCGAAGTAGTGGCTACCTGTATAATGATTCATCGAGGCCAAAATTCTTTGATTTTGAATCTGCAGGTAGACCATGGAACGACCACCTTGTATGGGTAGAGGGTAATTGTTTGCAGGTTCCAGATAAACCAACGCTCTAACTGAGCCATAGATATTATAACCCGAGTAAGTAATATTAACTAATCTTCAAATAACCGATATCTGGTACTCGATCTGTTACTAAATACTGTGCTCCTTGTTTTGACAAAGCCCAAACATTTATCTACTTTGGACAAGACCAGCCTATTCGACTATGTTGCTCGAGATTCGGACGAACTAAAGGAATTACTCAGTGAGTTGGGTATCCGTAGGGACAAAAGGGTAGATTTTGTAACACCCAAAGTTTAGCGAGCCCAGGAGAAACGAGTTATGGCCGAGGGGAAAGCTGTGGAGACCATTGCAGATGTACTGAGTCCGCCACCTCCTACGCCTCAGACTACCACGAAGGTTACTCGGAAGGTTCAAAAGTCAGTACAGCAAAATTCCTCTATTGCTAGGGTTGTGGTCATAGTACAAGAGACCACAAAGGCCGTGTCTGGTGGCGCGGAGGAAAAACTTGAAGTGAGTGTGTCTGCTTCTGAGGAGGTTGAGAAGAACTCTTTAAAGAGAAAATGTCATGGAGAGGAGGGTAGCCACCGAACTCTTCCTCATGCTGTACCTAAAATAAAAATGTTGAAAAAGAAATACTATCGTATGGCGGGGACGAACCCACAGAAGCTCGAGTCAAGGATGAGTATCTCGAGCATACGTTCGCGGTAAGTGTTTGAAAATTGTTAATTGATCGAACAAAGGAAACTGTTGAACTGGCTCTATCTTTTTGTTGTTTTACTAGTAGTTTTCCATGATGTTGAAGAGGGCAAGGCACTGCTTAGACAAGAGGAGCCAGGAATTCAATGCTTGACTGCAAAGTTCAAGGCACAGTCAGCTCGCATAAAAGAGCTCAAAACTAAACTTTTGTTAGAGAAAGAGATGAGAGTTGCAGAACCTACAGCGGCTACAGACAAGTTTGGTGTTCTGTCGAAGCATGACAAACTTATGACTGATTTGGTTGCAGCAGCCTTAGTGGAAAGGAACCACTTTATCCAATCTTATTATAACTTTGGCTTAAGTGAGGATGATGTAGAGCTGACCCAGAGTGGCAGGTATAAGGAGGTAGTATTTCCTTTGGAGTTTGAAGAGTAAGAAATTATTGATGATGTAGTTGTGTTGCCTAAAAATGTATTAGACCCGCCTCCAGGGAGTATAGAGCCAGTCTAATCTACTGAGCAAATATTGGAGTCCCTAGCGGAACGTACGGAGACATTGAAATCTCCATCTAAGGTAGGCCTAAGCAAGAACCTTTAACCGTTTTATGGTTTCCTATTATATGTTTTGTAGAGTGCTTGAGTTGGAGATTGTAGTACTCTGTATGATTGTACACTATTTTTATTTAAAGTGATGTTTAAAATAAGTTTTTCGTGAATGTTTGTATGATGACTAGATATCTGTAATCTGTGTAGGAGATAGAACGATTGAGAAAAACAAATTATGAATTGGAGAGGTCGTTGAGTATGGACTCTGTGGCTCGTATTCAACAGGTACTTAATAAAACTGAATATGAGATAAGGCAATTTAAGTTGAATTCAGAGAAAAAATTTAGAGAGTTATACGATCTGCAATGTAGATATGCTAAGATAAAAATAGAAAAGGATGAGGTGTTAAGAAAGGAAGATGAAAAGGGATTATTAGTTCAAAAACCAAAAGAATTGACTTGTTTCAACGACCCGAGTGATAAGGCAAGGTGCCAGAGTATGTTAGTAGCTCTGATATTATATTTCGAGGTCGAAGTAGATAGTGAACGAGGGTTAAAAGAAGCTTATATAAAGCTTTTGAATGAGAGAGGTGTAGTGCCAGACCCAGTTCGAGTTATGTTTTAAGCTCAAGAAGTACGCAATCGCCATAGTTTAGAGGCGAAAAAGTGTTCTGCTCTAGCTGGTGTGTATATTGTATGGGGTGACATAGAACCTTTATCTGATGCGTTTGGCTTTATGTAGGATCGGAGGGCCATGAGAATTGTATTTTCCAGGAAAAGAAAAGAGTAAATAGAGGTCCAAAAGAAATTAGAGGGTGAATTAAAGGGTTTGTAGGATGAGCTATTACAACACGTGGAGCAAAAAATATCTTTATCTACTCGGTGGTTAAAAGAAGCGGCTGTTCGAATGAAGGTAGAAGCAGATGTGAGGGATTTAGGTGTATTACAGAATAGCATGTGCCAGATTTTACACAAAGTGCAAATGATATTGAATGAGCATCTATATCCATCGCGAGCAAAAGTGGCTGCTCGAACAGAGCATGAGCATCACATAGACAGTATTATTGATTTTTATGGGGTAGAACTGTAGAGAGTAGAAAATGAATTTAAGAAGTTTGTGACCAGATGTGAGAAAGATTTTGATGTAGAGAATGGCAAGGCTGAGAATATGTGGTTTACCAAAGGTGCTAGAGCAATTGTTGGTGACATACCTAAGCCGAGATCGAGGGAACTGTCAGCAGAAGAGGGTGAGGAGGAGGTCAAAAATCTAAGAACCTGATTGCGGCGTAAGCAATGCCAGAAGAAGGTGGTGATCTTTACCACTCCGACATGTGGGTAAGGAATGAATAGGAAAAGTTTGAGATATAGAGTGCAGTCTTTTCATTTCATGAAGAGTTAAAAATAGGGTAGTCTTGGCTATTTCTCTTTACTAACCCTGCATATCTGCTAGACCTTTGTATACTTTTGTTGACGATAAATGAAATTTGTTTTCTATGATGATGAATGAAATACTATATCGATATCACTTAGATACCATGTTCTTCAATTTGTTAACTGTGATGTATAATCTATTGGTATGATCGAGCTATTATAAATGTAAACTGTGATGAGATGTAGAAATGGTAGCTGTTCAGAGTTGGTGTGACACATTACGTGTTCAAAACGAATAATTAAACGTTGAGTTAAGCTCCGACTCAGGTTGCACTAGAAAGTACTAATGAAGCAGTAGAAAGAACGAAGGTGAAGTTGGCAAAAGAGCGAGACGTAGGAGCTTGATTATCTGAGGAATTGCAGAGGAAAAAAGTAGATCTAGCGAACATTCTTAGAAAGATAGAAGAGTTAAGAGAAATTATAAGAAAGAAAGAAGCTGAATTTACAGGTAGCTCGCGGCAAGCGGATCAGCAAGGAGCGGAGTTGACACCAGCTTGGGTTCGTATGACAGAATTATTGGCAGAATTATAGGTGAAAGGTAAAAATGTGAAAGATTTACAATTCCAAGTAAATGTGCTCGAGGCGGCCAGGGTTGATATGCGAGCTCGCGCTCGCAAGTATGAAGTATTGTAGCTAGTTGCGGATGTGATGTGGAAGGAGATGGAAGAGTTTCGTGATCAGCAGAACGAACACATGAACATGTCATGGAATAAGATATATAAGTTAGAGCATACAGTTCTAATGCGGAATCTCGATATTATGGAACATCTAGCGGATAGGACGTGATTACATGACTTGAATATCAAATTGGAGGCGGATTTGTTAAAGTCCGTGAAAGATCTTGATGATAAGATGACAAATGGACATTACCGTGAGGATGAAGTGGAGTGGGCGATGTCGTTGGTTAGCCATATGGGCAATTTTATGACAGTGTTGGAAAGTTGGAATGCTGATATGCATAAGCAAATTTGATTAGTGGAGGAATGTTGTGCTCACTTGAAGGTTATGCAGAAGGAGGGGTAGAGTAAACTTAGTGATCTTGTTCTCTGTAAACAGGTGAAAAATGAGTCGGATGATGTGCATGAGAGGGAGATGACGACGGTTATTTTTTTCTTTGCATCAGAGTTTAAGAAATTGGAGGTAGAAAGTAAATTGGTATACGATGGTGTAGCTGCTAAAAGTGCATAGTGTGAGGTGGAGGAAATACAGTCTTAATATCTAGCTCCTATGGTGGCCAAAATTGGAGCTCTTAAACGGAGTATGGTGGAATAAGGAAAGAAAATTATTCTGGGGAGAATGCCAGATTTTATGTTTGAACGACTGCGTAGGTTTAGTATTCGTGATGAAGTCGGACCTTCTAATCTAGGTAATGGCTTGAGCAAAATCTCAAGTGAGGGATGACAATTGTGAGAATGCGCTAAGTATACTAAAGCATAGAATGTGTGAACATAATATTGTCTAGGATAGTGATATAAACTAACCTTTCGAAAAATATTGTATTTGTCGAACAACTGTTGTATAAGACGGTCCTCAAAATTGTGGGATAGTAGATTATTGTTGAGGCAAAAAAGACGTAGAGGAACATCTGTTGATGAATGATTCGTAACGTAATAGGCAACTGGTTTAGCCGAAGCAACAAACAAGTTGTAATGTATAGATGTTCAGTTTGGCCAAAGCAACAAACGAGCTATAACCTGTACAGATGTTCAGTTTGGCCAAAGCAACAAACGAACTGTAATGTATAGATGTTCAGTTTGGCCAAAGCAACAAGCGAACTGTAATGTATAGATGTTCAATTTGGCCAAAGAAACAAATGAACTGTAATGTATAGATGTTCAATTTAGCCAAAGCAACAAACGAACTGTAATGAACTTAGATGACCGATCTGGCCGAAGCAACAAATGATCTGTAATGTATTTAGATGATCGATTTGGCTGAAGCAACAAATGATCTGTAAAGTATTTAGACGATCGGTTTGGCCGAAGTAACAAATAATTTGTAATGTATTTAGATGATCGATTTGGCCAAAGCAACAAATGATCTGTAATCTGTATATAGAAGTACTGTAATGTAGGACAATCGAACACAAGTATTTCATTGGCGTAAGATTAATGAACAATGAATGTGCTAGATAGAGTATTGTTTGGCATAGTAGAAAGTACTCAGATGTATGTGGATCAAATATGAGTCTTTCATTGATGTGAGATCACCAAACGACATAATAGATTGATTGAAGAAAAGTACACTATGACAAATTTGTTATCTGCGATACAACTTCAGGCTCCTTGTATTCCAAGGATTAGGAATGCGCTCGCCATGCTCAGTGGCAAGGTCGTAGGAACCGAGGCCACTTTTTTCAAAAATGACAAAAAGACCTTCCCAGTTTTCAGATAATTTCTCGTTGAGCTCTTTGCGATGTATGGTTTGGGGTGGATTGAGAAAGACGCGGATTTGATGATAACAAAGCAGTGTACATTCAAGTTTGTGATCACTGAAAGGTTTATTGGTGAGGTGACATGTGAGGTGGTTCCCTTGGATGTGTGTCAGGTCATCTTGGGTAGCCCTTATCTTTGGGACCGTGAAGTAATTTATTACCGTAGAGCCCGCAAGTATCGTCTTGTGAAGGAGGGAAAGGAGTTTCATATAAATGCTTGTAAGGAGCATGTCACTACATCAAATTTAGTAATGGCGACTCAAGTAAAGCGGTTGGTTAATACGAGCGGCACGTTTGTGTTATTGGTTTGACCGATTCAAGAGGGTACGTCGGCTCGAGTGTTGTCTCCTATGACAACATTTTTAAAGCAATAAACCGATATGGAGAAGTTGCAAGAGGAGGTTGTGGTACATACTGTTAGGAAACCGAGGGGGAAAATTACAACGCGGAAGTACAATACGATTAACAAGAACTCGAAGAACTAACTTTAACTAAAGAGAATTCGAGTAAAGGCAATAAAAACACAACACAAGGTTTAATTAGGTTGAAACCCTAAACAGGATCAAAACCACCCTCCGACAAGCACGACGAATATATTATCACCAAAAGGTTACTAGAAGTTCCAGAGATCTTAACCTCACCTCTACTCTTAGAGATAATCCCCAACAAAAAACCCTAGAAAGAGAAACCAAGAAATCTCTCAGAGGAAAACTTTAATTTCTACCTTATCTCTCTCTAACTATTTTCTCCTATGTACCGAGGCCTTTAACACACACTCTGTATTTATAGACTTTATATTAGGTTATCAGCGAAGTACGCATCACGAGACAATTCATCGTTTTGGATTAAATCCCTGTACTTCGAATGCCCAAAAAAAAGTCTACTTACGGTGTCTATTCGAATAAGATAAAATCTATTCTAATATAATTGTTCAGGGACAAATATATTCGAATGGAAATAACCCTATTTAAATACAAAAAAGGTCTGGATACTTTTATTCGAATAGAATTAATTTTATTCGAATGCAAAAGTCAGTCCACCTTTTGAGCCGTATCCCAACAATTTCCACCTCGGCAAAAAGCCATTTCTGTTGCTGTATTCGCCGTGTATCCTTGTCGCGCTGCCCCTATGGGCAACTTCTCAATTAAGAGAATAACACGAGTCTAGGTTTTTCCTAGACCCACCAATCAGAACCCACCTTCTGATCATCTTTGTAGACCGTGCCATTGCTCCACCTTGAACTAAATTCCCCTTTCGAGAAATTTCCATAGCTCTCCCGGTACATGCAACGTTCAAATTTCCACTCATTGATTTGTCAACCAATGCATACAAGTTCCCGCTAAGAACTCCCTTCATGATCAAAAAAGACTTCCAATAAACCTTCATTACTCCACCTCCCCGGAGTAATTGTAACCCTCATTATCTAACTTGGAAAGTGAAATTAGATTATGAGTCATACTCGGCACATGTTGAACATTAGGAAGAACTACGATGCGTCCATCGAACATCCTCAGGCAAATATTACCCACTCCCGAAATCGGCCTTCGAGAGCCATCGCTCATCAACACAAACTTGTTACCCTCACACCTTTCTTAATTGTTGAACCATGTCTTGTGTGCGCATACATGCATTGTAGCCCCACTATCAAGCACCCATCCTCTATCGTGGAGAGAACCATCAGCAACCACCACGGGAAGCGCCTCTTCACCACCATTACTAGTAATCATTGCCAGTTTGTTAGTGTCACTTTCGAAGCCTCTTGCCAAACTTGTTCCATTACCTTTCCTCGCTTTGCAATCCGATCTATAATGACCCTATTGACCACAACTCCAATAAGTTCCTTTTCTGAACTTATTAAAGTTTTTCTTCCCACAAACCACCATTACAGAGTTTTCTCCAAAGGATTCGCTACCCTTAAGCCTTCTCTCCTCGGAAAGAAGCGTACTTGTAACCTCCTCAAAACTCAAGGTTTCATTCCCATACATTAACCTAGGCTGAAGATGCTTAAAGGAAGATGGAAGAGACCATATGAGTTGAAGCGCCTTATCTTCATCCTCAACTTTAACTCCGATCGATTCCAATTCCAAAACAATCTCGTTCAAAGAACCTAGGTGATTACCAACGCTTGTATAATTATTCATCCTGAGCGTATGAAGCCACTCCTTGAGGTATAAGCGATTCGAAAGACTCTTCATTTGGCACAAACTTTCAAGCTTTTCTCAAAGACCCTTTGCGGTCTTCTCTCTAGCCACGTTTGCCAAAATGTTCATAGAGAGATAAAGGCGTATCCCGCTTACAGCCCTTGAATCCAGATCTTCCCAGTCCACTTCTTTATCGTCGTTCGCTTTCTAGGTCGCTATACCTTCAACCAGAGTTTTAGGTATAGGCTTCCCTTTCAGTGCCTTGCGTAACCCGCCTTGAGTCAAGATATCTTGGACTTGAATTTGCCACAATCCAAAATTGATTTTCCCATCGAACTTTTCCACATCAAACCTGATCGCGTTAGAAAACTTAGATCTTCCCATCTTGCTACTCTACATGCCCCAAACCTCGCCCTAATACCAATTTCTAGGAAACCGAGGGGGCAAATCACAACGCGGAAGCACAATACGATTAACAAGAACTCGAAGAACTAATTCTAACCAAAAAGAATTCGAGTAAAGGCAATAAAAACACAACACAAGGTTTAATTAAGTGGAAACCCTAAACAGAATCAAAACCACCCCCCGACAAGCACAACGAATATATTATCACCAAAAGGTTACAATTAGTTCCAGAGATCTCAACCTCACCTCTACTCTAATAGATAATCCCCAACAAGAAACCCTAGAAAGAGAACCCAAGAAATCTCTCAGAACAAAACTTTAATTTCTCCCTTTTCTCTCTCTAACTCTTTTCTCCTGTGTACCGAGGCCTTTAACAAACACTCTGTATTTATAGACTTTATATTAGGTCATCAGCGAAGTATGCATCATGAGACAATCCATCGCTTTGGATTAAATCCCCGTACTTCGAACGCCAAAAAAAAAGTCTACTTATGGTGTCTATTCGAATATAATTGTTCAGGGATAAATGTATTTCTAATAGAAATAATCTTATTCGAATACAAAAAAGGCCTAGATACTTTTATTCGAATAGAATTAATTTTATTCGAATACAAAAGTCAGCCCACCTTTTGAGCCGTATCCCAACACATACTTATCACAAACTGTTCCAGTTTTTCGCTACACAGTCCAAGCTACAGCAAGCTCGCCAGATGAAGGGGCTGTCGTATCTCCAACAATTTTCCTTGATTATACAATATAAGAAGGGAGTGGACAACAAATTGGCTGATAGGTTATTTCGACCCCCATTACCAACTACTTCCGCTATGTTGGTTTCTATGCAAATACAGCTTTTTGTTATGTCAGGATATGATGCTCCTCAAGGGCGTAGTGTGTTTCGCTGAAAGTTACTGCCTGGCAAGACATGTGTTTGTTTTGAGTCGTTTCGAGTTGGGAAGAAGAGTCAGCTACCTCGTACGTTGAAGTGGTATAGCAGGGACATGGGCATCGCCGCATTCTCACCTCTCCAGTTCCAGCTTGAGCAGTAGCTCAAGGCTCCTAAGGGGGGGAGCCATGATCCAGGAGGATCTAGAGTTATTTGAAGATTTGTCAAAGTCGTTCGAATGAAGTTGAGTGTCGTTCGAATGAGTTGTCTTGTCCTCTGGAATTTTGGCCCAGAGTTATATTCTGTTTGAACGAGTTGGAATTTTGCTCGAACGACCAGGCAAGTTTTTAGGGTTTTAGACCAATTAGTCGTAAAGTCGTTCGAACAACTCTGGCGGTGTTTTGATTCTCAGGCATTGTTTTACCTCGAGATGCATTCTATTTTCCAATATCGAGTTCTCTCTATATAAAAGGGACTTAGGTTATCTATTTTTGTTATGTTAGATCTGAAAGAGCTCTGAGATGAGCCTAGGGTTTTGGAGTGAATCATTATAATCTACTTCATATTTTTAAGCAATTAAAGCTTTATTTTTCCCAATTAGTGTTCTTCGTGTTTTCTCTACTAATTAAAAGCTTTTCAATCGTATTATGGATTACCGCGTTGCCAAAGAGAAGAAATGAATGGTACACATGTGAGTAACTTACCAAAGTTCTACCTCCAGCTGCAAAATTAGTATTTTTAAGTTATTTAATATCTAAACTTTGTACACACCTATTGCTTCTAATTGTTACTAATCTTTCCTTTGATGTTCTTTGGAGATGCTATCACGTCCTATACATATTTTACTATCTATTTATTTTTTGAAATTACATTCATGTGTTGTACTAGATGTTTGATTACTTCTGCAATGCCTTATACGAAAGAGACAAAAAAACCACATACAAAAACCACACAAATTCGTGCCTTATCGGATTTGAAAAGATATATTTAGACTAACAATGTGATTTGGCGTTTACAAAAACAATACGCGACTTTCCAATTTTTAGGATGAGATAGCTATGTTCCCTATATAGGTAAGAGCATCCAGTGTAGATCACCTATAATTTTAGCTAGTGGTATGACGTGGATATGAGATTTGAATCTACTACAAAAACCAAACTCCTTAAAATGCAAGTTTAGTAGGTGATGTGTCGTCAATTTATTGGGTAAGAGGAGTTTTATCCTTTCCAAACACTTTCTACATATTAATTTTAGTTAAAAAGAAGCTCTCAACATAATAAAGTTGTCCAAGGTAGCTACCCAAAATTTATTTCTCTCTCCTCATTGTTGGGGATAAATGAGGAGAGAGAGAGTACTGAAACCCAAAATAGCTACCCTCTCTAAGATTAAAACTTAATTTTTAGCATTTTCTCCTCTTTATTTTAACTATAAGAAGACTAGACTTGATGTTGTAAGCACTATGCATTTCAACATTAGTATTGACTTCAACTGCACTACGTAACAAAGACAAGGAAATAACAAAAGATTATAGCTTCAGAAATCATAAGTTATACTAGTCCTTGCGACACATCCGATGGTTTATTGTCTTTGTGGCCAAAAATGTGATGTTATTAGTCCTTGCGGCATGCGTGATGTTTAACACCCTACACGACTACTCAACGACTACTCACTATTCTTTTCCTCAAACAGTTCGTACTACACCATACCCTCATTACTATAAATAGCAATAGTTTCAAATTTGAAATATTCAAACAATTATTGGTGACAAACACAACTATCACCCATAATATATGCCCATATAAACAGCATAAAATAAGTACTATTTATACCAGACATTTCAAAGCTAAATACGTACTTCTCAAAGTAAAACAGTTGACAATTACATAATTCTGCATAAAGTTCTTTATTCATCCAAATCGAGCTGGCAAAATTCGTACATACATTTAAAGATAGTTATATTTAAAGCAACCCGGGTGATTCGGTTCACTACACAGAATTATCTCCCCACCTGCTACTTTCTCATCATCTTCAACAAGTTTGTCCAATGTGATCTCCTGAACAACAGCCTCTCGAACTGTAGCATCAAGGATAAGAGTATGAAAAATATCACACCAGAAGTGGCGATCCAATTCTATACGTGTCTCTTTATCATTCAGCCCCTCCAATTGTAACGGCGACTCTAGCAGAATAACATCATAGGACAACAGACAAAAGTACCGTTCACACAATTCGGCCACCTTGATGGCTAACCTACCGTTCACTGCATGTTGCACGCATTGAGAACGCATCCTTACCATGACAACTTACAAGTAGGAAAGAAGAAAGGTTATGCGAAGAAGAATAGGATAAAATTTACCTAAAGAACAAGTCACTTATATAGCTAAGAAGATCTTTTTGAACCATCAACATCTTCTGCAAAACAAAACAAAATTGAATATATATTCTGCGAATCAATTTATTTTATTTTTTTGGAAAATAGATACCAATGTAAATTTACCATCCAAAAAGGGTGAATATGTGACCAGACCAGCACAAAAAGAGAAAGAAAATTTGACGAGATCAACATATACTTACCATATAAAAGAATATTTGACCAAGTCTCTGGCTACTATTCCTCACATAGTTCGAGCTCAACTTCTACAATTTTGTACATAGTTCGTTCATAAGCAGTTCGCATGCAATTATGCATATCAGTTCGACATATTCCAAATGGAGAATATAGAAGGACAACTTGCATAACAAAAGGTAAAGGAAAGGACGTATTTATTCCAAAGCGTAAAGATTACAAATAAGTTTTTTTTCAAAGAAAACCTATTTACAACCAATACAGCCACAAAGACGGGATTCTTCCGCGTCTACAGCACCAGCCCTGTCTTTAAACTCTACAGTCTCTTTGGCTAAGTTACGAAGACTATCCACGCTCGCCTTCCTTCAAAAGGACGTAGTGGAATTGACAGAGCCAGAAAAAATCTTTTTTAGCAAAATCTACTTCTTCTTCGCTCATACCCTGGTACATCGGTTCCACAGGTATGGAAGTAGGATCTGCCAATAATTGAAGCCCAAAGTAGTAAATTTTTAGCTCTTTAAACTGGGCCTGCACATGCATAATAAACTCCTCACAACGGGTCTGAGATTTTCTATTTACCATGATACATAGAGGATGAATTAGTAAGCAAAATATTTTGTTGAGAAGGTGATATTTATAGCCCCACAAGCTTATGCTGTAAATCCCAACAGTCAAAATGAATGTCATCAGCATACCTTGGAACTCTGAAACACTAGTCAAGTCAAGACCAATATTCAAGAATAACCATTGGAAATGAATCTTCCACATTTAATGCATCGGAGCTGAGTTTTCTCAACCAACACCACTCGTGCTCTTGGCTGAGAGGGGTTAAATGTAAGGACTTATTCGTATCATTGACCTAATAGGAGTTTGGATATCGACCTCCATATAAACAGATTAAATCCACGATCACACGACGTCATTAAAGAAGCTGTTGCAGAACATAAGGATCAGGTCAGTACACAATCATTATGAAGACTCGTCAAAACCATATTGTAACGTTCGTCATTAAAAGAGATAACGGTCTAAAACAGTCATAATATGAGACCTATAAATAAGAACAAGGAAGAACAAATAAGAGACATATTTTTTAACCTAGAAACTCTAAGCAACTCTACCCAGAATAATCTTTGTAATAAGTAGTCGCTTAATCAATAACATCATCATTTCTAAAATCTTGAAGAGAGGTCGTGGTTTTTACCTATTCAAAGGTTTCCACGCTAATTCTTGTGTATTAGTAATTATTTATTATTGTTTATTATACTATACATACTCTAATCTTCTTACAACTTCAGAACATTATGATAAAAACTTTAAACTTAAATGGTCTAGAGTTCAAACTCAATTTAAGAACTTAAGGTGTTGAATTGAAGCTCTTGAAGTGGGGTTCTGATTCACGAGTTAAGACTTCATTTCTTTCGAGTTAATCAGCTTGATTAGATACTCAAACCCTTACCAAAGTGTGAGAGAGTATACGGCAGGAAGAAGTTGGGAAGAGTCTAAGAGAAAGATATTTTTTTCTTCAATGATTCAAGTTAGGTTAGGTTTAAGCTTTGGGGGTATGAAATGAATTGCCTAAGTAAATGGGTCGGGTGACGGGGTCCCAACTATTAAGCTCAAAAACCATTGACCTGCCTCAATAAATAAACGGGTTTTATTTTTAATACCGAATCCGCCCCAAACCCGGTTAGACTTGTATAAAACCCACCCTATTAGAATAGGGTCAGGGCAAGTTAAATTATAGGCCCTTATAACTTTCCACCCAAAGAGAGGTCGTAAGATCGAATCGCGCGAGCTCAGGGTTTAAGATCCCTACCCAAAAAAATCTAGGTTGACCCACACGAAATAAAATCTTGACCTCTCCCGTGGTGGAGGAAGGTACGTGTTTATCGCTGTATAATACAGTTACTAGCTGTAAGGGCCTATTCTGAATCTCGAGCTCAAGTCTCAGCTTCGACCATCATACATTTACTCGATCTCGTCAACATATGATCACGTGGCACATTTATGGCATATTATGGAGTAGTTACAAAGAAGAAAAGTTACTCAAGCCGTTATACAACCATTATGAAGACTCATCAAAACTATGATTGTAACGTTCGTTATTAAAGTGAATAACAGTTATAAAACGGTCATATTATAAAACCTAAAAATAAGACCAAAGAACTACAGATTAAGAACAGATTTTTCCTATCAAGAAAGTCTATACGAAACTATCCAAAGCGTTATTTGTAATAGCTAGTCAATCAATAATATTTATCTTTCTAAATCCTCAAGAGAGGTCGTGATTTTTACCTATTCAGAGGTTTCCACACTAATTCTTGTGTTTGATTAGTTGCTACTTACTATGTTCTAATTATATTCGGTGTGAAATACTAAGTTCGAGATACGAAATTAGGCTCTTACATTTGGCGCCGTCTGTAGGAATCGAGATAGCTAGCCACGATTCTCAGAAGTTACAGGTATCATTTTATCATTACATTGGCTGAGCCAGCCTACCATATTGTTCGTTATCCAAGTTTATCTCTTTTCATCAGTCCACTTCAATCATCTTTCTCTCTCTCTCTCTCTCTCTCTTACACCGTCTCTAAAGTAAAAGAGAGAGGGAACAACAATCATTCATTATTTCTCCATATTTTACCCAAAAATGTCTTTGATTTAGACCTAATTTGAGAGTCAAATAGATGCAATTTTGACATCTCTAATTCATCTCTAATGGCATCAAAAACCTTAAACCTCACTCTCCCATCATATTCAGATTTTGATTCTGATTCTGAGAACAACACCACCACCAGAATCGTCGAGGCGATTGTTTGCATCTTCTATTTAAGGGATTTGGGATGCTTTGACAAGTGGTAACTCTGTTTGGGATGCTATTATTACGATTCGCCGAGGTCACTCTCTCTATCTCTTTAAATTGAGTTTGAGCTTCGATCGACCTCAAAGCTCTTGCAGTACGCTTCCATGTTGAACTGATTTTGAGAATTGTGTTAGACTTTGTTGATTCAAGTCGCGATTTAATTGTTGCGGCAGATACTTCTGCTTCCGATTTGATTCAAGAGATTGCGACTAAATATGGAATCTGTCAACACCGGGTTTTCTCGCAGTTGCGACATTTTTTGGGTACACTTTGGCTCCGTTCTTTAGGCGTAATTAATTGGGATTTCGTCAATTTGATCATGAAGTTTCGCCAACTTGGTGTCGAGTATACTTTAGTCGGTGACGCTTCTTCGTCTACTAAGCTCATTAATGTGAGCTCAATTCATCGTTTATTATTACGTGAGCATCACCGGGTTCTTTTACAATTGTTGGGCTTCACTGGTTATTATCGAAAGTGTGTTCAAAACTATGGTAAAATAAGATCACCGTTAACACAATTACTGAAGAAGGATTCTTTCATGTAGAGAGATTTAGCCATGAAGGCCTTTTCAAAAGCTCAAGTCTTCTTTAACTTCTACACCAGTGCTTGCACTTTCAGATTTTTCAAAAGAGTTTTACCTCGAATGTGATGCTTCAGGAGGCGGTATAAGAGTTTTTCTTATGCAAACTAATGGTCATCATTTGGCTTATTTCAGATTTACACAGATCATCAAAACCTAGTTTTGATTATTTCTTCTATACAAGGAGAAAAGAGATCAGTAAGGACAGAGATGCACTATAAGAAGTGCCCAGAGCTTATGAAACCAGTCGAGGAATTCTACAGAGCTAACCGTGTTCTAACTGAAAGATATGATCATGCAACAGGGCTCTTCGACAAGCCCATCGTACTATAACAGAAGTATTTCCCAACCAAGTTCCTCTCATATTAATTGATGATTCAACATCAGGCCTTTCTAATACTGACATCGAACCACACACACCTGAGATGCTACACTTTAACACCGATGACTTATCTTACAAAAGAACATACTTGGGGGCGAGCTCAACCTCAGCTTCAGACTCAATGATCGACCTCATTATTAATCTTTTCAGTAAAGCTCGATGATCAACCGCATTAATAAGCTTTTCACCATCTTCTAGCTAAGCTCCATGTTTGGCCTCATACCTATGAAGCTTTCTGTCAGCTCTTAATTCAAGCCCGTTGACAAGATTGTATCCAATAAAGTGCTCAAGGTCGAGGTACTCGAGGCTGTTACAGTTTATTATCAAACTCATATCCAATAAAGTATTTAAGGTCGGCAGAGAAGCTATTACCTGCTTCCGTCAACATATGAACCCCAAGTATTGGATTCAGTCAATCAACTTAAATCATACTTGGAGGCGAGCTCGATCAACATATTACAGGTCAACAATTGGTTTATCCCAATTCGACCAACAAATCTAATGCATTACAGGTCGATAATTGGTTCGCCCAATTCGACCAAACAAATTACATATTACAGGTCCACAATTGGTTCATCCCAATTCGACCAATATATTATAGGTCAATAATTGGTTTGTCCAATTCGACTAACATATAACATAATCTAATATATTAAAGGTCAGTTATTGGTTCGTCCAATTCGACCAACATGTATAATACATTATAGGTCAATAATTGGTTCGTCCAAATTGACCAGCAGATAACTGTAAAAACCTTATTTCATATATCAAACTTAGTATCTCACAACAAAAATAATCAAAGCGCTAAGTAATTACTAACACAAAGTTTAGCGTAGAAAACCTTTGAATAGATTCAAAACTATGACCTATCTTGAGCATTTTAGAAAGAGAGATATTATTGATGATGACTGGCTATTACAAAGATCGCTCTGGATAGTTATGTGTAGAGTTTTTGGGTAGAATTCTCTGTGTCAAATTTTGTGTGTCTAATCTGCAGTTCTCTGGTCCTATTTATAAGTCTTATAATATGATCGTTTGATGACCATTACTTTTCTTAATGATGAACGTAATGGTCTGATCCTTCTATTTTGTAACAGTTTCATTAATGACGGAGTGTTTGTTAAATCGAGTTGTTGATGTAGAGGTCGAGAATAAGAAGTAAACTCTTCTTTGTAGTTGTACCAAAGTATGTCATGTAATCGTATGTTGATGAGGTTGAGTAAATATATTATGGTCAAAGATGAGGCTTGAGTTTGGAGACCTTGAATAGGCTTGAGTAATCGTATGTTCCATCTTCTCATTAAGTTGGATGAGAACTGAGCTAAGTGAGTTATCAGTAACAGCCAAGTATACGGTAAGCTCTTCTCCTTCCTCGGGTGTAGTCATTACTGGTGGTCTCCCCGAGTAACATTTTAGTTCCTGAAATGCTGCTTCACATTCTATAGCCCACTCGATCTCAAGATTTTTATAAGTTTTGCCTTTCTTCGTCCCTTCTTGTAGAAGGTCGAATAGCCATCTACACCGATCAAGAGACTTGGAAACAAAACAATTTATTGCTGTTATTTTTCTAGTTAACTTTAAGGAGTCTTTCTTTGTCTTTGGTGAAGGCATGGATAACAAGGCACGGATACGATATGGGTCAGCTTTGATACCATGCTTGCTAATCAAATATCCAAAGAATTTACCCGATTGTACTCTGAATCGGCATTTATCAGGATTTAGTTTTATTTTATATGATCAAAGTATTTCGAAGGTCGTGTACAAATCTGTGAGGTGGTTTTCCTTCTTAAGACATTTACACAACATATCATCAATGTAAACTTCCATTATTTTCCCAAGATGGTCTTTGAACATCTGGGTCATTAGTCTTTGGTAAGTGGCTCCGGCGTTCTTGAGACCGAAAGGCATGACTTTGTCGTAATATAATCCATGTTCGGTGATGAAAGCTATTTTTTCTTAGTCTTTAGGCAAAAGGGGTATTTGATTGTACCCTGACACGGCATCCATCATGGACAATAGTTCATGTCCCGTAGTTGAATCGACCAGATGGTTGATGATAGGAAAGGGAAAACTATCTTTCGGAATATGCTTATTTAAGTCTGTGAAATCCACGCATACTCTGATTTTGCCATTTTTTATTTGGATTGCTACGATGTTTAAGATCCACTCAGGGTAATTAGCTTTTTGAATAAAACTAACTTCAATGAGTTTGTCGATCTCTTTGTTGATTTTTTCTCGTAGCCTTGGTATTAATGTTCTCTATTTTTGTTTGACTATCTCAGCCTTATCTTTTAAGCCAAGCTTGTGGCAATCCAACTTTAGATCAATACTTGGCATTTCATGGAATGTCCATGTGAAGACGTTACTATTGTCTTTTAGAAACTGAATAAGAGTATTTTACTCTGTTGTGGGCAAAAAATTCCTAATGTAGGTACCCCATTTGTCTATATTGATCTCAATGTACTCTGTGACTTCCGTACTTAGTAGCTGGTTTTCTGCTGTGTTCTTTGTAGTATTCTATAATTGTTATGCGGCATGTTGTACTAGTGGTTTCGTCACGATGGTTACAGTATTGTCACAAGCTCGAGCTAGCTCCTGACAACATTTGATAGTATAGATGTCGTCATTCCAATCGAACCGTAATGCCAGATGATAGATCCATGGGATAGCTCGTATGTTGTACAGCCAACAGCGTCCCATGATTCCTAAATAACGGGATTTTGTGTTTATAACGTAAAATACAACGTCAACTGTTGTTGGTCCTGCGGTAATAGGCAGTATAATTTGTTCGACACATTCTTCTTTGGAGCCATTAAAACCACTGAATGTCACTAGGCTAAACTTTGTCGGCCAATCCCATCTGTTCGATCGTACTTTGGAAGAATAGTTTGATACTACTGCCAGTATCTACCATCATTGTATGTAGTATGACATTTCTCATTTTTAACATGATCACGAGTGTGTTATGATGAGGAAAGCAGGCGTGGCGAACGTTGCAATCCTCGAAGGAAATCCTGCTCGTTGAGAACCAAACACGGAGAGTAACCGGGCTTCTTTATCGACCATGGTTAAATCGTGGCATTGACTAAGACATCGTCTTTTGAATCTAACCGATCTGTTAACTGTATGAGTTTCTATAAAATGGCTAAGGGATATGTGGTACTAAGGCTGTACATGGGTCGGGTCCGCCCGAGTTTAGACCTGACCAAGATCCGACCCGGAATAGCCGGGTCTTCAAACTCCGAACTCGAACCCAAACCGGCCTGCTTCGAAACCTAGGCCGAAACCAAAGCAAAATAATCGGGTTGAACCGAATTTTGACTCAGTTTTTACCCTTTTTAAATCAAATTTAGATATAAGAAGATAAACATAAAAAATTTGTATTAAAAATATATTGATCTCATCATATATTTGCAATCAATAAATTTACAACCAAATTAAACCAATGTATCTCAAGTCTTCCCAAATTTGCAACAAGAATAGAGAATGAGAATCAACACTTTCATCTCATCATACACAAATCAAACCCTCCTCCACAATTTGCAAACCCTACATTTCTCTTCGATTTCAAAACCCTAGCTTGTTTTAATGCTTCTCTCATAATTCTCACAATGACAATCACGAGCACTGCCATTATGATGATAACAATTCATTGATGATGTGTGTGACAAACAGATGATGGAGGAAGGCCTAGAGAGAGAAAGGAGTAGATTGTGAAATAGGATGAGATAGAGAAAGAAAGAGAAAAAGGTTTAATCTTTGTAACTTGATTTTCTGATTTTCCTACGTTTGTTCTTGGTAATACTGAAACTGAACTTTGCATACATGAAGAGAGAAAGAGGAGTCTGCTAAGGTAAAAGGGTTGAAGAGATTATAATTTATAGCATAAACTCGGTTCGGGTCTTATTCGGTTATCAGAACCCATGAACCGAAACCGACCCGATTACTTCCGGGTCTCAATATCTAAAACCGAAACCAAACCGGTTTTTATCAAAACCAGACCAAGCCGGTTTTTATCAATATCTAATATACGAGTTTCTCGTATTCTTGATAAAATAACAGGGATCTGCATTTCTTCGAATAGCCATTTCTGGACATGAACTACTCAAACTTTAAATACTACTGTCTCGGCGCTTATTTCAAGCCGTATAAACTCTTTGTGAGCCTACACACAAGATATTTTTTCCCTTTAACCGAATACCTTTTTGGCTGCTTCATATTAATTTCATCATCAAGGTTACCGTGAAGAAAAGCAGTCTTGACATCAAGTTGTTCAAGATGCAAATCTTCAACAGCAACTATATTCATCACAACCCGAATAGTAAACATCTTCACAACAGGAGCAAAAATCTCACCGAAATCAACGCTCCCTTTTTCCTGAAAGCCCTTCACCATAAGTCTAGCCTTGAATCTCCTTGAACCATCAGATTACTGTTTTAATCTGTATACCCACTTGTTGTGCAATGTTCTCTTCCCCTTCGGTAACCAAACTAAATCCAAAGTTTGATTAACTGATAATGACTGCATCTCATCATCCATAGCAAACTTTCACTTGCTCTTGGCTCTTACATCAAAAGCCTCCTTGTAACTTTTAGGTTCACCACCATCTGAAAGCAACAAGTGATTTAAAGAATTTAAGTACCTTGCTAAAATTCTTGCAACTCTCGTCTCCTTTCGAAGTGCTATTGGAATGTCTACAACATTAGGTTCCTCATTTTGATCCGGTGCATCAGACTCAACAACGACTTCTTCATCATCCACTCGAGAGGGTTCATCATCTTCAATATCGACACTTTCTGCTTCTTTACCTCGAATCCTTTTCACATGTACTTTGAAGTCTTCATATAAGACTTCCTTATTGAATGTAACATTACGGCTCCGGATAACTTTCTGATTCTTTACATCCCAAAACCAGTACCCAAACTCATCACTACCGTATCCAGAGAAAATGCACTTCATCAACTTTGCATCTAGCTTTGTCCTTGCATCTGAATTATCAAGCACATATGAGGTACAATCGAAAATACGCAAGTGATTAAAATTAACCTCTTTACTGATCCATGCTTCTTCAGGAAGTCCAAAATCTAAAGCCATTGAAGGTCCTTAATTAATCAAGTATGCCATCGTACCAACCGCATTCGCCCAAAAATACTTTGGCAATCTAGCGTTGAGTCTCATACTCCTCATTCTTTCGTTTATTGTTCGATTCATGCGTTATGCGACACCATTTTGTTGCGGTATTCTGGGAATAGTCTTCTGTTTCCTAATCCCGTTTGATGTTCAAAAGACTTCATACTCCTCACTACAGTATTCGCCCCCGTTATCCGACTTGAGACACTTCAGTTTCAAGCCAGTTTCATTTTAAACTAGAACCCTCCACCTCTTGAATTTATCGAACACATCTGACTTGTTCTTCACGAAGTAGACCCACAGTTTACTAATAGCATCATCGATAAAAGTAATATAGTAATGAGAACCACCAAGAGAAGACACCTTGGTTGGCCACCAAACATCCGTGTGTATAATATCTAGCTTTTCGGGTTTCCTTGATCTTCCAGATAATTTGAAACTGACTTTCTTCTGCTTTACAAGAATACACTCTTCACAAAACTTGAGATCAACCTCAGTAAGACCCTCTAGCTTTCCCTTGGTTACCATTATCTTCATCCCCTTCTCACTCATATAACTGAGCCGTTTGTGCCACGTACTTGTATCAATCCCCGGAGTAGCCACACAAATAGTAGAAATTGTGCTCTGCATTGTATACAACATTCCTTATTGCAAACCTCGAGCTACCAACATAGCTCCCTTTGTAACCTTTCAGAAGATCACACCAAAGGTACTCACATAACCACCATCATCCGCCAATTTGCTAACCGATATAAGGTTACACCCTAATTTAGGTACAAGTCGCACATTTTATAAAACCAATGTTCCCTCTGAATGCAACGACAACCTAGAATTTCCCTTCCCAGTAATATTACGTGCACTCTTATCTGCAAGAAATACTGTACCGAAGTCGCCTTTAACAATATTGGTAAGAAAACCTAGGTTCACAGTAGCATGGAAGGAAGTGCCCGAATAAATAATCCAAGATTCGTTAACCTTGTCACACGATAATAGTAGAGCCTCGTCAGAACTAACCTCTTCAGTAAGGTTTATTGTATCTTTCTCTTCATCATCAATCTTCTTAGAAGAAGAAGAGTTGCAATCTCGCCTAAAGTGACCCTTCTTTCTACAAGTCCAACACGCACTGAGCGGCTTAGACTTCCCTCTTGACTGTGATCGACCCCTTCTAAATTTCAGCCCTTTTCTGTAAGACCTCCCTCTTTCCTCGACGTTCAACATACTGCTGTTTGAACTCGAAGAGAGTTCATATATTTTACGTCTATTCTCTTCACTCATAATCAACGAGACTATAGTATCAAATTTGATGTCTTCCTTCCCCGATGAGTTGCTCACATCTACCCTAGAAGAGCCTACGCTCTCACCTCTTCTGTAAAAGTGATTTTAGCATATTCCAGTTGAGCATGTATGGTATTGAACTCACTGATATGAGCTTGCACATTACCATTGTCATTCATCTTCAAAGTAAACAAGCGTCGTAAAAGATGAACCTTATTTGCCCCGGACGGTTCCGAGTACATAGCGAGCAACGTCTCCATTAAACCCTTTGTCACCATAACTTTGGATATCATGTGTAGAATTTGAGATGACAGCGCTAACCTAACGGTTTCAAGCGCTTTACGATCCAATCGCGCCCACTTAGTAGCATTAAAATCTACTGACTTCATCTCAACTCCACCCAGTGGTAAATTAAGATCCTTCTGATAAAGGTAATCTTCTATCTGCATCTTCCACACTCTAAAATTCGACCCATTAAACTTTGTAATTTTTAACTTCTCCTGATCGGCCATCGCTCTTCACCACACAAGCCCTAATACTCGCTCTAACACCAATTGTTGAGAATCGAGGTAGCTACTTTCTCTTCCCTTACAAGAACGATACGCAGAAATCACCAACATAAGAAGTAAATCAACAAAGAATAGTAAGGAACACAAGAAAAGTTTCCCAAAGGAGAAAGTAAAAAACCCTTGCGGATGAAAAACCACTCCCCACGAATAATTCACAATGATATCAAATAGGTTACAATGATCTCTCAAGCTTCTTAAGCTTTAATGGAGTCTCTTCAAAACCTAGCCTCTCTAAGGTTAAACTCACCAAAAGATAGCTAACAAAATAGCCTAAGTCCTCTTTATATACTAGAGAACCAAAAATACAAGTAGCGCGGATCTCGAGGCAGAACACTAACATCTAAGGTAAACCTACGCGAAGCTCGTTCGAACGACTCCAAGCTCGTTTGAACGACTTTACGATAGTTGGTCTCCAACCCTAGAAACTTGACATCTCGTTCGAATGACATTCAAGCTCGTTCGAACAAGATTGACTCGTGGGCCCAAATTCCAGTAAGTAAGTCGACTCGTTCGAACGACTTCCTCCTTCGTTCGAACGACTTCGACAATCTTGATTCGAGTTCATACCCAACACAAATCCCAACCAATATTTTGTTTTTGTATTTAGAAATCACATGCAAGCTCTCTTCCAATTTATGGTTGGGTTGCCTCTCTTCTATGAGTTGTACTTTGAACAGCAAGAGGTGCACTACTTTGTTATCTAACTTTGCTTTAACTTGTTACTCGATTAAGTTTTGTTAAGCAATTAGCTTGTAACTGCAAGTCTTGTTGGTATACTAATAAACATCATCTCTAAACTCTTCAAATAAAATAATCTAAATATGGTTGTTAAACTGATCACCCAAGAATGACAATTTTACTAAAGAATATTTGATTAGCACAATTATCTGAAACAGGTACAGTTGTAACCATATAGTTTATAAACAGCAACAAAGTGAAAGGCATATTTGACCCCACTTATATGTATACAAGCATTAATCACTTTGGATTCTAGATTTGCTACTATTTTTTATGAGGCAGAATGCTGTAATCCATTTATTCCCGTTATGGAGGGCGACTGATGATACAAATACAATTGATGGTGTTTTAAAGAGTTTTACTGCATGGCCCAAGAAATACGTGGTTATGAAGGATAATTGATTCAGGTATAATAAACATTTATAACTTAACTATTTATTCTCCGTCACTACATCCTTATATAATCTAATTCTTATATATTAGTAGACCTATAGCTGATCTTTATATAGGAAAAATTAAAGTAAGATTCATGATTGATGTTCATTTTCGGATTAGATATGGTATGATTGTTTTAGTATTTATAATTTAATTTGCTTACACTCTTTTCCGTATCTTTTATACAGTTTATGATGGAGTCGCAGTTGAAAATGACTTCCTATAGTGTTTTGGCCACTGTACATAAATAAGAAAGGATTTGTTTTTATCTTTCTTCTTTTTTTGTTGAAGATCTGAATATGATGATTATAATATCAACTTTTATTGTATCAGAGTCATTTCTGCAGTAAAGCTGACTTTTATTTATTTGATGAAATGTTAATTTCATTTTTGTAATTTAGAAAGTGTTAATGATAGCGTTTATTAAACATTGTAATTGTTTTCTACTACTAATTTGCTGAGTAAATATAGCATTTAAATATGTTATGTTACAAATAATATATAGCATTAGACAAATGTTATGATTCAGATAATAGATAACATTAGAAAAATGTTATAGAAAAGATAATAGATAGCATTAGACAAATGCTATGGAAAAGACAATAGATAGTATTAGACAAATGTTATGAAAAAGATAATAAATAGCATTATAGCCTTGTTAAAAAGAAAAAACATCGGGAAAAAAATATTATAGAAAGTCAACTATGGCGTTTAGAAAATAAATTGATAGCGTTGCTCAAATGCTATTATTTAATTGCGTTCTAAAAAGCATTATTGTAATAAGGATAGCATGGGGGAATAGAGCACACGAAAAATGTTATCATAGCTTTTCATAGCGGTTTTCCAACGCTATTATGTGTTTTTTCTTGTAATGATATATAGATCCCGTAACCGAGTTCAAATTGCTCAACTTGAAGCCAGTTCGTTTCGGATGGCGGGTTAAGAATATATGTCAAGCCTGAGTTCCACTCATTTTAACTCAAATTTAACGGTTCCAGTTTCTTTCTTGAAAAATAAATTATGTGTACCTATGCTATTCTCTTTTTTGGTTGTTTAGCCTGTATCTGGAGATTGGTAACTCAGAGTTAACCCCACAACAAATATGGGTTAAGGCAGACGGATGATCGAAAAATTGAATACAACCAAGCCCCCAAGTGGTACAAAGCCGAAGGCAATTAGGGTGTGGGTGGGTACACAAAGCCCGAAGACACAACCTAACGCCAGGTAATATCTAATTCACATTCTATGGGGGTTTGAACTCCTGATCTCTCCCTCTGTAGAGTTAGGTACGTTGTGACATCGCTCCACAACATAGCCACTAGCCATTCATTTTTCATATCCTAGATAGATAGAACCGAAAATTGAAAAGCTCATTAGCTAAAGGTTTAGCTAGGCCTAACACGAGACTACCCAAGTTTCCATTAGATTCAAAGACTTTAATGTAGGCCTAATCCAGAAAGGCTTAAGGGATGTCCCCATCCCGTTGAAGTCGTTCATTGTTCAACTCGCACCCCTACTGATCCATAAATTTCAAAAGAAAATACATAGGGTGGACTAGGCCTAGCGCTTGATTAAAGACTCGCAAAAAAATTATTCTTTTTCGATTAAGAAGAATGGCACGTCTAATGTATCTTGGCACATAAAGAAAAAAACGACTCTCATGAGAGCTACCTAGCTTGGCAAATCCACTCACTTGTTTCCCTTTATATATTTTTTTGCTAGGATATATAGTGTCGTAGTATGTTTAAAAACTTCTACCACTGAATTAGCAAGCTTCCACAGAAAATTTTAGCATTTTCAGAGACCCAAACCACCTCTCCTTCAGTCAATCTCAATCACTAGCTATTCTAAATTTGTTGTCTTTTGAAGCAACACTTAAACCTCTGCCATATTTTTGCATGAAGGCGCTCCTAGAGCCTGAGGTGCTATGAAGTTATTTTCGGATGAAGGCACCTTCCAATTGGACGTGGACTATGGACATCTTTGAATATTGTGAAGAGAGAGATCATGCATAAATAACAAGGAATAGATTGCACAAATACAAAAAAAAAGCGCTTTCTTCAGGATAATTGGATCCCATTTCCCTAATAGTCCATACATATGGAACCTCCAAAACAAAAAGAAACACAAACAATGTTTCAAAGCGATAAAGGAGGCAGACATAGAGTTTATCTTGCTAAATTGCAGTTTCTACAAGTTTGCAGAAGGATCATGAAGATGATTAGGAAGGCGTGATGCTTTATTTTGTACTCTACACAAATTCGATTGGTTTTAATTAAAACAATGTTGATACACATCAATATAGAGATCAAGGATTTGAAACCAAACGAGAAAGAAAAATATAGCATGGAGTATGCATAAATAAAAAGGGTAGCACAAATCAAAGGGAACAACAATGTACGTTCACCCAACAACACTGAACGATACAACTAGTCTACAAATGAATATGTTCTAAGTTAAACCTCACTAGTTTACCTACCACTCACAACATATACCGGAAATCCCAATAGTAAACTGATCACATACAACATTAGTATAATGACACCAGACCGCTAAGTCCATCTACAACCGTGCAGAACCATATCCATTGACCCCATTCGCCCCGCTTTGAGATTTCGCAGCCTTCTTTCTTCTTATCACAATGATCCATGTCAAAGCTTCTAGTACCACAGCAATAGAGGCAATTGTGATTAAGACACCTGTATAGATTCTCTTCCATTTCTTCTCTGGGTCTAGAATGTCAAAACCTTCGTAAACGTTGAAGACACTTAGGAATAAAACGGTGTAACCAGTTACGTGATGGTAAATGTTCCAGTATAATCTGTACTTGTGATCGGGCTTCGGCCTAAGAAGCAAAGCAAATATCTGCACCCCAATATATAGACTTCTCTTAGAAGGGTATCATAATATGTTATAATACTTACATATATATAAGGTCATATGCATATATACAAAACATTTACAGGGATAGGTTTGGTATCAAGTTGTTGACATGTTAGGTATAATATTAGGTAGGAATTTTTTGGATTTTTTTTCTCTAAAAATCTTAATTTTGTTTGAAGATTAAGAAAGCTCACGATTATTTTAAGACGATGATCCCCATGTTGAGGAGATTATGAATTTAATGGTTAGCAATTGTCTAAATCACTGGAAATATTTCCGATCCACAGATGTTTACGGGGTACTAAAGGGGCGGGTGAAATTTAACAGTGAAAATTGATTTTAAGATGATAGATATACCTGAAGCATGGCAAGAACAAAGAGGGTGATGCCGACGTTCCTGTGGGTACTATGTGTAATTCCCTTGGACTCATTCCCAAGTTTCAAACCGGTTATCCATCCGGCGGTACCAATAACGTAGGCGGCCGTCTGCCATGATGCATGAAGGTAAAACCATGCTGGATTCGCGGACTTGAAAACCCTCAAGTACCTAGCTATCATAGCACCAATAGGCATCAAGGTACCCCAACTCACAGCATTAAGAACTCCATGAGCCTGAAAATATTGAAAACATTAGATTAAGTTCATGTTTGATGAATTAAACACTAGCACATCAATCAAATATATATATAACTTACGTTTTTACGCTTTTGTTTCGAATCCGTCCCTCCGGACGAAGAAGATACACCAGATTGAAAATCAATATTCCCCATGGATGTTGTATGAGCCGTGTCTTGCGTATGCATAGAGAGAACATTGCCAGTCTGAACAGGACCTTCTTGCCAAACATGATTTATCTTAGTACTCGTACCCGGAAGAACCAAAGTAGCGTAAATCGTTATCTCGGTACTCGTAATCTCAGCAGAGAGTGAAGGAACTCTGAAAGACAGGTTCCCTTCGGCCAACGTCGTATCAAAGCCTGTAACAGACGACGTATAAGCCTTAACGACCCCGTTCTCCTGTTCAAATGCAACAAGTGATTGTGCACCAATCATACCACCAGTTGATGACGGATTAAGAGCATAAACAACCCACTTCGACGCGGTTGTCCCGCTATATCTGAACGCGAGATCAACCGTTCGGTTACTCGCCTCGTAAGTCCAATGCAAGAACGAGTTCAAAACAGGTAAATCATTACAAGCAGTAAAGCCCTTGTTACTTTTAAACACTTGATTCTTACATGTTTGAGCAGATGATGAGAAAACCAATGACACCAAAACAAAAACAACCAAACAAGGCCTATAAAACTTACTCATGTTTGGTTATTTTTCTTGGGGTGCTCTGTTTTTTTTTTTTCAGAAAACAGGGGATCCAAACCACCCAGTGAAAAATAATGATCTGGGTATTGTTATTTTGGTATGAAATGAGAAATTTGAGGCAAACAGAGATGATTTAGGAAGAGATTTGGATGGTTTGAGAGAAACGGAGGGTGTTTAAAAGGACAGCAAAAGAGCTGTTGTTGTTGACCAGGTTTGAGGAATGGAAACTTCGATTTATATTATCGAAATATAGAATGCTATTATTTCGTTGTTGCTTCGTTTGGTGGAGATTTCTCAACAACTCTGTTTTTTTTACACTGTTGTTGGAAGGAGAGAGTTTGGTTTCCATGCTACATGGGGAAGGAAGAGTAGCAAATAAGGCGATGACTTTAGTCAAACTAGTGCAACGTTCACACGGACAATAAGGTTTGACTTTCTCTTTGCCCATGTTCATCTAAGTAGCCATCGTTTGTTAAGAGTATTCTAGGAAGATTAAGAGTAAGTCCTCCTGGAAGGAACCATCGCAATGCTTTGTTTTAATTGAACAATTATATTCTTTAAAAAAGATAATTGCATTCGCCTTACTTAATTAAGATAAATGCTCGGAGACTTTTTCAAATTACCTTTTTGGTTTTTGCTTTTCTCTATATTAAGATCAGGTCGTATGTTACTACTCACATCAGCCTGTGTTTGGTTAAATATTGCTTACTGGCCGAGAAATTGCTTTGACATCTTCATGGATAATCACAATGTTTTGTGTTAATTAAGCAATCAAATTATTTTTTCATGTACCAGCTTTGAGTCGAATGTTTAACGTTTCTTCTCAATCATACATTAAAATTAAAGTTAGAAATGATATTATTGACAGTTTCCCCATAGGTTGGTTTTGCTAATCATAGCTATAATCGTAACATAGAGCATGGGCAGCAGGTTTGCTATCGCTACGATAGCGATCCAAACCAAAAAACCCCTTTTGCATTATCGTCATCGCTCAAATAGTAATCATATTGAGAAAATCAATGGCTATCTGTGGCGAGCCTGTTCTGGTCAGGGGTTGTCAGTTGGCCCACTGTGTGAAGTATTAATTATTATTTTTTCCTAAACAAAACTTATTGTTAAATTAAATAGAGGAGTTGTGTGCCAATTGAATTGGCGTGATATTTTTTTGTTTTTTTTTTAAATATTTTTTTTTAAAGAGTTGTGCACTTTTATTTATTTATTTATAATTTAAAAAAAATAAAATAAAATTATTGTGCACCAATTCAATTAGGGGTAAACATGGGTCGGTTTTGGTATAAAACCAAAACTGAAACCGACCACAATATAAACCGAACTGAAACTGGACCGAAATAAATAGGAGGAACCGAAACCGAATCGAAAAATAGATCGGTTTAGTTCGGTTTCTCGATTTGCATTCCATCAAAACTTATAAATTTATTATTTAAGTCAAGCATTTACTTGACAATAATACATTTTGGCATTTTAATGCATTAAAAATATATAGAGTAATGAAGGGTTAAACTACATTTAGAGTTTTCTTTACTAATAATGTTTATTCTCGGTTCGATTTGGTTTTTGTCAGTTCCTCTTATGGAGAAACCGAAGCCTTAAAAACTAAACCATTTTGTTTAGTTCGGATAGGTTAGATTCGGTTTCTTCAGTTTTTTGCTCACCCCTATATTCAATTGGTGCACAACATTTTACTTTTTATTTTAAAAAAACAAACAAAACTCTGACATCTATTCCCACCCTAAATAAGATCACTTTTCTACCCTTAAAATAGATAGAAGGTTAGTGTCAGATAGAAAAGGTTAACGTCAGAAGCACATTAAAAGCGTTAGTTATCGTCAGAAGCGTTAGTTGTGAGATGCTGAGAAACTGGCACATAGCTGGAAAGTGTAAACAACCTTGATGTGATAAGACGACAAAAAACTGACACTTTTAAAATTGGAAAACTGATTCTCGTGAATGGAGCATTGTACTGTAACCCTGAGTAGGTTGTTTTCGTTGTTATAGTACAATGTTCCATTCACAAGAGAACGAAAACAACCTACTCATGCACTCCAAAGTATAGCTCTAAAGGTTGTAGGGTTAGTCAGAAAGCTTGAGACTGGTGAGAAGCTATAGCTAGTACTCATAGGTCGGCGCTGGGAAAGAGCTGCCTTCGAGAGCTACTAGTCGTCGGCAGGAACCATCGCAATGTTTTATTTTAATTGAACAATTAAATTCTTATAATAATAAAAAATGCATTAGTTTTTAGTCAGCCTGCTCAATACTTAAGGAAGGCCTCTGGGGGTATAGTAGTCTGAATTTTGTCGAGAAATTCGTGTTACTTAATTAAATAGAGGAGTTGCGCGCCAATTGAATTGTTGCGATTTTTATTTATTTATTATTATTATTACAAAAATAAATAAATAAATAAATCTGACATCCATCCCCACCCCAAAATAGATCACTTTTCTACTCCTGAGCTACATGTTATATTTTTTTTTATGATTTTAAGCCTACGATGGCTCGGTAACTTAACCAGCCCCCTTGTAGTTGCTCATAGAGATGAACCGGGTCAAACGCGTTTAAACTCGTCCGAGTCAAAAAGCTAAAGACAGTTGCTACGACCGAACAAACAGTACAACAACGTCAACATAAATGACTTAAAAAAAGCGTCTATTTCGAGAAAACTGATTCTCTCTGCCGGGTTGTGGGACCTACGTGCCGCCCTCAATGTAAACCGAGTCCAATCAAATCAAATACTGTACCCACCCATACAAATTGCGTTTTCAAAGATGCCCGATCAAACAGCAGTTTCCGTCCTTTTCATGCCATGTGGCATTCAATTATTGTTCATTCACAAACCTATTGAGCCCTGGTTCACTCCCTTCCTTAATCATACTTACAGCATAGGCAGCAGTAAGGTGGGTTGGTTAGGTTGGTGCAACCCACCTTCTCCTCCTCAGACCGACCTCATCAGGGTTATTTTGTCAAGGTGGCACCCAAATCATCAAAAAAAACCCATCTTGAGGGTCGGTTCAGACACTCACACGTGAGTTGTTAAAATATTTACGTTACACAATTGTACGGCATTATTATTTTTTCTCTCTCCTCTCTCATGTCACGTAGTTTTTTATGATTAATTTAATCTAAAACAAATAAGTAGGTGAGCACCTCAACAACAGTGTAAAATTCAAGGTCAATTACTATTGAGTGATTTTAGTTGGTTTTAAATGACTCTACTGCTGCATATGCTCTTAAAGCATTTACTCATTTATTTATCTTTCGTCGAAAAATCGGCCCATAATTTTACAATGGGTCATCGGGTTTTATTAAAGAAAATAATGTATCAAGGACTAAGTTTATATTAATCAATATAGTAGTTAGGCGGCGCCTAGTAGGTTATTCTTCTTGCTAATCTAAATCAGAATTAGTATGCAGAGTTATAGTAAGTACAATAACTAGAGAATTCCGACTTGGCTCCAAATTAACAACATTTTTCGGTTGAATACGAAGACCTTCTTTGGTTTTTCATTTGGAAGAACCACGCGCATATATCCATGACGTATGCGTTCATGATCGAGTCGTTATCGACTATTATTAAGCTTCAGTTTTTGTGAATGGGGGGATGTCATTAAACCCAAGTTGTTGGCAACTTGGCCTAAAACGTCTTTATCTAGAAAATGTCAGCATTATATGATCATCATGGCATCCTTTCAACCAAGATAATTAATCTTCTCTCTTTTCTTATATAAAACTGCAAGTGCCTGTATACTTATTGCACTTCAAGGTCAGCAACATACATAGAAAGGTCGTATGTAGGGGGCAACAACTAGAGGTTCGAGGAGAGAAGCTTTGTAGAAGTGTATGTTTGCATTAAACAATCTTAGAAGACTTTGATAGTCTTAACTCTTAATTATGAAGTTTGATAGTCCATTAGAGAAGAAGCCAGTAATAAACTAGAGTCGTGCCTCTCTGTCACTTAGCCACAATTCCTCAAATGACGCCTAAGCGTCTGTTCAGGTCTCATTGTAGGTCTCAAGGGACTATAAGTAACAAGAAAATGCCAAATTATTCAGCAAAGAATGCTTGGAAATATCTCATGATCATTGAGAGATAATGGTTTTCCTTTGAGTTAAATATTTAATTTAGACGACAGCGGGTTATGTAGTGCTTACGCATAAACACAATCATTCATAGAAAAAAATAATCAACACATGCTAGTCGTTTCAAGCGATGATTGTACGATCAATTTGTACGATCGATCATTATTAGGTAATTGCTGGTGATCTTTTGACCTTAACTATTCTCCAAACCTCTAAAATAATTATTCAAAAATTTGGATTAAACAAAGCCAAAGACTCACCTAATTAGGAGTGAGTCCTCATCTACTCTTCTCCCACAATTTTAATAATTTTTTGAAGTGGCTTACAAAAATTAGTAATCTCTTTTATTTGTCCTTACGTTTGAAAGACATCGAGAACCTAAGTTGTCGAAATGCAGACATCTAAGTTGACCTGTCACAGGTGTAGACATCCCAAAGGTTAAGAAGGTTCGCCGTACATGCTTTTCTGAGGTAAGCTCTGTTATACATGGCAAATTATGAATAAGTCCAACGTCATTTTCCTTGGATGTCTACCATTTTTTTCCCGTGCATTACACGCTCCGAGGCACATGAATTTTGATGGAAATGGCCTAGTCAATTTACTCAAGAAACTTTGGCTATCTATTTATGTGAAGCGGTACGTACGTCTCTGAGTAGTAGTCTCTCTACCGTTGTGAAGTGGATAATTTGCAAAAAATTTCACATGAACAAGGGAGGGGGGAGTCATTGAATTTGAGACACGAGCAAACGAGGTATATCAGTGAGTCTCTGCAATCATCGGTACGGTACACTTCAAGTCCAAAGAAACAATTAGCATTGTTTTTTTTTTTTTCTGCACTTGTTTGTATTGCCTGAGATCATTTATATTTTCGATAAATGCAGAAAATCAGCCAAAACAAAGAAGAGAGATGCGGAAACATTTATATCATTGAATCTGGTCCAAAGCAAACAAATATAACAATAGTGAAAAACACACATGAAGTACCTCCACCCCGAGGTTAGATCAAACAAACAAAATTCTCCTTGTAGTATAATTGCTCTAACCCAAGTAGGGTCCGAAGCAATCTCACAAAATAGCTTTTACGTTCAAATGTAGAATCAGTGTTCTTCAAGCAAGACCATTTAGTAATTTTCTTGATATACAGGACGGAATTCAGCTCTCCACGATTGGTCATCATCGCGCAAAGGTGGTGTGGTATTACTGTCTTCTGTGTTGTTATCCTGCCAGTGTAACGGTTGCAAAGCAGATTGTGGTAATCGGCTTTCTGCAAGGTACTGTTTCATTGTTACCATCTCCATTGCATGTTTTCTCTTCTGTTTCTCTAGTTGCTTCCTTATCTTCTCAATATCTTTCTTAGCTCCCATATAACTTTCCTACAGCCATTAACAAAAAGAAGTCCATAAATATAAGAAATACTATAACCCTACACGCCGCAGGATCAAATATACGAGTAGAACCTATAAGAAGTAACCCCATTCTCCCATAGGGGAATCTTTTATTCCCTTTTTTCAAATTTTTCAAAGTATAGTTTATTTGCAAGTTTTTGAAAATCATGTTTATTTTATCTAAATGTCTAGACAAAACTTGGAGAAAGTTTGGAGCAGCTTCAAAACTAGAGGTTATAAGTATGAACTAAACTAGATTGCAATTTTACTTGTGTTTTGCCACTTCATGAATTACAAAATCGTACTTGTTCCAGTTTTGCAAGGATTATTCTCCATATATGAGAGAGAAAAATGAACTATGAGGTGTGGGCGGTTTAGATACAGTTTACAGTGGCTGACACAAACTCAACACTAGTATTTTCAGAAAAAGAGTTATTAAAAGGTTTTTAATTTTAAAAAGACGCTTTTGGTTTGATACAAACTCAACATTAGTATTTTCAGAATAGGAAGCTAAATAACTAACATACCTCAGCAACTAAAGCAGCTTCTTCTGCTTCTCTCAACCTCACAAGGAGTTCGCCAGCAGCATGAACAGCTTCAGCTGTATCTCTAAGCTGAATTCTGAGACACTTATTCTCCTTTTTCAAGTGTTCCCTTTCTCTTTCTCTTTCCACTCTCAAGGACGAGAGCTCCGCAGCAAGAGACTTAGCGAAACGAGCACCATTACCTTTTTTACCTGCCCTCGATGCTGCCTTTTGCACCTCTGTAATTCCTTCCATGATCTTCCGGTGTCTTCCGAGCAGTTCATTATGTTTCTCTTGTAAATCTGCATAGTGTTCAACCATTCTACCGTGCCCAAGGACAGCCCTGTTTATTGCATCATCCAACTCTTCTGTAACTTTCTTTTCTAATCTCAACTCCATTTCCATCTTCTCCTTATGCCGTCGGTTTGATGCGAGATCGATTCTCAACTCATCAGTTAAGGAGATCCACTCACTTTCCATCTCTGTCCATCTCTGCCTTTCCCTCTTGAGTTCTTCACTCTTGTCTGGAGATTCATTCGAAGGAACATCTATAAGGGACTGCAACTTCATCCTTAAATCTTCATTTTCCTTGAGAAGTGCATCTCTCTCATTCATATCAAAAGGTACATTTTTTATGCCGTGATCGGTCACTTCTTGGAGTTGAATAAGATCACCATTTTTGTCGTGAACATTCACCTGCTGGAGTTAAATAAGAGCACCGTTCAAACAACAGTTGAAGAAACCAAGTTTTCTAGAAAATACAAACCTTAACTATATAACAGAAAGACAATGACATAGCTGTATTTATGGTACACATAAAGTTAAGATCTATGTGTGGATCTATGGTGCATACGAATATGACTAATGCCAAATAACCATTGGATATATATCATATATATATCTGATGGTTATTTTCCGAAAAGAAATAAGTAAGAGACTTTACCTTATTTCCTTCTTCCAATAAGAATTGTGGCTCATCAATTAAGCCTTTTGGCTTATTTCCTTCTTCCAATAAGAATTGTGGCTCATCAATTAAGCCTTTTGGCTCGTCTAGCAAAGTTCTAATCTCTTGATTCTGTCCTATAGCTGCAGCATGTTCTCTCTCACGTTTATATTGTTCGACCTGCATAAAACACTAACTGTGAAAAACCCCAGGAATTATCAAAAAAATCTTGCGACCATAACTAGAAAGAGCTTATTACCAGTTGATTTAGATGCTCGATTTTCGCTACTTGTTCTGCGCATACTTTTTCAAGTTCCACTCTCTTCGGTGATTCAGCCGAAACTTTTTCTCCATCCTATATTAGCAAAACTAGTTATTTTAGCACATATAAAGCAATCACCCTAATGTTCAACAAATGAGGGGTAACTATTTTTTTCAGTGAGAAGTTCATTAAGACAAGACATACTTCCGGTATCTGAGCTAATTTCCTGGAGTCCCCACTCCATCAATTGGCACAATCCCCATATTTAAGCTGCCTTCAACTTGATTAGAGGCATTAACTCCTGGCCTTTTGCAAGACGCACAAAGGAAAGAAGTGTTTACTTTATCTGAATCTGATCCCTCTTCTGGTAATGTTTGAACACTAGCATCAGCTTTATCACTTTCTTGACATGTTTTTATTGCCAAGTGTTCGAATGAGAAGGCAACAGATGACTTATTCGATGCTGAGTTCCTCTGATGATTGTCGATAATCTGCAGACCTCTATGAAGGCTAGCTGCCAAAGATTCGGTAGGGCCTGAGAATAAGTTGCTTGAACGCAAGGATGCCCGGATTTGATCACTTCTTTTTACTGATTGTCTTAAAACTTCTGGTATGGACTTGGAAGTTCCAGATACAGAGTTTCGACTTTCCAAGAGATTAGATGAGGAGGGTGTAAGAGTTTTTTGGATATTTCCAATTTTAGGTGAGTCACACAATGGTGGGTCTTGAAGGATCAAACTCTGTCTGCATGGCATGATTGAAAGGCTAGCTAATCCTGTACTATGAGTACTTATTAAGTCTGCAGCAACCAAATGGGTTTTGTCATTGTTACTGGCTTCTAGACATATTTTTGAGCTATAGCTTTGTTCAGAGGTTGCATCCGTATCTGAACCTTCTTCACATGAAACGAATTGAAAGCTTTCTTTGTCACTCAAGGACTCTTCAAAAGAATTATGCAAATTGTCTAGGTGGAAGTGCAGTTTAGTTATGTCCTCCTCGTCAACAGTTACTTCTGCTTCAGAATCAGGATCAATGGTGGGTAAGATCAGAGAGCGATTCAAACTTATTCTTAGTTGGTTCAAGCTTTCACGGGCATGTAGTCCTGTAAAGTAACCGCTGTAACTGTCGATTGAGTGGTACTCGGTTGATTTTGTTTTTATGAGTTCTTCCTGTAACAAGCAAACAATTTTCAAGCTTAGCATGATCACACCATTAAATTAGCAGATGAGGGGGGGGGGGGGAATTAGCCGCAAGTTAATTACTTTTAACTGGCGAATTTGATCACTAAGGTCGTTAACGTCATCATCTGTTATCTCATTTACTACTGGCTCATTTCGTATGCACTTTGCTCGCAAACCAAACCTAATTGTGCTAACAGTTTCACCTTTGCATCTGCAATGAACAAGGGTAATTTAGTTTCATGAGAACATGTAGTTACCCAAAAAGTGATTCGTAGATGATGTATACCACTTGTAAGAATATAGTTAACTTTATTCCTAACTTACTTGTCATGAGGAGAGATTGCACAGATGACTGCAAGTTTCGCGTTGCCGCCCAATGACTTCTGAAGAAGATATGTTAAACATGAACTTCTATATGGGATATTTTGAGGTTTTTCAGTTTGGGCATCATCAGAAAGAATATGAACCAAGTGCCTGCACACATCCAAAAAATGAAGGTTAAACTTGTACGAGCACTATTTATTGCCTGAGGATAATCTTTCAATATTATATAAGTGTCTGGGGAAAAAAAGTTAACTAAGAATTATTAGAATAACCAATTTACTTAGAACTATAAAATCCAAACTTTTAAAAAATATTTAAGAATCCAAAACACCGAACACAACGTTCCACGTTTTGAATGTTGAGATCAAAATGTTGTTAGAAATAATAACAAACAACCCAACATGCTGAACAAAATGATGTCTCCTAGTTGCACGAGTTTCAGATGTTGCTTTGTATTGCAACGTTGTTGTCGACAAGTTTTAGACATCCCAGGAAATGGTGTCAAGTTGAAAATACCTCGTTGTCTGAAACTTGGAAATGCCAATCATGTCTACTATGTTTGACTTTAAACATACTATTAGAGTAGCAAAGGACTTTTGAAAGTGAACCCCCATTCATTTCTGCGATTTAGTTTGTTAATTACGAGTTCTTAAAACGAAAATAGTATTTATTAAATTGCAATTAATTACTTAACTTAATTTAAAAAATAGTGGAGTAAACCTCTATCCTACCATAGCTCCAGGAACACGACATTAACTCTTTTTGAGCGGGTGATATGTATATGACTCAGCGGCGCATCGGAATCTACGGCCAAGTATGCTCAATTAGACTATGTCGTCGGTAGAGCAATACTGTCACCATTCACCTTCCTTAGATCCCTCTTGTCTAGGACTATCAGTGAGCAGCCTCGGGCAAAAAGCTAGGATTACGCTCCCCATTCACAATGTCACCTCGCGTAACTGTCGGGACGAGGTAGCCATATACCTAAGGTCAGTCGCCCGAGTAGCTAGAACACAAAGTAGTGGTAATGTCTATAAAAAGCATTGTACTGGTGGTCCTGGTCCTGGAGTTTTTGCCGCATTCACTTTGCTTATTCCAATGTTTTTCATCGTGAAAGAGAGTGATTTGGGAGCTATTGTTAGCGAGAAATCTGCGCTAGCATTCTTTTTTGAAGGTGTTCGTTTGGCGGCAGCTACTAGGCGTCTTAACCAACTACCCGCTGTCCCTTACTGTTATTGAATCTGTTTTTGTTGTCTATAGAACGAAAAGGCTAGGAAGTGGCATGAGCGGCGAAAGCAACCATCGGCGATAAGCAAAAGGCATTTTGGAAAAATCTTTTTAAGTCGAAATCCGCGCTCGGGAGTCAAAAACTTCCGAGGTCAAAAGCTAGGACTCAGTAACTAAGACCCTGTGCCAAAAAGGGAAGGTTTAAGTCGATGTTGCAATTCTTTCAATGACAGCTACAGCTTATGATTGGCTAGAACCTAGTAGCGTCGCAGGTGCACGGGAAAGGGTCGCCTGAAAGCTTTTCAGGCAGGGCCTACGTTGACTTGACTATCTTGTCAAAATAGGTACACTAGTGAATAAATCATAATTGATAACATATAACGATTACAGTAGTCACAGAATTATACCCGAGTTGTGCTAGAGATTTCTTTACGCTTTTGCTCTCCTTAATGCATTGTCTACTTGCATCATCCACTTTATTTCCTTCCATTCCGGCAAGATCAACCAAGGTGATTCTGCTAGTTTTTGAACTACTAAAACATTTTGATGAGGTACCCTGTGACATTTTCAGATAAAAAGAAGAAAAAAACATATTAGAACATATAAGAGTGAACTGCATCCCCATAATTTGATATCCCTATTTATATAATTAACAATACATATTTCTCAAGCATGTCCATATTTACTGTAGGTTAAAAATTGTAAAAACATTTCTAGTACGCATACATGTTCTTAGAATGAATTTCACCAATAGGCTTCAGTCTCCGTGCTTACAACAAAATCTTACGGTGTATTCCAAAACTTCGAAGTAAAAGTGGAACAAAAATAAAGCTTCACTGATGAATGGTTTACCTTGCACCAGGATTCTATAACGCAAGTGAAAATGATATGTGATCGGGAGCTCTTGGAGTTTATACTTGATGCACCAACCTTTCTATTTGAAAGTCCCTGCATCGCGAACATTCATTCATTGAATTGTGTAACATTAACAATTCTAAATGTAAGCTAAAAGCATAATATTTGTTCCTACCTTAATTAATATTTGTGTTACATCATCATAATTTATCACATGTTCTTCAGTCAGATTCTCAACATAAGAGTTGTTTTTTGCATCATCTCTTATCTGCGAAAACAAAACATAGTCATTTACACATCTTTGAACATGACCAACAAAAAAAGTGAAACAGTATCACAATTCATTATATACCTGAAGGTTTCGTCGAGTGGGGTCAAGTAAATCACCAATTTGTTCATTATATACCTGTAACAAGAAGGTAACAAAGTAGCTCATTATGTAGCTGCAGAGATGAACATTGTACAGGATCACATAGTATTTCCACAGGAGTTCCCTAGAAAGTTAGTTATTATTTGTAAATAAGATATTAGTGGATGTAGATATCCTAATTTGTAATAGATTGTTTGCATATAAATGAATTCTGGTGGGGGTCTCGCCTAACTCCAGCTTCTCATTCAAAATAAATAAATAATAATAACAAAAAAAAAAAAAAAAAACCTTCAAGCAACCACCCAAAATAATTAGAAGAAAAGCTTACTTCTAAAAAAGAGCATCGACATTGGTAATTTATATGTGTTTCTTCTGATTTCTCCTGCTCCTGCTAAAAAAAAAGCACAATTGAGTAAAACTAAACAATCAACAAAACCCACTCGCTCGGAATCTTCTATGTATAGCACATTTAAGTAAAAGCAAACTAACAAAAACACTCACTCGCTGAAACTCCGAAAATAGCATCTGGAAGATGCGAGGAACAATACCGTGATTGCTACTCGGAGAATGATCTTCAAGCATTGCGCTAGGTGGACCCCACATTGTGTAAGTTTTCCCACTTCCCGTCTAGTGACAATTCAAGGAAACAATAATCAACAAGTCCTAATTGGAACTCACACTAAGAAATATTATCGGGGACAAATCAACAGGTGATAAACAAGCACAACTTGGACTAACTTTGAAGTACCTGTCCGTACGACAATATTGAAGTGTTATAACCAGCTAAGGAGTTCTTCACTAGCGGAACACCAACTAACTGAAACATGTCCTCCTGAAATAACAAAGAAAGCATTTTTAACCTAAAGCGTTTATACCCCAAGTTAGAACCTTTGTTTTTAAAATGTACAAGCACAATTACCTGAGTAGCGCTTGAATCAACAACAGAGTCGAAAGTAAACTTCCTCTCTCCAACAGATATCGAGTTCGGCGAAGTTTTCCAAACTGTCCATTCCTCCCCTCTCTCACGCCAATTTGCCGGTCTAATCCTAACCACAACCTACCAAAATACACAATCAAACCCCAAAATTCCAACATTTTTTTTTTCATCAAAAATAAAGGTTCTTAAATTAAGATCATTTACCTTAACGGGTGGATCAGGCGCAACAGATGATTCATCTTGAACTGAGATTGGGGTTTTCTTCTGGAAATTCACCTTTTTGATTGGCGATTTCTGAGGTGCCGAAGGCGAAGAAGGGGTTACATTAGGGGGAGTGTTTTCTTTGCTAGATTTTGATTTTGATTTCGAATTCATCTTCTGATTGGTGTTGGAAATGGATCTGGGTAGAAGGTTTCTGATGGTTTGAGTCGAAATGCCTGCGAGAAATCGAGTTTGAGGGATCTCCTCCATTGTTTCTGAGATCTAATCGAAAGAGAGAGAGAGAGAGAGAGGTTTGAATGTGAAAAGGGGGGAAGGATTGAGATCTAAAATTAAAATTAAAAAAAAGGTAGGTCAGATCATGTGAATTTGAATTGTGTTATAGATCTAAATAGACAATATTACCCTTCTGTTTTATTTGGTTCAAGTCTAAACTTTTGCGAGCTTTTCCTTATTTTAAAAATAAAAGAGGGTTAATTTCGTCACAAAAAAGTTCCCATTTATAGCCATTAGAGGGAGAGAGACTGTTTGAGTTTCCGCAGAAATCCCAAAATCTCACATTCCTGTTCTGTACTCACCTGCTGTTAGGGATGGCAATTTGACCCGCGCCGTTTGGGCTACGCCCTGCCCCACCCCGAACGGGGCGGGTTTGGGATGTATTAAACGGTTATGAGGGCGGGTATGAGAAGTATGACACAAATCCGTGGGGGAGCAGGGCGGGTATGAGAAGTATGACACAAATCCCATTTAAATAGTTTATTGCTATTACCCTTAAATATATGAATAAAAACCTATATAAAAGAGTTTTTATTGAAAAAAAATAGATTTATTAGTTAAATAAGGGTGGAGATGGGATTTAGTTTTACAATGTGGGGGCGGGATGAGATCCCGTTTAACTTAAATGGGTATTAGGGCGGGGATGAGAGTGGAGAACTTAGGCGGGGATGGGATTAGCTCCCCCGCCCCAAATTCACCCCATTGCCATCCCTAACTGAATGAGAAACAATCTAGTGGCTCCCATTGCGCACACTCCAGAACTGCGCGTAGCTTAAAGTGTCGCGCGGTTAAAAAGTACGCTGGAGAGTGGAAGGCTGAGATTAACACACGTAAACATATCTTGACCGTTGGTTCTTGTGCGCGGTTCTGAACAACGCTTGGTGAATTCACCTTGGTTTTTTTTAACAACTGCTATGGGGTGGATTGGATTCACCCTACTTTTGGGCAAATCCCTCCACCCAAATGCTGTGGATGCTCTAAGAGGTAATTTTGACAGTGCTCAGTGGGGGGCTTCCTCAGTCCTCCCGTTGTCAATTGGTTTTGAGATGGAACCTACAACTCAGGACTAATCACAACTACAACTCTTGAACACCATCTTCGTGACGCTAATAGTTCTCTAAAATGTATCTTTTTAACGATTTTTTTGTTGCAGTTTACCAGTACTCAGTAGTCGTAAACCTAATAAACGTTATTGTGCCTGTTTGACCTCTTAGATCCTGAGAAATATATCTTGCTTTACAAAAGAAAATGTATAAATAGCGTAGGGTAGTTGCAGAAAAGTTCGGAATCTAAATTCTGATAAATATGGCAAATCAAGTCTGATAATTCTAAAGTTTACAGATCAATACTTTATTGACAGAAGAAGAAACTAAGTTACAACTCTAAAAAATTAATGTCATGCATTTTTTTTGCTTTTTTTAATCTTCACGACTTAGTAACAATACAATGTGTAATACGGACTGTACTTAATTGTTCCTTGCAACTAGGATTACTCTCTGACAACTCCAGCGTCACCTGCAAAATTATTACCATAGTAAGTTAGAAAATTATAGTCACCATAGCAATTAGCACAAAATGTAGAACGTCAACATAACGCCGTAACAGGTACTTTCTAATGGCATTATCAAGGTTTGGGAAAAGAGGTGTTAATTTATCTCTTGGATATCTCATAGGACCTAATGTCGTGACCTATCATGATATATTTCGCATCTAAAATCCCCTTTGTCCATCGTGATACAACATATATTTATCAAAATTACTTAACAATAACAAATTTTTTTATGAAAGTATTGCATCCATCATCATATAATAATTTTATTACAAAAACTGGGAAAATACAGCAAGATATATCACGCATCTTAAATCTAAGCATCCACCTTAACATAATGCAACTTGAGCCAACCAAATAAATATTATATAGCAGTGTTCACTTTATTTACCTCTTTAAAAGCCTCGCTATATGAAACCTCTTTGAAGCCCTATATTCAAGACATTAGTACGTAAGAAGTTTTTTCCAAAGAACAAATAGAGTTAACAAAGTACAAGGGAATATACCAATTTCTTGAATAAATTAAGGGATGATAGGTTTGAGTCTCCAATTTTTGCGCGAAATGATTGGATATGGAATTTGTTAATAGCAAAAGACATCATCAGTAAAACTACTTCTTTTCCGAGCCCTTTGCCACGACTACACAGCAAACAAAATAAACAAATTATTTGAAACCAGCAACACAAGGATATACAGAATGGTCGTCATACTCATAAGACTATATACCACAGTAATTATTCAATGTGACAAGTTATGCATCTAAAATGGATAAATACACAGAAACAGCAGTTTTCATGAAGTTATTTTACTAAAGTGTATTAAAGTTTAGAGTTATCATTAAGTGGATGAATATATTCTTATTAAGCAATTTGTAAAGGGTTTAAAAACCACTTAAGAAGAATCGTCAGAATCCCAACTTTATTTATTAACTCAAGACAACACTCTATCCATCATGCCAAGGCAGAAAAACAACAGCGAAAATATTCTGAATGCAACTCTCAATGTCTGATGTTAATGTTGCGTATTTATTTAATAGCCCTAATACATTTTCTTACAGATTTTGCTTATCTCAAATTAAATACATTCTTCAGTACTATTCACTCACGAAAAGTTGCAGAAAGGAGCAGATTCACATAAATAGGTCCAACACAAAATAATACTAAGGTTCTAAACTAATCTGAGTTGGAACCTGGAAATGTTAATGATAGGTCACGTGGCCGTCACGATGCCCACGTAGGCGGTTGTCTCTCCACCTCGCAGACCACTCTCTCTATTTTAGTTATTTCTATTTACTTTATTTTATTTTGCATGATAATTAGAAAATGTCTCCTAATTAGAGTCTAGCTAGAGTTTCTATTTATGAAGATCTCTTCTCCTATAAAAGAAGCCTAAGCTTAATATATTTCTAATGTTAGTTTGAGTGAGAGAGAAAGGCTTGGTCTTACAGAGATATGTAGAGTTTGGGGTAAAACTCGTAAACCCCAAGTCGTTGACCTTTATTTTATGCGATTAGGTGTAATTTCGATTCAACGAGAGTTTAGTTTAGTTTAATTGTGATTGCTAGATCGTTGTTTTCGCGTAGTTTCTATAAATTAATAACACCGAAGGTGACAAAACTGACATAGGAGCATATTTTGGTGCAAGTTGAAGACTTGTGGAAGTTGAAGATGCATGTCTTATAAAAAGATACTGCTCAAAAGTGCAGACTACTTAAAACTAATCTTCAGGAAAAAGAAAAGGTAAAAGAATTGGAATAAGGTGTTAATGATGGTAAAAGAAAAATGATGATCATGTTGTTGATGATGGTGACAATATCAACGATGATGACGATCTCATAATGGTAACTTCATATGAAGAAATCCCTACATTCGATTCTTATGCCGAATCAATTTTCTTAAAATTCATTGCAGCGTCATAATTTTGTTTTAGACTTAACCACTCAGACAGATAAAAGGGTTATATCATGTAAGCGGATAAGCGTAATTTCGCTATATGAGTTGTTATGTAATAATGGTGCATGTTATAAACAACAATGATGCTGCCAAATGTACATAATTTGAGGTTGAGGTTGCCTTTACAACTGAAGCCGTGCGACAACAGGCCTAAAGTTAGTTGGTTTAAAGTCTGCTGGAACAATGCCACTGTTCCTATGCATATTTATCCCCTAGACTACTACTAAAGGAATCCTTGCCACCCAAGATTGGCTTGTTCAGAGACATGTCCTGACTCACTCTGTGTATTTTGTAAAGCCTCAAATGAAAGCATTGAACATTTATTTACTGAGTGTGTCCTTGCAAAGGAAGTTTGGGGGGCCACTATGAGTAGCCAAATTTCTCAAGCTAAAAACTTCGTGCAAATCATTGCGTTGCCTTTTGATGTATGGTGTACCACTTGTAGAAGGAGAGGAGCAACATAATTTTCAGGGATACAAAAGAATCTGGCTATGTTCTGCTCAAAGAGATTCTTAAAGAAACCCCGCTGCGAGGCCAAAGTACAATGGGTAATACTGAAGACACTATAGTCAGCGGAGTGGACTGTACTAACTGGCCAATTCAGTCATTTTTCAAAACTTCACGCTTTCAAGATTTGCAAATGGGAGCCCCCACTTTTGATAAATGGAGGTTTAACTTAGATGAGTCCTACAGTGAGGACAGAGGGGGTTATGGAGAGCTTATTAGGGATCACAATAATGGCAATTGTGTGGTCAGCTTTGCCGGGAGATCAGAACCTAGAGATGTCAACTACTAAATGCAAGTTATGCATGCAGGGATAAAGATTGCCCTTCAAAGAGGTACTAAGGGTGGCTACAGATTCTACAGCTAGCTATAGAAAATCTAATAAATAAACACACCAATGCTCCTTGGGAATGCCACTACATGATGCAGGACATTAAAAGAAAAAGGCGGAGTTTGAAGTCTATGAGATTCACCATGTCTACAGGGAAGCTAATAGTTGTGCTGACCTAATGGCTGTTTTCTTAACTGTTTTTGGTGAAATTGTATGAACCCCTAACTCCCTTCCTTTCCTCCAGATCTCTGTCATAAATTAGAGGAAGCTAGGGGCAAGAACAATATAAGGACAATGTAACTAAGTTTTACTCATACTACCTGGTCCCCGGGTCCTGCCTAACCCCAGTTTGCCTAGCAAAAAAATCAACGATGATGACAATGGTACCTTCACAAATGAAGGTAACTTTTAAAAAGTTATCTAGGTTAGATAAGAAGAATCCCTACATTCAATATCAATTTTCTTAGAACCCATTGCAACATCAGAAGTTTTTTAGGAACCGCTTAGACAGAATATCATGTTAGCTTATAAGGGTAATTTTTGCTATATGAGCTGTTATGTAATAAGGATCAAGTTTTAAAATATCAATCACAGATATATCAGACCACCGGAAATTCGATAGATCTTCGATATATCAGAAAAGTTTGTGCATACAACTGATTTCTCTATTCAGTTTTTATCTTCGACAAGTTCGATTTATGCAATATTGGACTTTTCCGATTTCACTGTTTTTTATCGGGATCATTTCACCTAATGTGAATTGAGATATCACTATATCGGGTACTGGTCCGACAGTTTAAACAATGGTTGTGGCTAAAATAAATAAGTATAGGGGACTACCATTGCGGTTCAGCTATCATTATTTCTATCTCCGCCATTTGTGGGTTGTCCAAGTCATTCATATATATGTTCACATCACCAACCATAGCTGAAACAAAAACATAATATTATTCCCTTATAGTAGATAAAAAAGGGATGTTAATAGAAAGTAGCCATATGATCCATAATAATTTTCTATTATTTATAATGTAGTTAGTATAACAAAATCTTATTGAAATCACATTTATGTATAAACACAACACATTTTCCCCCCTGGGTGTATGTGTGTTGAAAGTTGAAGCATGTACTTGTCTAGTAGGTTTTTATACATAATATATCATTATGGTGTAACCCCCAACCGGATTAGCCTTCCAAATTAGTAAAATTCCGCCATGAATGAAAGAAAATTACTAAAACGAATCACTAAACACTAGATGTTTATAAAGCAATCAGTTAACATGAAACCCACCTCGCCCCCAGAATTAAGAAATCAATAATAAGAAGTTGTAACAAGATTGTACTGACCTTCAACATGAGCACCACGGTCTGTAAAATCACCAACCACAAGTTGCTTATCCAACACAATAAATGTGTGCTCTGCAACACCCATTTTGCTATATATTAAAAAAAAATGAAAATAAACGAGAAAGAGTGATAGGGAGAGAGATATTACTTTGGGGGTCTTGGGTCCAAGAGCGGTGCATCTCGTACTCTTCGTCTAACGTTAGTGGCTCGGACCCTGTGGCTTGAAGTAGATATGGATCTTGCATCCATTGATGGTACTTGGGGACATGCTCTTCCATGTACGAAACTAATATAACCTTCTCTCCTCCTAAGTTATAAGTCTCCATCCAATCTTCTCTCTCTTGTTCTGAGTTTCACCTTTAAGTATAAAGATTATAGACTAGAATCCCACAAGACTATGTGTAGCATGTGCACGTCCACCGATTAACACCAAACTTTCAAATGTGAATTGCAATGTATCAATTCCTGTAATAAAACGCTCGTATTAGAAATATCTCAACTTTTCGAATACTCTCGCATTCATATATAGATCACATACCAAACTACCGCACAGTTTAGTAACTAAACGACTACTACCAGTATTATGTTTTTACAAATGTTTCTCGCATGCATTTATCAACTCGCGCGGAACTCTTGATGTGAAGTGAAACTATACTTAAGGAGTTAGGGGCAGCTAGGTCATCACTCATTAGTAATGAGTCATTACTATGGTTAAATTGCTCAACTTAAGGGAAATAGTAACACATTTGTTTGTGATTAGCATTTTTCTTTCTCGCTTCGATTATTTTTCTAGATTGAGTTAAATAGTACCAAGCAACACATTTTAGTTTATACTCTTTAATCAGCTAAGGGTTAGATCAAACAATAGGAAATACTTCAAATTTAAAAAAAAAAAAAAACTAGGATTAGAAATCAAAGGAAAATATGATGGAATGGGTTTGAAGAATCACCTGGAGATGCTTGATTTCATGAATTCAGAAGTAAAATTCTCAATTAAGATTTTGGGACTTTAGGGGTTTTGGAGGAGCAATACACAGTTGAGATAGTTGAGACAGAGTAAAGAGAAAAGGATAACCATGTGAGCCCAATGTGGTATAGTATATTGTAAAGCCTAGGCCCATACAAGTTCCCTGAAAAAGCCCACAATACCATAGGTTTCATATTATGGTTCAAAAATAGCCCATGAAGAACACAAAGTGCACTAAGATTTGTGTGTCCCTGTGACAATGAATCAGTTATGCTTAACCATCACAGGTCGCCCACCAACATTTACCCACTGAAATGTGTATTTGTCACGAAACACAATCATCATATGTTAGAAGAAAAATAAAACTTAAGCAATGCCTTGAAAGATAAATTTCATTTTCAAATAGACTTGCCTTCAAAGTTAAGCACAATGTAGTAATCATCATTTGCTCACACTACCCACCACTCACTCTTTTTCAAAACAAACCCCATACAAAGGTACACTAGTTGGTCTTTAACTTTCTTCATTCTTGATCCCTCTTTCCCTTATTCACAACTATGATTAACCTCATCCTAATCTACCTTCTTCTCATCTCTGAAAACTTGAATCCAGGGGCGTCTGCGGCACATTGCGTGACTTCTACGTCAACAAAAACATACCAAAACTGCATGGAACTCCCTACACAACAAGCATCTATAGCATGGACGTTCTACACTCACAATACCACTCTTGATATCGCCTTTTTTGGTAATTTTATTTCTCCGTCTGGGTGGGTGGGATTCGGTATAAACCCAAACTCTCCAGAAATGACCGGTACCCGTGCTCTTATTGCTTTTCCTGACCCGAACTCTGGTGTCCTTGTAGTCCTCAGTTATATCCTTGACTCGACCGTGAAACTCCAAAAAACGCAATTACTCTCTCGTCCACTAGACATTCATCTTGTGGAGTCGTCCGCGATACTTTACGGTGGTAAAATGGCAACAATTCACAATGGTGCTGCGGTACAAATATATGCAACCATTAAACTCGAACCAAACGAGACTAAGATCAATCTCGTTTGGAACCGTGGTTTATATGTACAAAGTTACTCCCCTACAATCCATCCTACAAGTGTCAACGACCTATCGTCTGTTGCCACTGTCGATGTATTATCAGGTGTTTCTGCTCCCCACCATGAAAATACGTACACAATGAAAAATGTACATGGGGTACTAAACGCAATCTCATGGGGTTTATTACTACCCATTGGAGCAGTCACGGCTCGTTACTTTCGTCACATGAAATCAGTAGGAGTTTCATGGTTTTACGCTCACGCCGGAATCCAATTGTCCGCCTTCGTTCTTGGGACGACGGGGTTTGCAATCGGTATTCGACTAGGGGATATGTCTCCTGGTGTAGTCTACGGGATACACCGCAATCTTGGCATTGCTGCGTTTTGCTTAGGGGGTTTACAAACATTGGCATTGCTGTTTCGGCCCAAAACCACAAATAAATTTCGTAAATATTGGAAATCTTACCATCATTTTGTAGGGTATGGTTGTGTAGTATTAGGGGTGGTGAATGTTTTTCAAGGGTTTGAGGTTATGGGTTTAAGTGGGTCTTATGCTAAGTTAGGGTATTGTTTAGCTCTGTCTACAACAATTGGTGCTTGTGTAGCCTTAGAGGTGAATAGTTGGGTAATATTTTGCAGGAAAGCTAAAGAGGAGAATATGAGAAGAGAAGGATTTGTGGGAGGGTTTGAGAAGGAAAGTGTTAGCAGTAATAAATGAAAATTATATCCGTGTATACCACAAATTTTCCAATTGTTCAAAACAAAAAAGTAATAAATTTCTAGATTGCGAGCAATGTATACGACAAATTTTCTAATTGTTAGAGCATCTCCAAGGTTTGGGTTGGGTTGGGTTTGTTTTGTCAACCAAAACTCAAATGCCTCCAGAAACACGAAGAACACCAATTGGTTTGGAAAAAAAATAGAGAATTTGATTACTTAAAACGAAGTAATTACAAGAAGAAAACTCTTAAACCCTAGGCTTCTCCCAGAACTCTTTCAGATCTAACATAACCTAGAAAATAACCCTAGTTCCCTTTATATACTATGAAACTCAAAATTACAAAATAGAACGCATCTCGAGGCAAAACAATGCCTGAGAATCAAAACACCGCCAAAGTCGTTCGAATAAACTAGGAAGTCGTTCAAACGACTTTACGACTAATTGGTCTAAACCCTAGAAAAGTTGTCTGGTCGTTCGAACGAAACCAAACTCGTTCGAACGAAAATATGGCTCTGGGCCAAAATTCCAAAGATATGAAAACTCGTTTGAAAGACACTCAACTTCGTTCGAACAAAATATGGTTCTGGGCCAAAATTCCATAGGACATGTCAACTCGTTCGAATGACACTCAACTTCGTTCGAACGACTTTGACAAATCTTCAAAAATACTAGATCCTCCTAGATCATGGCTACCCCCTTTAGGAGACTTGAGCTCCTGCTCAAGCTAGAATTGGAGATGTGGGAACGCGGCGATGCCCAATTCCCTGTTGTACCACTTCGACTTACTTGGTATCTGACCCTTCTTCCCAACTCGGAATGAATCAATAGTACCCCGTTTGGTAGTATGAACCTTCCGCTCTAGAATACCATCCTCCGTCAACGGATCTTCTCTTTCCATCCATAAGTCATCAACTGACGGTAGGTGAGTATCGATTGCAGAGTCTTCATCCAAAAGAAACGGCTCAAAGAGCTTTAAATACTCTGCATTAATCACCGAATACATCTTCATGAAAGGTGGTAAATTCAACTGGAATGCATTGTCACCAATCTTCTTGAGTATCAAAAACGGATTATAACGGAAAGACTTGAGCTTCTTACCTTCCCCCTTAAGCCGTTCCTTACCCAAATACAACCGAACGAGATCGCCCTCATGAAAAGTACACTCAACCCTATGCTTGTCGTGGCGAGCCTTATACTTTGCTTGAGTCTTCTTCAACTAAGCTTCAACCACCTCATAAACCTTGCTGATCTTCTCAATGAAACGCTGAGCTTTAATCTACTTTTCTTACTCCTTCCCTGACACCATCTTGTCGCCAAGACTAAATACCAAATCAAAAGGGATTTGGGGCAAGTACCTCAAACAAACTTTAAAAGGAGACTTCAACATGGAACCATGAATTGCCCGGTTGAACGCAAACTGAAGATACGGTAAACTCTCACCCCAAGCCATAAGATGCTTAGAATGGAATCCCCATAATAAATGTACCAAAGTACGATTAATGACCTTTGTTTGCCCGTCAGTCTGCGGATGAAAAGCGGTACTTCTCTTCAACTTAGTGTCCATCATCCCCCATAACGATCTCCAAAAATACCCTAAAAAATGGCTATCCCAATCAAAAATAATGTAATAAGGGAGCCCAAAATACCTCCAGACGTCTCTGAAAAACAATCGCATTGCTCCTTCCCCTGTGACCGCCTACTGGCATAGAATAAGAACAATCATCTTGTTGAATCGATCCACCACCACAAACAAATAGTCATTCTTATACCTGGTCATGGGCAAACCACCCATAAAATCCATCAAAATTTTCTCCCAAGGTCGACTAGGAACTGGCAATGGTAAGTATAGTCTTATCTTTCTATTGTAAGGTTTCGATGTCTTGCATAGCACGCAACCACAAACCACACGAGCAGCATCCACCTGCATCTTCAGCCAATAAACTATGCATTGGGGGCAACCCTTTTACAGGATGGAAAGCCGGTTGCTTACCATTCTGAGATGTTTACAGGAGCAGTACACAACTATCCTACCTACGATAAAGGAGTTATACGCACTATATCAATCAGTTAAGCATTGCCGGAGTTACTTATTGGGGAAGGAGGTTGTGGTACATTCCAATCACAAACTGTTACAATACTTATCTACGCAGTTCAAGCTTCAGCAAGCTCTCGCCATATGAAGTGGATGGCGTACCTTCAGCAGTTTACCTTATTGATCAAGTATAAGAAAAAAGTAGACAGTGAGATGGCTGATATGTTATCTCGACCCCCATTACCAACTATTTCCGCTTTGTTGGTAGTTATGTAGATCCAACCGATTGTCTTTTCTGAGTACATTTTAGGGTATGACGACGACAAGAAGCTCAGTGTAATTTAAGTGAAGTTGTTGCAGGACAAGACGTGCGAGTATGTTATGAAGGATGGTTTGATTTACATGGGCAGTCTACTATGTATTCCTGAGGGTGGAGACCGTTTGCAGTGGATTCGAGAGGCACATTCTTCCCGGGTGGCAGATCATTTTGGGGTTGAGAAGACTCTTTCAAATTTGCGACGTTATGTTTATTGGCTGAAGATACAGGTGGATGCTGCTCGGATGGTTGCGTGCTATGCAAGACATCGAAACCTTACAATAGAAAGATATGACTATACTTACCATTGCCAGTTCCTAGTCGACCTTGGGAGAAAAATTTGATGGATTTTATGGGTGGTTTTCCCATGACCAGGTGTAAGAATGACTATTTGTTTGTGGTGGTGGATCGATTCAGCAAGATGATTGTTCTTATTCCATGCCAGTAGACGGTCACAGGGGAAGGAGCAACACGATTGTTTTTCAGAGACGTCTAGAGGTATTTCGGGCTCCCTTCTTCTATTATTTATGATAGGGATAACCACTTTTTGGGGTATTTCATGAGATCGTTATGGGGGATGATGGACACTAAGTTGAAGAAAAGTACCATTTTTCATCCGCAGACAGACGGGCAAATAGAGGTTGTTAACCGCACTTTGGTACATTTATTACGAGGATTCCATTCTAAGCAACTTAAGACTTGGGATAAGAGTTTACCGTATCTTTAGTTTGCATTCAACCGGGGGATTCATGGTTCCACGTTGAAGTCTCATTTTGAAGTTTGTTTGGGGTACTTGCCGCGAAGCGCTTTTGATTTGGCGTTTAGTCTTGGCGATAAGATGGTGTCAAAGAAGGAGGAAGATGAGTAGGTTAAAGCTCAGCGTTTCATTGAGAAGATCAGCAAGGTTCATGAGGTGGTTGAAGCTCAATTGAAGAAGACTCAAACGCAGTATAAGGCTTGCCAAGACAAGCATAGGGTTGAATGAACTTTTCTTGAGGGCAACCTCGTTTGGTTGCATTTGGGTAAGGAACGGCATAAGGGGGAAGGTAAGAAGCTCAAGCCTATCCGTTATGGTCCATTTTTGATAATCAAGAAGATTGGTTACAATGCATTCTATTTGAATTTTCTACCTTTCATGAAGATGTATTCGGTGATTAATGCCGAGCATTTGAAGCTGTTTGAGCCGTCTCTTTTGGATGAAGACTCTGCAATCGATACTCACCTACCGTCAGTTGATGACTTATGGATGGAAAGAGAATATTCGTTGCCAGAGGATGGTATTCTAGAGCGGAAGGTTCATACTACAAGACGAGGTGTTATTGATTCGTTCAAAGTTGGGTAGAAGGGTTAGCTATCGAGTAAGTCGAAGTGGTATAACAGAGAATTGGGCATCGCCACGTTCCCACATCTCCAGTTCTAGCTTGAGCATAAGCTCAAGGCTCCTAAAGGGGGGAGCCATAATCCCGGAGGATCTGATGTTATTTGAAGATTTGTAAAAGTCGTTCGAACGAAGTTGAGTGTCGTTCGAACGAGTTGACATGTCCTCTTGAAATTTTTCCCAGAGCCACTTTTCATTCGAGCGAGGTTGAGTGTCATTCGAACGAGTTGGTCTACTTTTTTAGGGTTTGGACCAATTAGGAGTAAAGTCGTTTGAACGACTCCCTAGTTCGTTCGAACAACTCCCTAGTTCGTTCGAGCGACTTTGGCAGTGTTTTGGAATCTCTGGCATTGTTTTGCCTCAAGATCCACTCTTTTATGATTTTCGTTTTCCCTATTATATAAATAAAACTTAGGTTATTTTCTATGTTATGTTAGATCTAAAGAAAGTTATGAGAGAAGCCTAGGGATTAAGAGTTTTCATTGCAATTACTTCAAGTTTAAGTAATTGAATCTTTATTTTTCCAATTATTATTAGTGTTCTTCGTTCTTTCTTCTAACTAAAGCTTCTCAATCGGATTGTAGATTAAGAGAAACACGAAGAACACCAATTAGTTTGGAAAAAATAGAGAATTTGATTACTTAAAACGAAGTAATTACAAGAAGAAAACTCTCAAACCCTAGGCTTTTCTCAGAACTCTTTCAGATCTAACATAGCCTAGAAAATAACCCTAGTTCACTTTATATACTATGGAACTCAAAATTACAAAATAGAACGCATCTCGAGGCAAAACAATGCCTGAGAATCAAAACACCGCTAGAGTCGGTTAAACAAACTAGGAAGTCGTTCGATCGAAACCAATCTCATTCGAATGAAAATATGGCTCTGGGCCAAAATTCCAAAGGATATGACAACTCGTTCGAACGACACTCAAATTCATTCGAATGAAATATGGCTCTGGGCCAAAATTCCATAGGACATGTCAACTCGTTCGAATGACTTTGAAAAATCTTTAAAAGCACTAAATCCTCCTAGATCACATACCCCACTTCCATTTACCATGCCGCAAGGGGATACCTTCGAAGGACAGTATCAAAATCCCTTTACCCTCTCTCAACAGCAACCTCAGGCGTTTAGCCTGTACTATTAACATTATCCGGTCACTCAACCTCAAGGTTTTCAACCTCCAAATTACTTTCAAAACTACTTATTCAATGGTGAATCTACTCAGCACAATCCAAGTGGCGCAAATGCGTCAATATCGGTCGAAGCGGTGGCGCCCGAGAAAGAAAAAGGAAAAGGAAGAAAGAAAAAATACCCTCAAAGCAAAGACAAAACGTGCAAGTACCGGATGATGCTAAGTTTTTGAGTGAAACGAATGATGCTAGACTTCATTGGATGGATGCGGACTTCACGTGTCTCGCAAGGGCGTTGGTAGCGGCTTTTGTTCAGACCACAGGGCGCACAAATGGTTTTACTTTTTATCAAAAGGTCAACATTGCCTTTAATATAAACCCTGAGTGCCCCATACGACGATCATGTGGGTCGACCAAATCTTAGTAGTATCCCCTTAATGCATAATATATGTGTGACGTACAAGGGGATAGTTGTTCCAGGACAATTTCAGCACGAGAGCGGAAAAATTGATGAAGATCGGGTATGTTCTAATTTAATTTAACTCAATTTCGTTTATTTTTCTTGGATATACACGTTATTTATTTGGTAATTTTACGATTTGTAGGAAAATGATGCATACATGATCTATCAAGGTATGAATAGCGGCAATGACTCAAAACACCATAAAGCGTATAAGATTTTGGCACCAGAACCGCGATGGGCCAACCTAAAGGATGTTGAGTTGAACCATACGGGGAATGTACATAGAAATGTAGTCAAAAAAATATTGCAGAATTCTTCTCTGGAGAACTCGATCGGATCAAACAACCTATCGGAGGATCCCGACTATCCACCTATACCTCAATTCTCTCTCCAAAATTCTAAATTGGATGGTTCGTTGTATTAGAGTGGAACAAGGCCCATCGGCCAAAAACTTTTTAAAAAGAACCTTGCAACAGCAAAGACCTTGGATGAAGTTATTGCATCTAATAGTGGTATCCAAGCAATACTTACAGAGATGAGGTTGGAGAAAGACAAGCATAACAAGAAAAGGAAAGAAGAAGAGCGGAAGCAAATCAACAATGGGAAGTCAAAATGGATTTGGAACAAGCAAGGGAAGATCGCAAAATCATGGATAAAGACCTGAGTAATCTTTTTGGACATGTATTGCAATACTATCAGTAAAGGCAAGCTGAGGTTATGGAATGTATGAACAAAAATAACAGACCAAGTACCGGTTCAGGTTATTAAATATAACTTAACTTTGCTGAAGAGAAGACTTTTCTTTCCAAGAACTTAGTTTACTTTCCAATAATGTATTCCTTTGAAGAATGTACTTTGTTATTGAAGAATGTAATTTTTTGAAAAAATATTTATTTTCGAGAATATTACGTTAAAACAAATACAAGATTAATGTAATATCAAAAACTTGTTCAATAAGCTTGTACGACAAGAAACATTAAATTACATCAAGAACACTCAGATAATACTTGATTACAACACTAGGAATGAAGATTTCCCTTCAGGACCCACAAATGCTCGATTTGATCATCTTTTAGATCGAATTGTAGTTCTCAACTTCAAATTCGATTTATTTTCGTTATAAAAGCTTTTATTGTTCTGCGTTCGCATATAATAGGTTCCCCTTGGACTATTTTGGGATCATCCGAATCGTAGCCTAAGTATGATGGGAATAAACCTCGTTCCTCTTCAACAATCATATTGTGCATTATCACGCAGGCCTTCATCTTTGGGTCTAGAGGCCTTGGGGCCCTTTGGGCTTGGGCTTGGGCTTGACTCACCCTAATCTTTTTATTAAAAAGTTATCTATGGACACGTCTCACCTTTGAATCTCATGCACGTGGGAGAAAGCCATTGCATATTCATCTCTATAAATACATCTGTCTTACCACCTTCCAAAACACACAGAAAACACAGAACTACATCTCTCTCTACTTTAAACTCCTATTTTTCTATTTCGGTTTTGAGGTGCAAACATTAACAAAGTACACTATTCTCCGGTACTAAAACTTCCGTACTGATCTAAAGATCACCGCTCGTTGTATCCTGGGAGAGATTCAATTATATAACATATACTTGTGGTTAGTCGAGATATACTTTAAAGAAAGTGCGTTCTATGCCTCGAGATCTCTTTCATCTGCTGCTTCATCGTTGATGTCAATTCGTTCATCTTTGCTGCTGCTGCAAATCAGACTTGTTAATCAACTGTGTTACTGTTGTTGTTGTTATTCAACTGTGTTATTATTGTTGTTGTTAATTATTATATTAATGTTATTGGTAATCAATATTACTACTGCTGCAAATCCGACTATTGTTATTGTACTTCAGAGTTCATCTAGTTGTAATTGTTCCATTCTGGGGAAAGTGAATTACAGGTTCCATTTAACAATTTTTCTACAATTTTAAAAAGTAGCTTCTTATATGTAATATGGCTCTTATCTCAAAAGTGCTGAAGTTTGATTCCAACAAACCCTCTAAGTTTGATGGTCTCAACTTCAAAAGGTGGAAGAACAAAATGTTTTTTTATCTCACACTTAAGGAAGTTGCATATGTTCTGAAATAAGAATGCCCTATTGAACCTCATGTTCTCGTACCTGCGGTAAACCCTGATCTTATTGTAAACGAATATGACAAAACCTCATAGTCAATTTTGAATTGGATTGAGGCTGATTTCAAATGCCGTAATTTCATTCTGAATGGTTTAGCGGACGAACTGTACGATTACTATCTACAATTCGAATATGCGAAAGCCATTTGAGAAGAATTACAGAAGAAGTATGATATGGAAGAGGCAGACTTTAAAATTTTTACTGTAAGCTGATATCTCAAATTCACTATGGTCGATGATAAGTCAGTAATTTCCCAATCACATGAGCTGTAATGAATTGCGTATGAGATCGTGTCTGAAGGGATACCTCTTGATGAATAATTTCTGGCTGTCTTGATGATTGACAAATTTCCGCCGAATTGGAAAGTCTATAAAAATATCCTGCGACACAAGTCAAAGGAACTTACCATGGAGAACTTAATTACTCGTCTTAGGGTTGAAGAAGAATCTAGAAAACAAGACTTGAAAGAGGAAATCCTTTTGGTTCATGCCAAAGGGAAGGTCCATCTAATACCTAAAGGGAAACCTTTCAAGGATAAGAATGATGGTAATCGGAAAAACCATCCAAACGGTCGTAATCCGAATAACCGTCAGAATTATGGACACCAGAATCTTAATAAGGGAACGAACCAACAAGCCCCACCATATAATAAAACAGGTTCTATTATGTGCTTCAGCAGTAAAAAGCCTGGACATATCTAAAAACTGTCATAACCACAAACCTGTTGCTCAGGCTAACATTACCGAAGAGCCTTTAGTGGCTATAATCATGGAGATCAACATGGTCTGTAGAACCGACTGGTGGTGGGCTGATTCGGGCGCTTCTAGGCAAGTTTTCTATAAACTCAATTGGTTCAAGACCTACAATGAGACTGAAGACCAGAAGGTGCTACTTGAGGATTCCTATTGCACCAAAGTAATAGGCACTGAGGATGTTGAACTGGTATTTACCTCTAGAATGACAGTGACTATGAAGGATGTGATGCACACTCCTAAAATAAGGAATTTTTTTTGTTTTTGGCTATCTTCCCAACAAGGCAGGATTTTAGCAGACCATTGGGTCAAATCAATACATTTTAACTAAGGGTAGGGTTTTTGTGGGAAAGGGTTTTGCCTGTAATAGAATGTTCAAAATGATTATTGAAATGAATAAATCTGTTTATACTTACTTATTGTCTTCTTTTAATATTTGGCACTCTAGACTATGTCATGTTAATAAGAAGTTAGTACACAATATGAGTAACTTTGGCATGATCCCTAAAGTAGATTTAAATAATTTTCATAAATGCCAATCTTGTAGTCAAGCTAAGATTACTAAAGCCTCATATAAAAGTGTTGTAAGGAAATCACAACTTTTGAACTTAGTATACTCTGACATTTGTGAAATGGACGGTACACTCACTCGAAATGGTAAAAGATATTTTATAACTTTTATAGATGATCATTCAAACTATACTTATGTTTACTAGATGCGTCACAAAAGTGAAGCAATAGATATGTTTAGGACATATGTAACAAAGGTTAAAAATCAACATGATAGAAATATTAAAAGATTTCATAATGATAGAGGCATAGAGTATGATTCACATGAATTTCAAAACTTGTATGAATCCTTAGAGATTATACATAAAACTACTGCTCTTTATTCTCCAGAATCTAACGTTAAGCTGAACGCAAAAATAGAACTTACACTGAGTTGATAGTTGCTACATTACTTAGTTCTGGATCACCAAAATCTTTATGGGGTGAAACATTATTATCTGTTTGTCATGTTTTAAACCGTATTCCTCATATCACATCTGAATTCTCACTTTATAAAATTTGGAGGAAAAGAAAACCTAATGTTAGATATTTTAAAGTTTGGGGTTGTTTAGCCTATGTTCGTAAACCTGATCCTAAACAGATAAAACTAGCTAGTAGAGCTTTAGAATATGTTTTCATTGGTTATGTTATTAACAATAAAGCTTATAGGTTTCTTGATATTAAGGATAATGTTATCATTGAATCACTTGATGATGATTTCTTTAAGGACAAGCTTCCCTACTTACTGAGTGACAGTGGGGGTAGTAGTGGGTGTTCTCAACCTTTTACGTCTTCAACCTTTAATGTACCTCAAGTAAAAGTTCCTAGAGCTGTTAACTCTCATGATACAGACCCAAAACTTTGTAGAGATAAATATTTAAAGATTGTTAAGGACTTTGGTAATGATTATGTTGTACATACCTTAAAATCTGACCCCTAATACTATCAGGGAAGCATTAGCCTCAAGTGACGCTAATTTGTGGTAAGAGGCCATTGATAATGAAATAGATTCTCTTACTATAAATGAAACTTGGGATTTAGTTAACTTACCTCTTGGTAGTCGTTATATTGGGTGTAAATAAATATTAAAGAGAAAACTTAAACCAGATGGTACTATAGATAAATATAAGACAAAATTTGTAGCAAAGGGATATGTGCAAAAGGAAAATATTGATTTTTTTGGCACATATTCTCCAGTTACTCGTGTGATAACCATTAGAGTATTATTAGCCATTGCTGCCGTACACGATTTGATTATTCACCAAATGGATGTAAAAACTGCATTTTTAAATGGAGAACTTGAAGATGAATTATGTATGGATTAGCCCGAAGGCTTTGTGATACCTGGTAAGGAACATAAAGTTTGCAAGCAGAACAAGACCTTATACGGTCTAAAGCAAGCTCCAAAACAGTGGCACGATAGGATCGACCAATTACTTATTTCAAATGGATTTAAGATTAACGTTGTTGATAAATGCTTATATTATAAAGTATCTGGTGAAAGTTGTATTATGATATGTCTATACTATGATGATCTTCTTATTTTTGGTTCTACACTTGATATCATTTTAAAAACCAAAAACATGCTTAATAATAATTTTGATATGAAGGACCAAGGAGAGGTTGGTATAATTTTAGGCATGAAGATCAAACGCACAAGCACTGGTATTACTCTTAATCAATCTCATTGCATTGAGAAGATCCTGGAGAAGTATACATATTTTGATCGTAGACCTACTTGTACCTCTTGTGATCCACAAGTTAAACTTTTAAAGAACTTGGGGGAGGCAGTTAGACAGAAAGAATATGCAAGTATTATTGGTTGCCTTCGCTACGCTACGGACTGTACTAGACCCGATATAGCTTATGTTGTGGGGGTTCTATGTAGATTCACAAGTAAACCAGGTTTGACGCACTAGGGTATTATTGATCGAGTTATGCGGTACCTGAAAAGGACCATGAACTTGGGTTTACACTATCAGAAGTTTCCCGCGGTCCTTGATAGATTTAGCGATGCAAATTGGAACTCATTTTTGGATAAATCCAAAGCCACCAGCGGATACGTGTTTAGTAAAGCTGGCGGGTCGGTTTCTTGGAGATCTATGAATCAAACTATTCTAGCTCAGTTGACTATGGAGTCTGAGTTAGTAGTACTAGCTGCAGCTAGTGAGGAGACGAGTTGGTTGAAAGACTTCTTGTCTTATATTCCTTTATGGAGTAGGCCTATACTGATAGGCATGAAAAATGTATATTTTTGTCCTTCAATTTACATTATCTAGGAACTTATATTATGTTTCATTGGGCCTAATTGAAGTATATTTGACTATTGCAGGTAAAATGACATTTGTGATCAAACCCTTCTTAAAGCCTAACTCTTACAAGCTAAAGAACTGCTGGAGATGATCAGTTGTCAAGAGCTGCTGGAGATGATTTGTTGTCAAGAGCTGTTAGAGATGACTTTGTACCAAGAGCTGCTAGAAGACTTAGTAGCCAAGCCTAGCTAAAATCTCTCCACAAAATCAGTAGTGGTTGTGGGAGATGATGACTTTTAGTTAGGTTAAGAAGGAGAGTTGTAAAGGGAGAGAAATATCATCTTTTGAGTTTATCCTTTTTTCTACCGTAGTTCTTCTTTAGTTTTGGATGTAAACCTTCTTTTATCAATAAAGAATTCACGATTTTAAATCTTTGCATCTCTGAAAACGAAATCCTCTATGTTTCAACACCCGATTTGATACGGATTATCAAATGGCGCCGCTGCCGGGGTTACAATCGATTTACAAAATCGCGTATCTATTATTAAATTAGGGTTCATTTGATGAGTTTTCGTTTAATATTAGTAAGTATTGATTTTTTCTTCTCTTTGTTGTATTTGCTTTTATTTGTTGCTGTTAGGCGTGTTATTTTTATTTTGTTTGTCAGGCATGTTGTTTGTTTAGTTGTTTCTCTCTCTAAACTCTCAAACAAAAACAAACCACAACAAACTCCCTCTCTCTGATATCGAATCTCCAAGTCGCTTGTTTGGTGATCGATTGAGAAGGGTTTGGGTTGATTCTTCTCTCCTTTGCTCTTAGTTTATGTTTTCCAAAGCTTGGCGTTCCAATTTTACATCTTGTTCACTACAGATTTCGCCTTAAAGTTTGTCAGTTTCATCAATCTCTTTTCAATCCTGACTCGGGCAAGCTTCTTTATGATTCTTGTATGTTCTTTTATCCACCAATTCTTTGCTTTGATCTCTGATTTGGGGAAGAACTAAGATTTGGGGAAGAACTGAGATATCTGTTGGATGATTTGATTTTTCGGTTGTTTGCTTTGATTTTGCTGTTATTTGTTTGCTTTGATTTTGTTGTTGCTTGCCTTGTTTCGATTTATAGTTGTTTGCTTTGCAATCTCTCTATTTTTCTCTTTGTAAAATTGTGTTCTCTAGAGATTATAGAAGCTTGTTTGTGTTTGCATCTGAGGTTGAACTTGTTGTTGCTTACAACTGAACTCGAACTAAGTTATTGTAGCTGCTGGTAGCTGTTGTTATCGAACTAAGTTGTTGTTGTAAAGAACTGCTTCAGTTCTTCCTAGTTGCTGTTGTTAAGAGCTGCCTTTGTTCATCTAAGAAAACCTTCTTCCTGCTGTTGTTTAAACACCAATTCTACTTGTTGTCATCATCGAAGTAGCTGTTGTTTCTGAACCAAACATACTTGGATGGAAAAATCTATTTTTGAGGAATCTAGGTCCAATTATGTGTTGATTTGGATGGAGAAATCAGTTTAACTTTTCATTGTTGTTGTTGGATTCTCGGCTATGTGCTTGAGTACTTATTTGCATTTCTGGGTTCTGGTTTTAGGCATCGTATTTACAAGCCTCTGGTTCTGGACCATCTCTTCTTTGATTTCTATTTATTTTAGTGTTTGGTTTGATTGATTTTGTTGATCTGTGAGTCTATTTTTGTTGATTTAGGGAATCTAATGATCTCGACAAGTTTTGTTTGTTTTGATAAGCAGTTGTGATTGGATTTGATAAGCAGTTGTTATCTCTCTTGGGATTACTTGTGGCAGTTATTTATGTATAACTTTGTTCGCATTACCAAGTATCATAGAGTTTGTTTTTGCTAAGAGAAAATTAGATTCAACAACTATTTTTTTCAAGTTATTGAAGGAGATGGACATGGTGGATTAAAGCAAAGTGACAAAACCAACATCAAAGAAAAACGACAAAGCCAAGAAGACTTCTAGTTGTTTAAATTTTTATGTATTTTTGGTAGTGTAAGGATTGAGAAAATGTTTATGTAAAGTTTAATGAGTGATGCTCTGTAAGGCGAGGAAATTGTAATCTGCTACAGGTACAGCTTCGGAACCACTACTCAGGCCGGAAATCGTTTCAATGCGTACTTCCAAACGATCCTAAGTTGGCCTTCCCAACGGTTTCACCAGAGTAACCAAACGTGCCCCTAAAAAGGCTGCCTTGTAGGTAATCATCTTTTCACCGTACCCTCCCTGTCACGGTACATCGTGTGTAACTATTGTTTGATTGATAAAATGTTTAATTTTTGCCACAACGCCTAAATAAGGGTGAATCAAAAAGGGATTTCATCACCCGTACGCATTAGGAACTCGGGAGTTCATCACCCGGTTTTTAATCTTTTTGATATCGACAGTCCCAACCTCTTTAAAAGATTTTCAAATAAGAATTCATAAAAAGCATAGTTAATCAAAAGGCTTCGCTCGGACCTGGAGTAACACGCTCAATAGGAAAACTTGATAAGTGGCTACGTTTGTTGGAGGACGTACGTTCCCTGTCATAACTAGTGTGGATAGGTGACTCTAAGCGGTTCGCCCCGCCTTCCAGCACAGGTGCATCTAGGTGACTAGATAGCATGCGAGTTATCGCCAAAGTGAGTAAAAACAACTCAAGTGAGAACCGATCTACTGTCACGAGTAGGAACATTGAACCCTGAGACCGGGTTCACAACTTAACTTAAAAAAGAGAGACCAGTAAAACGTTCTTGAGTACTTGCATCATTCTTAGGTCTTTTAGTGTGTTCACATATATTGATTGAGTTGTATGTTAGATTGGGGTAACACCCAAGCTCGGACTAAGAATGCTGCTAGAATCAATATGAGCGGGACTGATGGGATTAATGGTCCCGCTGCTGCTAGGAATGATCCCGACACTGCTGCTACGGAGATAATCACTTTCCGCATTCGAATGCATCCTACAGTTGTGAGTAAACCTTCGTGTATTGTGATTCCTAGAGATGTAAGAAACTTTAAGTTAAAACTGGGATTCTTGTCTATGCTTCCCAAATTTCATGGTAGTCCCACTGAAAACCTGTATAACCATCTTAGGGACTTTAGGGATCATATGTTTATTTTAAACTTTGAACGTATTACAGAGGATTCTCTCAAATTATGTGTGTTCCCTTTTTCTCTTATGGGAAACATACGCGATTGGTTGCACACTCTTGAGGAGAATTCTGTAAACACGTTTGAACAACTCGTTAAGGAGTTTTTGAAAAAATATTTCCCTAACCATAGAACTGCTAAGATACGACAGAGTATCTATAGCTTCACGCAAAACCGAGGAGAGCCATTATATGACTACCTACAAAGGTTTAGGGATTTAGAGCAAGGATGCCCACATCACGGGATTCAATTGACTGATATAGTCCAAACTCTCTATGAAGGTCTAAATTATTACACTAGAGCTCGTGTTTAATCTATGTGCGCAGGTACATTTGATGAGAAAACTGACATCGAAGCTTGTAAATTTTTAAATAATGTAGCTGATAAGACCTACTAATGGCAAACTATGAGAGAGGAAAAATCTTGTCACAGTGCAAATGTGCACCAAGTGGACTCTAATTCAGTGTCTGCCACTCTTATAACTATTCTTAATAAAATTGAGAACTTAGAGATCGGGAAAAGGGAACAACTCCCTACCACTTCTTTTGTTAACCATGTGGCGATGCCACTTTGTGTGGTTTGTGAAAGTTCGGACCATCTGGTCCAAGATTGCCCTGACGTTCTTAGTTTAAAAGAGGGTAGGAAAGACCAGGCAAATGTCATGTATCAACGTCCCAATAGCCAACCTTTTAATGGTGGATGGAATAATAATTCCAACAACTTCAATTCTCGTGGAAATAGAAATTACCAAGGAGGTTCTTCTGGCAGTGCCTCTTATCAGCCGTACAACCAAGTAAACTAACATCAGTCTAGTTCCTCGTGGCAATAAAATTCATCATACCAAGCTCTCCTTAATGTGCCTTATGTTCCTCCGCACAATAGGAATCTGTCTACTCCAACCATGTCCTTAGAAAATACTCTTAAGGCGTTTATGCAAGTAACCCAGTCGTCTATTGCCAAACTTGAGGGGCAAATAGGTCAAATGGTAACAGAGATAAGCACGAGAGACAAAGGAACATTCCCTAGTCAAACTCAAGCTAATCCTAAAGGGAATACTGAACATCTTAGATCTTCCAATCGTGATGGAGTTAACGCCATCATTTCTCTTCGGAGTGGTACGAAAGTGGATAATCTAGTAAAAATGCCTAAGGAACTTGAGAAGGAAATTTAAAGTAAACTCATAGAAGAACCTGTGAGTGAGGAAGAAACTGTGATAACACATGTTTAGCCGCTGGCCCCTTTCCCTCAGTGGTTAACTCTCGTTAAGAAGGGTGATGCCTATGAGGAGATTTTAGAGATTTTTAAGCATTGTGTGATTAACATTCCTATTCTTACGGCCATAAGGCATATTTCAAATTACACAAAATTCCTCAAAGATCTTTGTACTTTAAAGCGACGAATAAATGTCCCGAAAAAGGCTTTTCATGTTCACGAGAGTGATACGTCTATTCTTTTAGATGCACATGTTAGTTATGTCCTTTTGCGTAAATCCCTTCCCAAATACAAGGATCCAGGATGCCCTACTATTTCATGTTCGATTGGGACCCGTAAGATAAGAAGAGCTTTACATGATTTAGGTGCCGTCGTGAACCTCATTACTTACTCTGTCTATGAGCAATTGGATATCAGAGTACTTAAGCCCACAAATTGGACCCTGCAGCTAGCTGACCGATCTATTAGGATTCCTAGGGGTGTAGTTGAAGATGTGTTGATCCAAATTGAGCCGTTTGTATATCCAGTAGACTTTGTTAAGTTAGATACTGAGCCAGTAGTCAAGTAAAGTACTTCTTTTGGGATGATTCAGATTTGTTTAAGTATTGTACTGACCAAATCCTTTGGATATGTGTTCCCCAGTCTGAATTTAACAATATTCTATCATTTTGCCACACCCAAGCATGTGGAGGCCACTTTAGCTCTAAGAAGACCGCGGCAAAATTTTACAGTGTGGTTTCTATTGGCCTACCTTATTTCACGATGAGCATGCATTTTGCAAAGTGTGCGAGAGATGCCAGAAAATGGGAATCCTTTCTCAACGAAATATGATACCCTTATACCCTATTTTAGTTATTGAACCTTTTGATGTTTGGGGCATTGATTTTATGGGCTATTTTCCCAAGTCTTTTGTATATGAGTACATCCTTGTTGGAGTAGAAAATATATCAAAATGGGTTGAAGCCATCCCTTCGAAAACGAATAACAGTGCAGTTGTTCTCAATTTTTTAAAAGAAAATATTTTTTCTCGATTTGGAACACCTAGGGCTATCATTAGCGATAGAGGGTCACATTTTAACAACAAAATTGTTGTTGTTCTTGTCAAAAAGTACGGTGTAACCCATAAGGTAGCAACACCTTATCACCCGCAAACGAGTGGACAAGTCGAAGTTTCAAATCGGGAGATCAAAAATATTCTCCAAAAGACGGTTAACCTAAATCGTAAAGATTGGTCTGTATAATTAATTGATGCACTTTGGGCTTACCGTACTGCATATAAAACCCCGATTGGAATGTCACCTTACCGACTCGTTTACGGCAAAGCATGCCATCTTCTTGTTGAACTTGAGCATAGAGCTTTTTGAGCAATGAAAATACTTAACTTTGACACTTCAACGGCTGGGTCCCACCGAAATCTGTAACTCAATGAGTTGGATGAGCTCTGAAAAGATGCATATGAATCCGCAAAAATATACAAATAAAGAACCAAGGCTTTCCATGATAAAAATATCTTGCGAAAGACCTTTGAAGTTGATCAAAAAGTTCTACTTTATTCTTCGCGTCTTCATCTGTTTCCCGGAAAACTTCAATCCCGTTGGACCGGACCGTTCATTGTCAAAACTGTTTTCCCACATGGAGCTATTGAAATTCTTGACCCTCGTACTGGTAACATTATTAAGGTAAATGGGCAGAGACTTAAACCATTTCACGAGTACTTTACGGGTTCGAGCGATGATATGAATCTACGGGACCCATCATATAAAACATATGTATCTTTATTTCTACCCATAGTCTTATCTAGATTGGGGGTACCTACCATCGTCTGGCTGAAGACGTTAAACTTAGCGCTTGTGGGAGGCAACCCTTATCATGTTCAGGTAATATTTTTTAGATTTTCTCCTATTCTTTTCATTTTTGCCAACTCTGGGGACACATGCTGATTCAGTTTGAGGGTGAGGGTAATTAAGATTTTCATAACTTTTTCCAAGAAAAATTATTATTCTAGGACATTCTGGTATTGTAGACACCTTTAGTATACTATGATCTTTGGATATTCTTAGAGTTGCGCTTGGGATAAAATTATAAGGTTATAGTATATTTTAAGCTGTAAATTGTTAGTGCATTAAGAATTTTTAAGTTTTTGGTACTACCATCCTATTAGATGTCTTTAAGAAGAAAATCACCCTTATAATTGCACTTCACCTAGTTATGTTATCAAGGTTTTGATAAAACTAACTATCATATTTTGATTAATCAACAGTTTGGGTTAGGAAGAATCTGTAACGAGGGAGACAATTATCTGGGAAAACTTTGTTTCTCATAAATTCATACTAAGGGTTTGTATGTATTTTCACAAGTTATTGGGCTCATTCACGAAGCTGACATACTCGTAAAAATATATAATCACAATTCAGGGTCCTCGCAAGATTAGAACTGAAAGAGGAATAATTTTTACCAATCTTGAGGCAAGCCATGAATCAATGTGAAAGTAAAAAAAAATGAGTATAGTTGAGAACTATGTGAAGGAGAGTAAGTTGCAAATAGACAAAAAGCAAATGAAAACTCAAATGCAACGTTTTACCTTGAAAAACTTGTGTGTATATATATTTTTCCTGAAATATCAATAAAAGTGAGCGAATAAACTAGGGCACTTGTCGAACAAAGTTCTAGATTTCTTCCACCACACTCAAGATAAGGCTAAGGTTATTTGGAAGGATTATCAAACACCTTGATTCAAGAAACTAAATTCACTACACAAAGGATGAAATTCTGAAACTTGATTTAATCTGACTGTAGCATAATTGACTTGATAAATTCTAAACGTATCTGATGGTTAACCCTTGTTTAATTGTTATATCTATGAGATGAATTCAATCCATTTTCGGAGATAACAGGAGTAATGATTATTAGTTGTTTATAATACCAGAACGTCTGTGATATAATTTTGTGGGTATATTCACTGAAAACCCTCACGAGACACAACTCGTCTTATAGGGATAACCTATAGGTTGAAAGACTTATTGCATACGCTAAATACAATCGTAAGAAACCACGAAAGAGTTTAAATTTCTTTTCTTTTGCTAAGGGACTAGCAATATGTTAGTTTTGGGGTATTTGATAGGCATGAAAAATGCTTATTTTTGTCCTTCAATTTACATTATCTAGAAACTTATTTTATGTTTCACTGGGCCTAATTGAAGTATATTTGACTATTGCAGGTAAAAAGACATTTGTGATCAAACCCTTCTTAAAGCCCAACTCTTACAAGCTAAAGAGCTGCTGGAGATGATCAGTTATCAAGAGCTGCTGGAGATGATCTGTTGTCAAGAACTGTTAGAGTTGACTTTGTACCAAGAGCTGCTGGAGCTGCTAAAAGACTTAGTAGCCAAGCCTAGCTAAAATCTCTCCACAAAATCAGGAATGGTTGAGGGAGATAAGGACTTTTAGTTAAGTTAAGAGGGAGAGTTGTAAAGGAAGGGAAATGTCATCTTTTGAGTTTATCCTTTTTTCTACCGTAGTTCTTCTTTAGTTTTGGATGTAAACCTTTTTTTATCAATAAAGAATTTACAATTTTAAATCTTTGCATCTCTGAGAACGAAACCTTCTATGTTTCAACACCCGATTTGATACGGATTATCATATACCGCCGATTCCGATCCACTCGGATAGTACTGCTACGATAGCAAGAGTACAGAACAATTACTATAATGGTAAGAAGTTATCGATACGCTGCAAGCACAGTACGATGAGAGGTTATCTCACATCTAGTACTGCTACAATGAATTTTGTAAGATCAGAAAATAACTTGGTAGATCCTTTGACGAAAGGACTATCTCGTGACAAAGTTTGGAGCACATCCTTAGGGATGAGACTAAAACCTATTATAGAATCACAAGTGGTGGGAACCCAACCTAAATGACTGGAAATCTCAAGAAATAGGTTCAATGGGAAAAACAAATCACTGTGATATAGAATCATGCAACTAGGAGCTTGTCACTCCAGAGTTCTGTACATACTGTATATATGCATGATATCTTGCAGCGACTGTGAGGCTGAGTTTCTTAAACTCTTAATGAGTTTTATAACTCATTCTTTGAGTGGGGTGTCTAGCTACAAGAACACTCTTCATAGACTCACCAATGTGATTGTGGAAGTACAGCCGCTTCCTATGAAAATTAGACTAAATTATTTAAAGCCTTCACCTATATTGGGATTAAGCACATGGCTGAAATGTGCTGGCATTTAGAACTTGCAAAACACACAAAAAACACAGAACTACATCTCTCTCTACTTCAAACTCCTCTCTCTCTCTCTCTCTCTCTCTTTCGGTTTTGCGGTGCGAACGTTAACAAAGTACGTTGTTCTCCGGTAGTGAGACTTCCGTATCGATCTAAAGATCACCGCTCGTTGTATCATTGGAGAGATTCGATTATATAACCTGTACTTGGGGTTAGTCGAGATACTCTTTAAAGAAAGTGTGTTCCACACCTCGAGCTTTCTTTCATCTCCTGCTTCATCACTACTGTCATTCCGTTGATCTTTGCTGCTGCTGCAAATCAGACCAGTTAATCAACTGTGTTATTGTTGCAACTGTGTTACTGTTGTTGTTGTTAATCACTGTTACTACTGCTGCAAATTCGACTATTGTTGTTGTACTTCAGAGTTCATCTAGTTGTTGTTCCATTCTGGGGAAAGCGAATTCCAGGTTACATTTAACAATTTTTCTACACAAGGAATACCATTTCGCTCGAAATGATTGGTCTGCGATGTAACGCACAATGCCCAGCGATGACTGAGGCGAGGCCACTCAAAATCTGTATACAATCTTTGAAAGGCTTTGATATCTGTAGTGAGAGATATTCCTCACAGTGAAGTATAAATCATTTATTAAAATGGTTTCTCACACCAATCTCATCTTGACGGCTAGCGACATGTAATACCAAGATTTTGACAACATTTCTATATTATCCACATGCCAATAACCTCTTATTGCCTTCGGGGTTATTTCGTGAAATTTGATGTTACTTCAATAAAATCAAGCAAGAAGACAACCACAAGAGTGAAAGATAATGAGATCAAGCTCTATAACGGGCAAGCCTCACTATCAAGTTTCTCCAAAATATAGAAACATTAGCAAGCTCTTAGCTTGAGAGTGGCCTGCTCTGGTTGAGCCAATTTTTCTAACTGAACAAGATTTACACATTAAGTTCTACTTGAAAGAATTAGGCACAAAAGAAAGGCAACAATGACCACAAAACCTTCACTGAGACAACCACCTGTCACAGTAGGACTATTAATGCTCGCTTTTCGAGAGCAAATTTTCTCCCATAGTTTGAAGCCTGAATGTTGAAGCTGAACTATGGAAGACAAAATAAACTTTACCCTTTTTTTTGCCGTACATTAATATTTGGTTATGAAGTCTAAACTGTCAGATAGTCAAATTTTCTATAAAAAAATTCCTGAGATCGAGTATTTGATATTTGAAAAAAATTAGTGTAATTTTTACTAGTTTTCCTTTTTTTTACATTGCTTCTTGATAATTTATATCTGCAATTTCCATGAATTTGGGGTAAACTATAATGGTGTTTTCTTTATTTTTTGATCTAGTTTTTTTCACCTGAGCATGTATTAGTCTCTTACTCTTAGAAGAAATATAGGGTTAGGCAGGCCCCCACCAACCTAGAAAGTTTAACCCCCGTTGTATCAAATATACATATTTCACTGAAAATAAAAAAGTTACATGGAGAAATCAGATGATCATCTGTTTTCAAAGTAGAGACAATGTAGTGAGCTAGCTTGTTTTTCTCTTTTTCTACTTAACAATGCTTTTATGTATTCCATAGAGCTGATTGGGATCTTAGCCTTTCTAAACCATAACTTGGACAGCAGAGGAAGAGTCTGACAGGATATACATGTTTTTGGACCCCAATTTTCCAGCAATATTGAGTCCTTCACAGAAAGCTTGAATCTCAGTAACGTCTTCTCATTGAAGTTTCTACTGAAAGCAACTAATGGGGTACTATTTCAGTGCTACTTCTAGTCTCTTGAGCATAGAGGAACAATCTTTGGATGTCGTAGTAGACCAACAATCTCCTATTTTGACTATCAAGACCCCTAGCCAGTTCATGAACTAGTAAAGTCTTGTCTTGGATAGTTCTCCCATTTATAAATGCAAATTGGCAAGTAACTATAATGCCATCCATAACACCTAATCCTTAATGCCAATTTACACAACAAATCTCTTCCCACAGTCGGTTAAGAGCTTTCAACTTTCCTCTTAATTATTCTATCTGGGGCGTTGGGATTCTTTTCTCTTCAATATTTTCGTGATTGCATTTTTATCTAAGGGGCAAATTGCCAACTAAGGGGTCAAGAGCTAAATTACCTCCTAGGTGCGAAATCAAATTTATCTACATTCCCTCCTAGGGATTTATTTTAATGATGATAAATTGAAGTTGTCTTTCTCAAAGACCTTGCAACAGCCATTTCAGAGAATATGTTTCTTTATCCTTCCTAAACCTGTAGGATACTGTATATTAGTAGTCTTCAAGAATTCATGAACTAAACATAAATCCCCTATAATGCTAATTAGTGAACTTTTGGAATGAATTAGTCTGTAAGAGACAAACTTCATTTATTCTATCACTTCGTCATCAATTGTCGTAGTTTGTATGTATATTTTCAAGTTGAATTATCATTTCATATGCAATCTGTATTTTATTTTTATTTTTTTCTATTTGTATTGGGTTCTGAATCGATTAAGTAATAAATCATTGCTAATCAATTGCAAGTGCGTTGTTTTATATGTCTAAGACCTTGTATTATTGGATGATACTTACTATTATTTCTTCAAGTTTAATTGAGTTGTTTTCAATTTTAACAAAAACTCTTTTATGCATGCAAGTCTTAAAAGTTATCACCTTTTGTTCATTCTTTATATGATTTTACCTTGTAACTTATGAAATCTGCTCTATGTATGTTCCTGTTATTGTAGTCAAATAGGTTATGTGCATGTATAATACGTGTATATTGCGCGCTGATCTCCCTGGGCTCACAAACATGCACATAGCCGCAAGAAAATTGGATTGGGTAAACATATCTGTCCTTTGATGATGATATAAGATATCATTGGTCCGAATGGGAAATTTGTGACCACCGATTCGAGATCGACCGCATGACCCACACACACCTATACACATATAATTTTCAAAGCGTCGTAATCGTTGATAATGTTCTGTCTCTCCTAGACGATGGGGACTAAGATTTAATTTGGACTAGTATTGTCGGCACACGGACAATACGCGTATGGTACACTTGAATTTCCGGTGAATTGAATTTAATAAACGAGTCAGTGAGTGCTAATACGCCCATCCAATGTAATGCAACATTCAGGTCGTCTTAAACTCATATCGGCATAAACGCAAACTGAAACTGGTACAAAGTAGTCCTAAACAATTCGGAACAATGATATAAAGTGTTTTACTTTAGGATGGTCCTTTGTTGGACCATATCGTAAGAATTCGACCATACAAACTTGCATTACAACTTTTATAAAAGCATATGATACTCTTCGGATATCATCACGGGAACTCTGATAAGTCACTTTCCAGGTACAAAACAGTCACACAAATCTTAAGACGTAACAATGTTTTACACTTGACAGCTTTATGACTTATGGCTTCGTTTGCTACGCGGAAATGTTTGTGATCGGAAAGATTTTCGGTGATTTAGACATATGCTGACTATTGAATTCATGAAAATGAAGAAAGTTTAGAAATTTGTGTCGTTGCCAATCATCTAAACCACTCAAATATTTTCTTTCACTGACAAATGGGACACTGTATGTACCAAACATAGCTACTGCCGTTCTATTTCACCAAAGAAAATTATTTCTGTCTAACAATACGCTACTCTATGTTGGAAGCACACCAGATCCTTGTTGAGTCGCAAACCCGGAAGCCGAAACTCCAAGTCGATTTGGGTTAGTCGCAAACAAGCACAATCAAAGAAATACACACAATACAAAGTTTATAGTGGTTCGGCAAATTGTCTACGTCCACTTTCAAGAGAGAGAGAGTTTATTCAAGATCTCAATTACCCATTAGAGGTTCTCCCCAAAAGATTGTTTAAAGGATTGACAAAGGGATGGCTCTCAAATAACTTAAGTTTCCATATATATATATTAGGGAAACTATTTACAATCGCTCAAATCTCGAGGCAAGTTAATGGTTCAACCAAAATCTCATAATTGAGTTTTTCCAATGTTTATTCGAACTAGAGCTGTAACTTTTGTCCGAATTTTCGATTTTTTATTATTTCAGATCCGATATTTTCGATTTTGAAACCCTCTTTTGAAATTGTTCGAAAAAATTTGGATCGGAATCGGATAGTTGTGTGCAATTCAGAATTTTTCGATCCGATTATTCCGAATTATTCCAATCCGATTATTCCGATCCGTTTATTCCGATAACCATCCGATCCGATTATTCCGAAAAATATTCCGAATATTTCTCTAATCCGATTTAATTCCGAATTGAAACATAAAATATTCGACCTTAAGATTCTTAACCTTGGGCATTCTCCACTCCTCTTATTCTCTATTCTCCACTGCCCTTTACTCCCTCTCCACTCTTAAGTTAAATCTCCACTGCCTTCGATTTTGATTTGCAACGAAGAAGAAAAGTTAAATCTCATATCTGGTTTCAGTTCTCCTCTGGCTTCGATTTTAAATATTTGATTCTTAGAGAAGTTAGAACTCTGTTATTATGGTTTGATTTGAAGAAGTGAGAACTCTATTATTCCGAAATAGTCGAAATTTCAAAAATTCTGCAATTTCCGAATTCGGATTCATTTTTACAGTTCCAAAAAAAATCGGATCGGATCGGAATAAATTTTATAGTTCAGACAAAAATCAGAAAAATTCGTATCCCCTCTATTTCTGATCCGATCCGAAAACAGGCCTACCTGTTTTTTTAGTTGGAAGTTGCTTGTGATAGGAATTAATCTAGACCTTTTGAATCTTAGATACACTGTTAATGATTCCCATCGAAAACATTTAGGATGATTTAAGCATATGCCAACCATTGGATTCATGTACGAGTGGAAAGCTTGTAATGGTCAGCAATTGCTTAAATCAAAGGGAATGTTTATGATGGGAATGATTAACGGTGTACCAAGCAGAGCCTAGATCTAAAAAACAACATAATAAAAACAGACACGTAAGTCTAATATAATACAGGCAAACGCATACCGCTAAATTCAAGTTTTGAGTCACTGTAGGAGATTGATCCAATCTGAACCCGACCTATTCTTCTAAGAAAACAGCCATGTAGTCCAACATGCCGTTTAGTTTGGCAAGTAAGATATAGCCAGGTGTAACCGTCGCTATTAAGTCTTAGTTGGCACTGAACGATGCTGACCGTTGGATTCTTATCAATTAGTATAATAAACGGACACGTCACAGTCAGTTATACTCGTAGTACTGTAGTTACTTGATGCGAAACACTCACAGAATCCATTGTACTTTGTTTTTTTTTAAAATTAAATTAAATAAAGTTTCGTAATTAGTTCCCTCGCCTTTCGAAGCCGACAAGTTGAAGCCGAGTCTCGGGCCCACACGTCTAGATATGGTATTGGCACTTCCCTTCCATCATCCTGAGAATTAGAGTGCATGCAGAAACTGGGTGAATTCAAAACCATCAAATAACCTACTGGGTCTCCACGTTGGTACCTAGTCTCGCTCACCTTGTGCCAGCGTGCCCTGATTGTATTGTATGTGGGCCACTGTACAACCCTAGAGGATATAGTCGGGAATTGACTATGCTTAAATACCTTTAATGTAAATAAAAATAAAAAACCGAATAACAAGCTACCACGTGGAGGTTTTATTATACCGTGCGGTTTGAACTTACGAGGCTCTGCTAATCAATAATAGGTTGACACATGGCATGCTCGTACAGTTTAGAATCGAGCAACATGGTAAATTAAGGTGATGATGTGACAGTAATTTTGGGGCAAGTGACTTGACATTCCTATGTTCATTAGCCTATTGGGCTCTATGCCCACAGCCGACCCTTGTAGATGGTAGTAATAAATATTCAAATGAGAACTTTAAAGGTTGAAGAGAAAAAATGTTTCATCTGAACGTCACTTGCACATGGGTTAGTCAATTTTAAGAGACGGTAGAAGCTCGTTAGAGAGCGTGAATCACGCGAACTTCGAAAGGAAATTGGGTTAAAATTTATGAATCGGAGGTAGCGGCTGACAGTAACGTTAGGAAGCCCGGAGACGTCGACAGGGGTATCCGTAAGAGTTATTTTTTTTGTTTAAAGTATGCCCACCCTGAAAACAGCTCAGCCGGGGTAGGGTCGGTTGGAATAGTTCTGCACGTGTGACAAACCCTTTGTGCTTTAATAGTGGTAAATAAATTCGTAGGCATATGCACCCATACTCAAAGGTGCTATAACAAAAGGAAAGTGCTAATAGCAACTTACATTTCACTATATGTATTTCCACCAACTTTCACTCACTCCACCATTTTCACAACCTTGCTAAAAGCTTTATCTAAAACTCAAACAATGGAGTTTCAATCGCAAAAACCTCAAATCTCTCACTAATCTCTCTCTCACGCACACAATCTCTCTCTGTTAGGGTTACAATGGTCTCTCTCGGAGACTCTCAAATGTCATCCCCCCAAACCTTCTGCTCTTCCCCAACGTCATCAATCTCATCATCCAAGATTCAAAGATCTCAAGGTCGATCGATGCGAACGATTCGATCAAACCTATATCGAACCGATCAATCATGCTCGTTTACTCTCCCAGTCATCCAAACTTACACTACTGATCGAATCACAGAGAACCTCACCGACTCCATGGTTGATTTCAGACTCACAGAGCTCGCAACAGAGTACAACAACAACAATCGTCACAAATCGAAGAAATCATGCTCTGAAGTTGAGGATTTACTCGATCTCTCTCAAGCTTTCAGTGACTTCTCCGCTTGTAGCAGCGATATATCCGGTGAGTTACAACGATTGTCTTGTATCCCTACTAGTTTTGATGATTTCGATGTTAACGATGATAATGGATTCTCGAGTGGTGATCGAGAGAGTGAGAGTTGGTTAGGGTTTCTAAAACATGAGAACTTATCGCCAGAGTCGTTTGAGAGTGTTTCGTTGGAAAATCTTGATGTTGTAGTGAAGGTTTGTGTTGATGGTTTGGAGTCTGATTCGTTATGTGTGAAGCGATCAGCCGCAGCGAGGTTGCGGTTGCTCGCGAAGAATCGGTCGGAGAATCGAGCGTTGATTGGGGAGTCTGGTGGTGTTCAGGGGTTGATTCCTTTGTTGAAATGTAGTGATCCGTGGACGCAGGAGCACGCGGTGACAGCGTTGTTTAATCTTTCCTTGCTTCAGGAGAACAAAGGTTTGATTACTGACGCCGGAGCGATAAAACCACTTGTGTATGTTTTGAAGACGGGCACGGAGGTGTCGAAGCAAAATGCAGCTTGTGCGTTGCTAAGTTTATCGTTAATTGAGGACAATAAAATCTCTATTGGTGTTTGTGGCGCGATTCCGCCTCTGGTGTCATTGATATTGTCTGGTTCGAATCGAGGAAAGAAAGATGCACTTACGACTCTTTATAAGCTATGTTCGATTAAGGTTAACAAAGAGAGAGCTGTGAGTGCAGGAGCAGTTAAGCCGTTAGTGGCTTTGATTTCGGAACAAGGGAGCGGGTTGGCTGAGAAGGCTATGGTGGTTTTAAGTAGCTTGGCTGGTATTAGAGAGGGAAAAGCTGCTATTATGGAGGAAGGTGGTATTCCGGCTTTGGTCGAAGCGATTGAAGATGGGTCCTTGAGGGGGAAAGAGTTTGCGGTGGTAACGCTTTTGCAACTCTGTGTAGACAGTGTTCGAAATAGAGGGTTGCTGGTGAGGGAAGGTGGAATTCCTCCACTGGTTTCACTGTCTCAGTCGGGAACAGTTCGAGCAAAGCACAAGGTATGATTTTTAGTTCATTGTTAGCTGTTTAACCATCATTAGTTGTAGTGAAGAAATTTTTATTTTTTGAAGTTAGAAGTTAGAACCCCGACCCTATGGCAAGAAACTGTAAACTTAGAATTGGTAGTGGGGTAAATCATATTATCCTTGTGATGGAGAGAATGGTTGATTGCCAACGGTCCACGGCTGGCATTCTCCGGCTTGTTTGAATTGGCTTCTAACCAAGAGGCTGCCAATCGCACAAACCTTGGAGGTGAAGGCGGATTGACTATTGCCTGTAGTTGCCGTTCTTCCTGTCTATTAGAGATTCCATTCCAAGTGACTTCCCTTGGAGGGGCTTCCAGCTGTGTCACCATTTACCTCATTTTAGAGTTATATATGGCAATCACATCTTGTAGGTAAAGTGGCCATCTATTTCAACCCAATGATTCTGAATCATATTGTAAATACTACCATTAGTGAGAGATTTTTAGCATAATGATGGTAATGTGGAAGCATATAACAATTCTAGGAAGCAAGCACAAGAAAAAAAAAAAAACCCTTAGTTGGTTATTGTAAAGTAGCTTAGTACTCATATTTTCTACACTATCACAAGTTAATGTAAACCCAATTGTAAAACAAGTCACGTCAATGACTTTGTGCACTCTATCTACCAGTTTATCAAAAAGCGGTTTGTAGCCCGTGTCATAGTCCGCCTTTTTTGATTTTGTTATTGGACGACTAAGAGCATCAGCAGGCTGGGTATATTAACCAGCCACACATAGGCTTAAAATCAGAGAAAATATGACATGTAGCAATTGGTAAAAAAAATATTGTTTAGTTAGATAATATGTCAATTTTTTTTTTAAATTTATTTATTTAAAATAAAATAAAAATGTTGTGCGCCACTTGGCACAATATTTATTATTATTATTTTTTAATTAAAAAAACCCTGCACCAATTCAATTAAACAAACATTAATCTGTGGGTCTCCTGGCAAACTTTTGGCAAACTTTTGAGCATCGCCACATATAGCTACTAATTTTATGAATCGGAGTGCAATTTGAGCGATGTCAATCTTGAAAAAGAGGTTTTTTTCATAATTTGGATCGTTATATTAGCGATACCTAGCATGTTGCTGATGCTATAATAAGCCAGCCTCTTCTGATTTCAGATATTGGACGGCAAATAAGAAATAAGTCAGCCTTTTATCCGAAAAATGTCATATAGAGTGGTATTGTTTTCATATTTATTTTTAAGGGGCTTTATTGTTCTATAGTTATTGTTTTTATTCCACTACCTATAAAAACATTCTCATGAAATCTTGAGTTAGTTATTTCAATTGTTGGTATTGATATTTGAATGGCTTTGGTTTGGCAGGCTGAGATACTTCTTCGGTATGTTCGAGAGCCAAGAGAAGAAGCCTCTTGTTCAAGCCCTCCTCCTTGAGAAGTATGCATTTGAGTAGAGCTGTTTGTTGATTGTATAATATTGAGGGGTCTCTCATGGTTTGAAGTTTGTATAGTATTGTTAAGTAAAAGTTGGAAGTGTAAGGGGCAAATCAAATTACTAGTACTAGAAAATGGTCCATACTTTATAGTGTCATATATTTAGTAACTGACCATTAAATGGATATACATGATGATTAAGAGCATCCGCCTCGACTAGCCATTTTGCCTAAAAGTCATATTTGGAAAGGATTTGGTTTCTGTGATCATGTATTTTGTTTATGATCTTGGGTTGAAAATATACATCTGGTTTTGATTTTGTTTGATATTGTGATTTCTAGCTTTTCTCTTTTGCTTTTGCCCTGAAAACCAAAATAGTCCTTGAGATTTATGAAGATATTGTTTTTGTTTTGTGGTGAGTTTAATATTGCTGGCAATGCTGCAGTGTTTGGACTTTGTCTTGTTTGTAGATAGATGCATGCTTGTAGGTTGTTGAACCATGCACCTTATCTCTCTCTCTCTCTCTGTTCCTCTGCATTATTATGTTGGGTTGTCCCAAATTTGTATTACAGTTTGAAAGTATACTCACATGGGGTACCCTAATTTTAAGCACAGTTGAAACCTTCTTCCCTTGGTTGTAAGTTAAGTAACTTGAGGTTGAACATCTATACTTTGGGCTGGCAATACGGTGGTGACTGGTGAGTAACATGTAAGAAACGTTTAATTTCCAATATCTTCAAGACTTAATCAAATTCAATCATGTTGTGCCCAGTGCAAAATGTGTTGAGGCCAACAAGATAACTGTGTATGCATGTATGAGGCTTCTCCATCTGTCAAATGTCGTGCAGAAAATTGTTACTGAGGGGAATACAAGAAACTTATTTGTCATTGAAGGAAGAAAAATCCCGGACAAGTTCTTAGTTGGAGGAGAGTATTTTACAGAAAAAAAGTTTTAAATGTTGCAGTGAAAATACGTTATAACTTCCATGACAACAATTTACAGATATTGGAACGAAGGAAATAGGGTGTGAATCGAGGGAACATTTGTTATATTCGATCATGTAGATAACCCTTTGTTTGTTTAAGGTTTTAATTTTTATTGCTTCTGATGATGATAATGCATTGATCATCCTTACCATTAGTCAACATAGTAAAAACAAACAAAGGCCAAGTTTTACTCCCTCAAAAAAAACAAACAAAGCCCAAGTTTTACTCCCTCAAAAAAAACAAACCAGAAGACTCCGTCCCTGGTGAATCGTGTGATACGCCAAAAAAAATCAACGTAAATCATACACAAATCAACAAACTTTGTAATTGAAAAATGCTATCCAAAACTGGAACTTTTAATGTGCAAAATGCCCATAGACAGTGTTCTCTGATTCTAATTAAACGAAACAAAAGTTAACATATAATGCCTAAATGAGACTTTCAGGGGACTGCTTTACCAGATGCTGAATCTTCATCATCTGAATGATTCTCCCAACCTTTCCAGGTCCTCGCCAACTTCTTCTCAACCTCTTCGAAAGCCAACCCTTTTGTTTCAGGAACAAACATATACAAGTACACTAAGGCTCCACTTGATATGAAGCCAAACAACATGAATGTGTAGCCAGACCCAAGGGCCTCAGTTAGGGAGAGAAAAGTTTGGCTCACAATGAGATTTGAGACCCAATTAGCTACCGCAGCCATTCCTCCACAAATTCCTCTATGTCTCAAAGGATAGATCTCCGAGTTAACAATCCATGGGACTGTTCCCATGCCAGGCGAGTAGGCGAGAATATAAAGTCCTAAGAGAAGAACTGCCAAAAGCCCGACATTGCTTGGGCATCCCCTACTGTACCATTCCCGAGCCTCCGTTTGACAAGTCTTTTTCGATCCAAAAGCCAGACATGCACCGGGTTTTAGCTGTAAAAGGCGAATATGTCAGTTCTTGCCAAAAACTATATATAAACAAGAGCAATGTAATATAGAAATACTTACATGGTCACCAGGATTAGCGCAGAAGCCACAATCATCAGCGGCAGCCAAGCATGACATACAGTCCCAGTTTGCTGCATTGGATGCATTGGTGTAGTCAACGCAAGTACTATTCCCAAAAGCAGCAGTGTTAACTCCACTAACAGCTGGAGCATGTTTTTTCGCATATTCAAAGACACCCGTTAACATAAAAAGACAGATAATGATTCCGACCATGCTCACAAGAAGCAATTTTCTCCTTCCGTATCTATCAACGAATAGCATGCTAACAATGGAACCAAAGGCATTAAGTCCAGAAGTAATGAGAGAAAGTGCCAGGGCTACACTATTTGAAGCATATCCAGCTAACTGAACTATTGTGGGACTATAGTACATCACAGTGTTGATTCCCACAAATTGTTGAGCAACTTGACAACCTATCCCAGCGGCGAGCCCTCTACGAACTACGGTATTGCTCCATGCGTTCTTGATTTTAGTGAAGATGTTTCCTGCTCCAATGGATCCTTCCTCGGCTATTTCAGCCTCAACTGATAACCTTAAAGCTTCCACCTCTGCCTCTACCTCATGAGGTGGGTATAGTTTCTTCAAGATTGCTGCAGCTTCCTCTTTCCTATCCTGGTAAAACAAAAAAACAAAAAACTGGTAAGAAAGATATGCTGCAAGATAGAAAGAACAAAAACAAATGGTACACTACATGTACAAATCAAGGCACCACAATAAGAGAAACAGGAAGGGGGCATGTTGAGGGGAAAATGACACCTAAATATTAACCTTTCGGTAGAGCCAACGGGGAGACTCGGGGAGAAACATCATTAAGATAAACTGAACGACAGCGGGCACTGCTGCAACTCCAAGCATCCAACGCCAGGTTCCGCTTGTCTGCAACAAAACCCACATGTTATATTCAAATAGAGATACTATCTCATTCTATCACAAAGGAATTGAAACATACAAGTCTAGGTGCTTTATATATACGTACATGGGCGAATGCTAAATTGACAAGGTATGCTATAAATTGCCCTCCTGTAATTAATAAACCGTTCAAGCTAACAAGAGCTCCCCTTATTTTTGCAGGAGAAGCTTCAGATATATAAAGAGGTGCCGTCATAGAAGCCATTCCAACTCCAAGACCCACAAATACCCTTCCAAGAATAATAAAACCGGGCGATGGAGCGATACCCATGACTATTGCACCGATTGCGAATAAGACATCAGCAATCAAAATTGATATACGTCTTCCCCAACTGTCGTTCATCCAACCACCTATTGCAGCACCAACTATAGCTCCAGCCACAGCCATACTAACAATGGTTTCCTGCCAAACTTAGCAAATTAAAATATGAGGATCCCTTGTTAAACAAAATTAAATTCATTAATAGTTGACGTAGCTAACCTGCAGAGGAGTGCTCCTATCAACTTTTTGGAAGTCATCCCGAATGTAAAGAAGCGCACCAGAGATAACTCCTACAGATAACAACAATGTGATTAGCCAAGTTCCATTTGAATATGTGTGTTTGTTGTCAATCACATAAACTTTAAGACTAAGTGCATCTTAAACGATTCTAGTCGATAATAGTAACAATTTGTGACTGCAAATCATTGATAGTGACAATTTGTGACTGCACTTTCCTTGATGGTTTTAACCAAATGGACAAATGAATTTAATTCAAGTTGCAGTAAGAAACTACTTTATTCCGGGTTATATTAACAGTTAATGCATAATTATGTTTTGGGCTCAATATATGTTTTGGCGATAGATATGGTGAAGCAGCTGAGATGCTATAACTACACCAAGTTTGAAAAAGAAAGCATAAACTCTAAGTGGATTAGATAATTGATCACAAGCAATAAAAAATATTCAATCAGGAACCACATGAAACATATTTGAACTAAAATATGGTAATAATGATTAGATTACATTAATAACGTAAAAGTAAAGAGAAGTAGATACCTGTGTCATAGCCAAAGAGTAACCCTCCAATTCCAGCGGATAATGCAAGCTGCAAAATATAAGGATTTGAACGTGACAGACGAAAGCAATCAGAGAATTCTGTTTTGCCAGCTTTGTGGATCACGCCACCCTCCACCATTTTGTAACTAACAATTGATAATTTATCACAAATTCTCCTTGTAAGTAATTCTGCATAGACGAACATATATAGAGAATTAGAGAGAGATGAATAGAGAACTTTTAAGCCAATTATACAAAGTAAAGAGACTTAATTGTAGTAATGAAGCGTAATTGCAAGGCATTCTAGCAAGTTCACAAAATTTTATTCATACCAAAATAAAAGGTATATACTTTTCGTCTAGGTGTAAAGATACGATACTGATAGATATCATTTACAAACTAGAACTAAATTTTACGCAGGTCTTACAGAATTTGGAATTTTCCTTAACTAAATCAAAAATCATTGTGAGAAACGAGTTGAATCCTACCATTCAAACATAAATCATAAGGATTTACCAAAAGCGAATTACTAAATATATAGGAATAAAGCAGGTACAAACACCAAAGAGTAAATCACTATTCATCAACAACACATGATTGAAGTTCCCTTTCTTCTCTCAATAAGATTTGATTCAGTACGGTCTAAACCATAATTTAATTACAAGAGAAAAACCTGTTACAATCAAATCCGATTTCCTTAAGTGGAAACAATACTCTACAATCTTCAAATAAAATAAATGGCTGACCACTCAACTCAAAAACTTTATAAACTACTACTGTGCTCTTTGTACTCCTCATACTTTATAGAGTTCAATAACAAAATAATACAAAACTCGAAATATGAGACTGGTTACCACTACAGATAGCAAAAAGCGCATAAAAGGGGATTGCGCTGCTTAATATAATCTTTATTTTATAAAGATTTGCAGAGATATAGAGGACCTAATAGGCTAAATACGTTTTTTGAACCTAGTACTTCTAGCACCAGTCATAATAAGCCATAACCTCGATCTAATTATCACTATCACTCACAATATTAAAACCAACAAAATCGATATTATATTCTTAGTTTTCATATCTGCCCATAACCAATTTTCTTATTGATCTCCATTAATCAGTAAACAAAGAAGGGTGAAGGAATCTCCTGACCCCCAACAAACAAACACAAAGACACACCCAAAAAAGGGTATAATAAAAAACCATTTTACGGCTTACTAACACATAACCCCAATATCAAAATGACAAATTTAAATTATTTTCAATCTGGGTCATCGACATTTTAATAGCCTAATAGGATAATGGATTATTTAACACAAACTATTACTTAATCACAAAATTAATCAAATTTTTTTTTTACAAATCCCCAATAACAATACATAAACTATTATTAGATTACTATACAAAACACCTATTAATCATTATATTCAAACACCCAAACACATAAAATAGCCTAAAAAACATCAAGTACATCAAAAACACAATACCCATGATTGAATTTCACAAGTACATGAAAGTAAAAGTAAATAAATTTCAAAAAAATAATAAGAAAATCACAGTTTTATAACAGGTAACAAGTAACAACCCCATTGCTCTAAACATCAAAACATGCAAAGATATGAAAACATGAGAAAAGATTAATGGTGGTCTTACCAAGAAGTTCTATTCTTCTCTGTTAGAGCTAAAAGAGAGCACTTGTGCTTCTCTTGCTATGTATGTGTAGAAATCTCTTCTGTTAATAACACACATGGTCTAGAGTTTGTTGTTCAGTGTTTTATAGGAATTTTTTTATACCAAAAATAGAGAAACTTTTCTCTGTGATTTGAACTGGCAATTGTGCAAAAACTTGGGTGAATTTAAACTAAGAAAAAGATTTATATTTTTAGGTCTCTTTAAAACTAATTTAAACCTATTTTAGAATTAACTCGATATCTTTCGCGCGTATCGTTCTTATCTACATTAAAATAAATATATTCCAGCTCATCTACCTGGATCAATTTGATTTTAGAGATCAACGGTTCAGATTAAAACTAGAGGACGAAGCGGGTTTGTAAAATAACAACGGGAAATAGAGGGTAATAATTTATTTTCTACAATTAATGTGGCTTTAAATTTAATTTGGTCTTGAAAACAGGATAAAATTGATGAATTAGGATAAGAAGATAAGTCCAAATTCAAACTTTTATTTTACTTAAATTTTGATTTGTATTAAATGTTTAGATACCATGCTTTGGGCGTTATGAGAAGAAGAAAAAAAGGAGAAGTCCTAATAATTGTTGCTTAAAGTTTTGAGTTGATAAAGACAAAACTCGTCATTTGACTGTAAAATTGTTGGGAAGTGAAAATAGAACAATGTGGGTTGCATGAGGCCATACTTTTGAGGTTTATAGGTGACTCGGGCCAGCCATCATCACCACAGCCGTAAGAGCATCTCCAACAATTTTTGCTCTGAATCCAGACAATAATTCAGAAACAGATTCGGAGCAGGGTGTGGAGCCAACAACATTTTCCAAGTGCTCCAAATGGTGTGGTTAAGCGTCGCTTAAAACGCAAATGATTTGGTGATTTAAGCCAGACGCTCCACCCCCACTCCGTATTTGGAGCGTTAAACTAATAGCTCAAGCTCCAAATCTAGATTCCGAGCCCAGTGTTGAAGAACACTTTTAGTGATTAATCCAAATATGAATTCTCGTTGGGGATCTATAAGAGATGCTCTACAGAGTCTAAACACATGGGAACAATGCAAATATGATTTGGATCCGGCCCCAGCCCCAGCCCCAGCCCCAGCCCCAGGATCTAAAGTCATTTGCACATGTATTTGATTGACCACACGGACAGGGCCAAGTGAGTGAGAAAAAAGATGCTAAAGTTTAGTACTTTAAGAGTAAATGTGTCATCTAGGCATATCTTGGTTGTTGATGAGTTGACCTAAAGTACTTTTTGTGGCACAAGGGTCACTCTGCAGTAAGAGATACTTGGGTCCCATATTTTTTCAGCATGTTGTTGGGCTTGAGGTTCAGAGGCCCTAATCAGACTGGGCTTAAAGGAAATTTGGCTTCAATTTTTGACATTATATTGGGCTATTTTCTGCTGACTTTATAGCTAAATTAAGACATTACAGCGGCTTCTTCAAAGTATGTGAAGGTGTACTTACACATTTACTACTGGAGGTAAAGTAAATACTTACAATAATCACACTAGTTGTGACGCCCTAGTGAACGCCAATGAAATTTACTCGAGCGTTTTGAGTTCTGAACTTGGATATATGTTCTACGTATCTTAATATAGTTATACGCCAAGTTTCGTTAAAAACGGATTTGGTTAAGGGAGCGAGAAGGGCGAGTACACTTCGTCTCAACATTTGATGTTTCATTTTGGAAACTAGTTGTTTACTTAGTAGCTATATTAAGGAGGAAGTTGATCCAAACCTCCCCATGACATCCTAGCTAATGGACCATCTACAAGGGATGTTCATGAGTTCCCCTTGGCATAGAAAATGCCTTTATAGGAATATAATTTTTTTATTTTTTTTAAAGTATGTACATTTTTCTGTCCTAATAACATCAAAAAGATTTAGCTCAATTAGTAAAGTGTGGAGCTCCTAATTCAAGAGTCTTAGGTTCAATTATTGATGTCAAATAAGAGCCTTATTTTGATTTTTTTTTTCACCTTAAGTTGATCATGTTATTGCCCCAAAAAACTTAGATTTTTTTTACAAGAGGAGAAGGGAATCCGAATAATTTGCTAGTCAAATATAATGTTATATTTGGTTGATTTTTAAGCTTAAAATATCGTTAAATGGCTAAAAAAAATTTTTAGGGGCTTCGCCCTCAATACCCTAATATAATTCCTCACATTACCTTCACCCCCCCCCCCCCCCCCCCAACACATGAAATCCTAGCTCTGGCCTTATGCCAGAGGACATTGCTTTACAATGCGACCCGCTTTCCCTGGATAGGGTTGAACAGTGGGACCGCTATGCCCCAGTTTTGACCCACGAGCCATCCGAGACGGATTGTGCCTTATAAATGGACAATGCTATTCGAGTTATATGCCATCCAACTAGTTTAGTCTCGTCGCCCTTCAATATATCTCGGGCGTCATATTGAGTTACCATGATCCGCTGCCAGGACAAGTATATTTTTCATACTTGTGCATAGTCACGAGTTATCACGTTGTAGGGATTGTTGAGGAAACCTTTAACGTTGCTGCATATTCTGAATATCTATTCGATGACCCTCACGAGTATCCAGGATGATCCGGATGTCGCTCTAGCATCCGAGAGTATATTCCACATGTGTCGTCGTACCTAGTAAAGAAGGCTTGTACATGCTACGTCGCACGTGCATGTACGCCGCACAGTCTCTTATTCCTCTGTAACTTGGCCACTGTAAATGTGTCCCGAGCTGGACCGTGACACTAGTAGTGATGTTGCGCCTCCACTTTTATTGAAGTTTTTTTATTTATACTAGAGGTATCCGACCCCCTGGCAGACCGTCAATTCCCAACTAGACCCTCTATAACTTTTGTAGAAGAGTTGTTTTCACTGGTAAACTCGAAATTATCTAAGGTTGTCCCCGAGGCTTTGGGGTCTTAAGCGGACTCCGAAAATGGAGACTTACGAATACACATTGATATGCATTGTTGAGCTTTGTGGAGCCCCTAGTTATATGTTATGCTTTGGGGGCTCTAAACGCCTCTTAGGCTCTTACTAGGCTTAGTGTGGCCCAAGATTTCAATATGTGGTAGGGGTGACAATCGGGTTATATCACTCTGGACTGGGTCGGTTCGGGTTTGTGTCACAAACTCTAAACCCAAACCCGACCCAATAATTATTTGTGTCAGGTTTAACAAATCCAAACTCGACCTGCAAATTTTTGGGTTAACCCAACCCAACCCGTTTGACCTAATCATACACACAGGTTGGGTCAAGAAACTTAGGTTGACCCGACCCAACCTTGACCCGAAAAATATATTGTAATTTAATGGCATGCCCATAACCAACCCAAAAGATAACCCGGTGTAGGATTCATAATATATGTGCAAGTGTAATATTGCATAAAACATAGGAAAAAAAATATAAAAAATATAGACTTCACCAAGGTAATTATTTTAAACACTAAGCGATCTAAGATGCATAAAACATAAAATTCACTTATTATTATGCCAAAACGAAGACAATACATCTAGGCCGCACTTTGCGTGTTGCTACATGTAATATTTTGTCTTCCTCCTCCCCCCTTATATTGGATATAGTTTGAGACGTAGCAGTTTTTGGAGGCGCGGGGCAATATGGTTCTTTTTTCTTTCGTTTTTCTTTCTTCATTTTGTCAATAAAAATTCTTGTATTATATTAATTGGTCCAAATACATGCTTCTTTATCTTAAAATTTGGGATATGTAATCATGTGCCATCTTTCCTGGGAATACATGAAAGCTAACTATAGTTGCCTTCCTCTTCTTGGTAGAGTAGAGCATTAAGCATTTCATACGGGGCTTCAGCAAATGGCAACCAAAGAACCTATTTCAGAGCCAGCGCCAAGCCTGTCATATTTTTCTTTTCTTTTCTCGCAGTTGTTGTATCAGAGCCAATCTGCAATGGCAACATAAGCATTATAGATTCACACAATACATCCCGATATTCCACTAAACTAATATCGGTGACAATTTTTTAACTGTTTATCCCCGTCAAAATGTTATTATCCCCTTGGATATACTAAACTTTTTGTAAAAACTTTCCCATACTAACTCGAGCAATGCAACATAGAATACTTAAAGTCCAAATACTGCATATTATAGTGAAAGTTAGTTGAATGTGAGATAATACATAATTAATTAACTTAACATTTGCGCATCCTTATCATTTAGCTAATTATCTGACCGATTGGTAGGGAGGTCACTCTACACATAACTACACTTTTTGCTCCGGCGGTTACAAAGAGGTTAGATGGTAATACGTTCTGAAACTTTTTGGGATCTCTAAAATACCATTTAGTTATTTATTTATTTTTAGTTTGTGTTAGTTGTATACACAGTAATAAGTTAGAAAAACAATGAGTATTTTAAGTAAGATGAAAACATATCTCTCCACTCCAATGTTTCTCTCCATTTTTTTCTCCTATCTTTTCTTCTAGTGGGAAGTAGTTTTGTTTATATATTTTCTCTTTCTAAACTCCATGCATATGTGCATGCTACCTGATCCTTCTTCTACTTATAAATATATAAAAAACTCTTTTATTCGGCGATAGACTTTCAAGTGGTCAAATTCTACGATGTTGTTCGAATCAAGGTGATCCAATTTACTAGCACTTACAATCGGAAAAAGTCTATCAAAAACACAAATATAAAACCAAAAAGACAATAAGAAATTTACGTTGTCGGTCCCACCGTTATGCGGTAAACTAGTTTATAAACCGATTCGAATCTTTGACATCTATCATAGTGATCCATTTGAGCTAACTTATTTCGAAGCTCACTGTTTTTGAAAAACAAAAAGGGTTGCAAGTTTAGTGGTGGGATTTATATATTAATAACGCTTGTTCTTATTACCTCTAATTAAGTAAACTACAAGTCCTTCAAAACACTTAAAATTAACTCTTTAAGTTCATGGATTTTGCCCTAAACCATCTCTATCAAAGGTATCCTTTAGGTCAAGTGTACAATGAGAAAGGCAATGAGTCTTTGGTAGGAATGGTGGGTGATCCAAAGACTTGATCTCCACTTTGTATAATTTTTATGTATATCTTGAAGTATTATCACCTAAAATACTCGCCCCACAGTATAATATTTGTCATCTACGAACATTATTGTACGGGCCAACGCCAACACCAATGATGTCGACGTGTGTCTAATACCCGCTGACCTTGGTCGAAAAAGAATTAAAGCATACAGACACCTCATCTAAAATATGAGAATGTATGAAACTATCGAAAGCCAAACAAAGTTAGAACAGATTCATGAATGCTAAAATGAAAATTTGGCTAAAGCTAAGCATAATGGGATCCGATGTACAGGGCACGGGCCAGCAATAAAGACCTTGATGAGAAGCATAAATTAGATGTCTATTTAGTGCTAAGTGGGAACATTGGCACTAAAGTAACGAGTCTAGGCCTCCGCTTTTATTTATTTTTGACTAATTTAAGCAATTATGCTTCTTATTTTATCATTAGTGTGCAAAAGCAAAGCAGAAATCTCTATTTTAAACATAATTTTTTTGAATTATTAGGCAAAAGCACCAATGCTTAGCTTACAAAATAAAAAAGCAAGAGAAAGTAATAATTTTGTACTAATTAAATAATCATCTTATCATAATCAACATCTTAAAAAAAAATTATAGCTAATACACGGTGCTCCGTAGATTTTAAATTTCTTCCATTATTTGTCTTTCCGTTATTTCTTTGACCGTTGTCCGGATATTAAAATTAAGATAACATTCAAGTGCTTTATGAAAGCAATTTATATTATTTTTAACTCCAAAGTTAAGGCATTGTTTTTCTCTTAGCTTATACCCTACTATCTAGATGCTTTAAAAATATTCAAAAGCTACAGGGACGAATAAGAACTAAGAGCATCTGCAGTCGATTTAAAAGTCAAATTTGGAGAGCCAAATTTCTATAAAACACTACATTCGATTATTCAAATTAAAGTCAAATTGCCTAAAGTCACATTTGTTCATCAAATTTGACTTCTTTTTTTCCCTATTCAAACCAAATTTAATTAAATAAAATCTACCTAAAAGTTAAGAATTTTATGGAAAAATTGATATGTTGCATTTGACAGGTACTTTTTGAGGAGTTCGATGCAGTGAATAAAATATATTTGACTTCTATTAGCCAATGAAGCCAAATTTGTTGGCTATGCTCTAAAAACATGTATGTCCACCATGTAGGGCAAATAGTAGATTTAGGGTGGAGGTAATTTAAAGCAGGAATATCGCGCTATTATAAGGCCCAAATGATTAAGCAGATTCGAATAACATTAAGAGAGAATACCAAATAATTTGACGCCTCTAGGAAGAATGACTCGTTGAAATTACTGAAAACACAGAATCATCATCCAATTTTTATTAAAACAAACAAAAAACATACATTACATTGTTAGCGTTTGACCCTCATTGCACTGATATTATCCCCACCTTCACGAGTTTTGTTTATCTGAGACTAGGGCTGCAACTTTTTTCTGAATTTCTGAATTTTCCGAAATTCGATCCAATTTATTCCAATTTTAGATTACTATTGATTTTTCGATTTCCGATTTTTTGCTAAAATAATCGGATATAGGTTTGTGATTTCGATTTTCCAATTTTTTTGATCCGATTTTGTTCAATCCGATTTTTCCAAATATTCTTATTCAATTTTTTTTTAAATATTATTTGTAGTTTAATGATTTATTTTTGTTAGATGGAGATGTGGTGATGTTACCATGCAACCTAATGTATGAGTAAATGTTGGATATTTTGATTTGGAACATTACGTTTGATTTTGGCAATTATGATTTTAAATACTACTTTATGCCAACTTTCCAAAATTGAACCCAGGGAACAATAAATTCTAAAATCGAATACTGGTAAGAAGAAAAACTAATTTTGCCCCTATTAAAGTTACAATATAACAACATACAACCACCTATTTTTTGGGCTCCACAAGTACGAATGCCACTTCCAAAATAATAAAAAATTGTAAAACTCATTTAAAACTATTATATCAAGCCAAGTGTTATTACAATTTGTTCTTCATCATTTGTTCAATTAATTTCATTTGTTAAGAAATATTTATCATTTGTTTTCCTAGAACTTTCTCCTTTGTTCAGAAATCTGCCATTTATTTTCCCGCAAGTTTCACATTTGTTCAAAATTCGTTGTCATTTGTACCACGATAATGTTATCATTTGTTCTGAAAATATTGACATTTGTTCAATAAAATGGTACCTATTTGAAAAATGTCACATATTTTTTTATAGGCACGTGGGCTTTACAAGTACGATGTCACTTCCGAAATAATAATAAACAAGTTTGAATCATTTAAAAAATATATTATCATGCCACGTGTCCAAATTTAATTCTTCGAGGTACGAGTAAGGCAAACACTATCACCATCTCATATATTACTTGTCATTTGTTTCAGGGCAGTTTGTCATGCCTTTTACCAAATTTGTTATTTGTAATAAGGCAGACTCTGTCACTAATTTTATTAATATTTTCCATCTTGTTTATGGTTAGGTATCACGTGCAATTCACAGGAGTTTTTCTGGTTTTTGGCGCCAAAAGCGATCCCGATTCATGAAACAGTTTTTTCTTCTTACTTGACCGTAAAAATTGTAAAAACCGTCCCGATTATTTGTCACAAACCGTTTTCTCATAATCGTCGAGTCTTGTGTGTGTAAATTCAGTGTGATTTTAGTGGCAAATCATCTGTGTAACTACTGCCTACCAAGTGTTTGATTAAAGACTGGTACTCTACTCCTTGGGCATGGAGAAAATGATGGTACTCTATTCCTGTAGATGATACTCTACTCTACTCATGGAACAAATGATGGCAAATTGTCTGTGTGGCTACTGCCAACCAAACTATGTCATTTGTTTAGATGAACTCTAGCATTCTTTCAGATATCTATGTCATTTGTTAAGAACTTGTTGTCATTATAAATTCAAACTTTCTTATTTGTTCAGACATCTTTGTCATTTGTTTTAGTATAACTTTGCCATTTGTTCAGGAAAATGTCAATTATTTGAATATTACAATAGGTTTGTAGACCGTGGGCTCCACAAGTAAGGTCGTGGGCTCCACAAGTACGAATGTCACTTCCAAAATAATAATAATAAAGTTCAAATTATTTTTAAATATATTATCACGCCACGTGTTCAAATTTAATTCCTCAATGTACGCATGTCATTACCATTTTGAGACGTGTAAGGCATACACTGTCACTATTTCATGCATTACTTGTCATTTGTTGTAGTCCAATTTGTCACGCTTTTAACCAAATTAGTTATATTAAATCATGCAGACTCTATCACCAATTATGTATTACTTGGCATTTGTTTAGTATTGCTTAGGGTTAGGTATCACGTGCGATTCACATGAGTTCATCTAGTTTTTGGCCCCCAAAACCATACCTATTCCTCAAATAATTTCTTCTTATACGACGACTGTAAAAACCATCCCGATTCTACACATCGTGTGTAGATTGACAACCACAAAAACCGTCCCGATCGTACAAACCGTTTTCTCACAATCATCGAGTCCTTGTGTGTATGTGATTTTAATGTGATTTCAGTGGTAAATCATCTGTGTGACTACTACCTACCAATTATTTAATTAAAGTCTGGTTTTTTTTTTCCACAATGAAGTCTAATAAAGAAGTAAATAACAATTTAACGAGGAGAACCAAACGCAGGAGGGTGCCAAAAAGGCCACTTCTAATGCTAAAAATTACACCTCTCGGTATATAGGTGTGAGACTTCACAAAATATTTAGAACTCTGCCTGAAGAGGAGAAAGGTACTCTTGGAACCACCTACTTTGTACCGTTACTGTCGATTAATCCAATAGCGACGATGTCGATATTGGTTGCGAAAATATTCTATCGTTATCTCGGTGATATGAAGTTCTAATTTGGGAGAATGATAATTCAGATGAAACTCATTCATGTTTGCCTGATTTTGGGGATAGGTGTTTCTCATATTCATAATGATTTCTTATTTGTTGATCGTGAGTATGTAACAAATTTTAGGAAGAGACGATTCCCCAGGAAGAAGAATACATATGGATTGAAAGAAATTGACGGGGTTTTAAAATAGGTAAAATTGGCAAGACATCATGGTAAGATTCTAATTTGTCATTGGTTTGGTCTACTTTATCATTATTATGCATTGTATTTGTCACCCCAAAAAAATTTGTATTGTATTTACAATTTTTGGGTCTTGTTTTATTATTATTTTATACGGTTCTTATCATTACATTGTTTATTCTTTGTCATTTTTTTCCCATGTGTGATTTTGTTTTCAAGATGATGTTCTTCAATTAAATTTGTTAAAAATTCTACTATTCTTTGTCCACCCGAATAAGGGGAGAAATGTTGAGATGATGTATATTGATCTGGTAGATGATCTAGATCAGTTCAACAGATTTCCTTGGAGTGAGCAAGTCTATAATTTTTTGTGGAGTCAAATAATAGAGTTTACCGATTATCGATCGGCCGCTGATAAAAAATTGGATAAAGCTTTATCACTCCACAGATGTACCTGAGTGCTGACGATATGGGTTCTCCTCTGTATTCCTGGCTTGAAGTTTCTAAGAATTTAGGAATCTAAATATTTATTCCCTAAGCTACATGGATGGAGGATGACATCATTTAAGCGTTACCAAATTGTGGTGTTTAAAAAGATTTTTGCTAACCCCAAATTGGTGGTACTAGCTTTGAAGCCGTCTGAGACTGACATGCAACAAGAACTTGTGCAAAAGGCAATGGCAATCTTCCTTTATTTGTATGAATGATTCATTTTATACTTCATTGCCATTTATTTTATGCGTCTTATCATTTTTTTCTGTTAAATTTGGCATTTGCTATCTTCTTCTTGTCATTTATTTGATTTCTTTCTCTGTCATTTCCCTTGTCATTGTTAACTTCCTTTTTGTCATTAATTTTTTACCTATTGTCATTATTAGATAGTTTTTTTGTCATTTGTAAATCACTCTTTGTCATATGTTTGAATATTTTAGAGAAATCACATCGAAGCACCTGCAATCAGCGGTGCATCTACAATCGAAGCACCTATAATCGGTATACCTGCAATTAGTAACAGTTCTTCTTCCACCACTGATATCGGAGCTGCAGTGATTAAAGTATGCTACCAGTTGGAGGACCATGGTAAAATGTTGCAGAACCATGGTAAAATGTTAGAATGAATTTCGATGTCTACAGTTATAGATAATACTCTATCATTTGGAGATGGTACTCTACTCCTTGGGCAGTACCAGTACTCAACTCCTGAGAAAATCATGAAATACAAACGAGAAGAAGAAGGTGATGAGAAAGAAGATGGGAAAAGAATGAAGGCGGGGCTGAGAACCTGGTAATGAGAGCTCCAATAAAAAAATAAAAAAATTAAAGAAAAGAAAAAAAAGCTAAGGGAGAAGGCAGAAGAACATGGAAAGAAACACAAGACCAATGCCAACAAGAAGAACAAAAAGGCAGAAGAAACTGATGTTCCCCTGAAGAAAAAAGTTGAAGGCATGAAGAAAAACTCTCACTGATGAACAATTGGATGATATTCCACTAATCGTTTTAAAATCCTTAATCCCCAAGGGTAATAGAGCGCCAAGGAAGAGACGGGCGGCATTCTTAGATTTAAAGTCTAATGAAATTCAATCAATTGCAGAAAATTTGATTCAACAAGTTGTAGAGGATGAAGTTGTAGTTTGGAGGGAAGTGAATTTGGAAGCTATATCTTTTGAATATGGTAGTGATCTTCTAGAGGTATCATTCGTTTACGACTTCTTATCATTTATTTGTTTTTATTTAACATTTGTTTTTCAGAACATTATTATGTACTTTGCCTGAACTTTGTCATTTGTTCTGAAGTCTATCATTTATTAAGAATTCTTTGGCATTTGTTCAGACGTCTTTGTCATTATATTTTCCAGAACTGTCATTTGTTGTACGTGACGTGGAAGAAGGGTGCAGTGGAAGATGATGAACCCGAAGTTAAAGACAAAGATGATGAAGGTGACAAAGATGGTGATGATGAGAAAGCTGATGATGAGAAAGCTAAATCTATTCAAAAAGAGCAACCTCATGTTGGTGATGAAGAGGAAGTTCAAGATATATTTATTTAACATTTGTTTTGCACTATCTATCATATTTGTTGTGTGCTACTCTATCGTTTGTTCATTTAATTTTACCATTTGTAGTATGTATATCCTATTTTACAGATGGAGGAACCAAAAACTATAATGGTGTATTATGTTGAAAAAAAAAATGTAGTAGAAGAAGCCAATGAGGTATTCTCCTTATATCCTTGTTTTGAGCTATCCATAATATTAACATCACCTATCCTTACCATTTTTTATTTGTTTATTCTTTACCATTTATTGTACAGACTATGGAGGTTGCAGACCAAGTAAAAATTGAAGTAGTGTTGTTCTACTAGGATGAAGATGTTGATGAAACTAATTAGGTAGCTTATCACTTGTTTATGATTATTAGTTATTCGTTTGCCGGTAACTTCTCATTTTCTTCTCTTTATTTTACCATATCTTGTACCACTCTTATCATTTGTAGTGCGTTTATCTATAGATGAGTCCAGACCAAATAACTGGTGTATCAGTTGAAGAACAGAGTAAAGAGGAGGTGGTTGAGGGCAAGAATAATAATGATGGAACTTCACAAAAAAGACCAGACTCTATGAAAATTAAAAAATAAATGGTTGTTGGGCAGACCAATGTATGAAATACTTTTAAACTAGATTATGAGTAATAAGATTCCATGACATATCTTATTGCTCATTCTCATGTAATATGCACATTTATATTTTCTTATTACTCAAGTAATTTATCTGTTCCAGCTTATTTTAATGGAGTCTGAAGTTGATGCCACCCTAAAGAAGAGGCATAAACTAACTGACGAAGATATTAATGACAGAGCCATATCATTTTCTATTCAAATGAACATATTGCATGGTCACCTTGACAAGCTTCTTTCTGGAGTATTATTCGAATCTTTATTCAAAGACCCGTCTCCCAGGATGAGAAAAACAAGGTGGACCAAGTCTGGTCACTGAGGAATGATGAATTATCTACTAAAGATAGGGACTACAACACGAGTACTTATAAGAGGATAGGTAAATAAACTGTTTGCCTTAACACTCTCTACACCTTATATCCAAACCAATGGTTGGACAATAAGGTATTTATATCATTAATTTATTCTCCTCTGTTATTTATTATGGTATCCTCTGTCATTTATGTCATTTTGTCAGAAAACTGTCATTTGTTCAAGAGTCTCTGCCATTTATTTTCAAATTGGTTGTCATTTGCTCATTTCACTTTGACATTTGTTTAGACAGAAGTTATTTTCCATGAACTTTATCATTTGTTATAAAGTATTTGTCACTTGTATTTCTAAATTTTATAATTTGTTATTGATAATTTGTCATTGTCTTTTTTTGTTCAGGTCATTAATATTTGTCACAACAATGTGCCGGCCCAGTTAAAGAAAGGATTCTGTTGACGAATGCGTATTTGGGTCAAATTATAGATAGGGATTCAATGTCTAGACTCGGATTATGTCTTCTCCAGAAGCTATGGAATTGAAGAAGAAATCAAATTAGGCACAAATTACTTCTATGGAATGGGATTCTACAGTTTTGCGTTACTTCGATCGAGGTGATTTAAAAGTGAAGAATTCGAAATTAATACTCCTTCCTTTGAATCTTAATGGCAACCATTGGGTCCTTTTTGTTGTGCCCTTTAAGAAAAGACAAATATGCATCTACGATTTACTGGTTGATGCAAAAATTATAAATGCAAAGAAGAAAAAGAAGAAGTTATCTCCTAGACACCAGCTTATTCATGATCAGCTATCAAAGATGCTCTTGAGAATGTTGATATGGAATGATTTTGCTGATTATAGTCCACCTACTAGTTCAAAGGTAAACACTTAAGGCATTAACTTTAATACTCCTTCCTTAGAATCTCAATGTCAACCATTGGGTCCTTTGTGATGTGTTCTTTAAGAAAAGACAAATATGCATCTACGATTCACTGGTTGATGCAAAAATTGTAAATGCAAAGAAGAAGAAGAAGAAGTTATCTCCTAGACACTAGCTTATTCATGATCAGTTATCAAAGATGCTCCCGAGAATGTTGATATGGACTGATTTTGTTTATTGTAGGCTACCTACTAGTTCAAAGGTAAACACTTATGGTATTAACTCCAGTTGGACAACTCATTTTGGGGAGTGTCCAATACAGCCAAATTATAATGACTGTGGTATCTATATGCTTTTCTTTATGGACAATATCCTAAGGGAGATGAAATTTCCAAATCAGATAAACGGTGATGAATGTCATTACACAATTGTTAATGACATTTTGAGGTTAGGAGTTGAGCCAGAGGCTAATTTGTAAACTTTAACATCCATTTTGTTGTAAATTATAATTTCTGTAGATTTGTAAAGTTATAAATAGTTATGGAAATCATTCATTTATAAAATATTTGTCATATGTAGTATATTTTTTATCATCATGTGATGAAATATTTATCATTCATTAGAAGGTAGTCAAGATGTAACATCTGTCTAGTTGAATGTATGTCATTTTATGAAATATATGTCATTAATTTATAATTAGGTTATCATTTGTTATATACATTTTATCATTAGTCATTCATCATTTATCATTTCTTTCGTTTTCTACTATATTTTTAAAGAATTTGTTCTTTTATTCCTGTATTGTCAAGTTGTTCTGACGCGAACATATTGTTTAGCACGTCACGCTATTTTGCTTCTGCTTATATATAAAATGGACTTCATATATGTGAAGTTCAACTCCAAAATTAATCATAATGGATCCAGGCCGACCACGCCATCTACACAACCACCAGCCATCAACGGAGAAACGCCAAACTACAGAAGATAACTTCTCAGGGAGGGTTTTTAATTTCTTTACAAAGCTTCCATCAGCTGTCGAAGATATTGGCAATAGGATGGTTCCTAGTTTTACAACCATAGAGTTGAATCTTGAGTGCATTATTTACATAGTTGAATCGCTAGAGGAGAGGTTAGATCTAATTAAGGAGAAGTTGTCCAGCCTTGAACCATAGATTTGCGTATCTTCTGTAAAGTTGATGTTCAGTGGAATTTATTATTCGATTATCACTCTTTAACATTTGTTCATAAAGAGTTTATCATGCTAGAGTCACAAATCAACTTCACTAAAGATAAGGAATGTTACACTTCACTCCTACATATTTGACTACTTATTAAGATTTAGAGATTTTAACTTGGACATAAAATCTTGCAGCATCTCCACTATGACCTTGAAGATCCTTAGTTGAGTGTAAGTTTCATTTATAATAGTTTATAGGATCTTATTTCTCCCTTGACCATAATTTATGATTTCTTTCGCTGTTGTCGATTGTGGCCTCCTAAAATCATCTAGCGTAGACAATTCTCAAAACTAAATTTTGAACTGACAATGGTATTGTGGGCAATGGTAGAATCTCATAACGGGCGGTTTAGAGACTCTACAAATGAGACCACAATCATACTTTTTTACATCATCTACCCACGCCCAAAAACTATACCCACCAAATTTGTGAACGCATTGACAAAAGTAGTGGTTAGGGTTGAGGCTTGTGCGTAAGAGATGAAGATTACAATTTTCACCGTACCAGCAAACAAGGGAATGCATCGTTAGTAGGGAAGTATGTAATGCTTAAAAACTAGAAAAAACTGGAAGCATGGGTGCAAGTTATGTAATGAGGACTCTATTTATGGTGGTGATAATTCACAATAGTAAAATGATAATGTATTTATAAAGAAATGACATATACTAATGGGAGGATAACATTGTATTTACTGTGACAGTTAACTGCACTATAATGATATTCTTTGTAAGAACAAATGACAAATGAGCCATTTTAATTCTAACAGCTTCTTTTCTATACAGTCGATGTGACAAGTCAATCTTTATTACTTGATTAGACAAATAACAACTTAGCTTAAAGTCTTTGATTACGTTTACAACAAGCTATTTATCCAAAACATCTACGTGGCTTCCGCCACCCTAAACCCCTGCCATGCGTGATTCAAAGTCCCAATACAATACATTTAATTCTCTAAAGTATATAAAACCCTAAACTTTTTTCGGCTATTCTCAACTATTTAAATTTAAACTTTTTTTAACTTCTCAACTATTCAAACCCTAAATTTTTTTCAACTTCTTAAGAAATATCGCACTCCCACTCCACTCGATTTAGCCGTGTCTCTACGAGCACCCCTCGTGATTGGTTTGAAGCGATAGGGATTAAGAAAGATCAGGGTGACGAACGTCTTTACAAATTGAATAAAATATGCCTAATGGAGAAGGATGCCTCCGGTGAGAAGGTACAACTGCTAAAATAACATTATGAGCAGTTCAAGGAGAAATTAGGAGAACTCGATAAAATAGATGACGAACTAGGTAAACTTATCAAAAAGAAAAGAGAGCATTCTAAAGAGTTCAAATTCCATATCCACTTCTTAGAATATCAGGTCTGCGCTCTAAAGTTAGACTGGGATGAGTACAAGAAACTATGGGTGGAGTCGGCTTCTAAGATTAGCTGTCTCGAGCAGAAGATCCAGGCTATAGAACGGGATCTGGAATCCTCGGAACGTGATCTGGAATCCTCAAGTGAGAAGTTGTGAACATTTGTTTTTTTTTTTTTGGTTTTGACTTTGTTTTAAGTTTTTATTAGTTTTTTGTTGTAGCAGTTTCCCTTGTATGAACATTTGGTTTGTTTCGTTTGCTTTTTGCTTTCAAATTGTAGTTTCCATTTAATATGAGGGAAATAAACAAATGACAGTTTCATAAGAAAATAATGATATAAGGGAGACAAACAAATGATAAAGTCTCTATGAACAATAATAGTTAAATGATGAACTTAAAAAAACTGATGATAATAAATCAACAGACAAATGATAAATTCTTTGTGAACAAATGACAATTCAGTAAACAAATAATGATATAAGGGGAACAAACAAGTGAGAAATTCTCTCTAAATAAATGATAGTTATATTTAGATAAATGATGATTTTAACATAACTGACGATAAAGATCATACAAACAAATGATAAATAAACAAAAACTGCTCCAACTCATCATCTGTAGAAATGATACATAGAGTACCCAAAATTATCAGCGCAAACTGATTACAACATCTTCATCTGGGATGATAGGTGGCTCAGTGCTCATCGTAAAAGACGGTGCCATTGTTGGACGTGTATTATCGTCAGATGGGATTGGCAGAAGATTACAGGAATGACGATTGTTACTGTTTTTTTGACACCTATTGTAAAATCTAAGTTTGGTGACCAGACCAGACTTTTTTTCTCGTCTCTTCCTTTGCGTGCGAGGATGACCTGCTTGAACTGTTGGTATAGAAGCACGAATACGTAGATCAGTTTTTAAATTTTTTTACTGCTCTATTCCTCTGATGGAAATCCATATCAGTTTATAAATAACCTTGTATGTATCATTTGTGAAGTACTCAGAGACTTGTGGAGTTGGATCAACATTAGAAAGGCCGAAACACGTACTCCGTGTTCACAAGGTATCCCCATCGTTTGCCACCAACGACAAGAACAAGTACCATCTTCAATATTTACTGAATTAGTTCTGCCATAACTAGTCATCTGAAAATGGTGACGTGATATACAAACCCTGCAGATTAGTGAATCTGCCACAAACTTGCTGCTCTCACAGTTATCCATAGCCCATGGCATTAAATGAGCTTGACTATCTCAACTTCCTTTATATACGTGTAGGACATTTCCGAAACAGATTCTACGCAATTCCTCAATAAACACTCAGGTTGGGAGATCTCTCACTTTCACAATAATGTTATTCCAACTCTCGACATGATTAGTGTAAGCCACTCCGTATCTGAACTAATAACAAACAATTGAAATCAAATGCCAAATGAGTATAACATGAAGATAAATTAAAATATAACAACTATAAAATGAATAATAATGAACTGATGATAAATAATGGCAAAAAAAAATTGATAAATAAGTATGCAAATGGAGTAATGATGACTAGTCCTGAAATAACAAATGACAAGTTTATCAATAGAGAATGACAACATACCCACTCATTGGACTGTATAGATTAAACCATGTTTCCTTGGGAATACCTATTATGCATTAGGGACCCATTGGATCTGTATTTCAGATAACATTCATGTATTTATCGAAATCAATGCTGGTTAGGGACTCTACTGCCATCCTAAATCTGATCCTCATACTTTTGAGGGTCGTTTTAATGTGTTTCAATATGTGGAAGGCACAAAACGTATGGATTGCAAATGAAAATACTTTGGGTACAACATTAATAATTTCAGGGTTCCTGTTAGAGATTACGACGAATCGAGTGTCATAACCGTAGAAATTAGACAAAATACTTAACAACACGGCCATACATTTATACAAAACTTCTACCCCGAGCACACGTAATGGAGCCGTCGACAGTCAAGTGAAATCCAATCCACGAAATAATTTGATCTATAGACAGCGTCATTGTGGTAAAGGTTGTAATGCCAGAAGAATCATTACCGTAAGGCATAGAGGGGACCCTCTCTCACCTTTGCTATTTATCATCACAGAAGAAGCACTCTTCAAGGGGTTGACGAAGTATTTTGTAGATGGGCAAATTGGGTACTTTAAATTCTCTCGGGGTTGTCTTCCGATCACACATCTGTTGTATGCAGATGACTTTCTAATGTTCCTTAATGGAAGTCAATCCTCGTTCAAGGGGCTACTGAAGTTTATGGACAAATATGAAGCATTCTCTGGGAAGTTGGTCAACAAAGAGAAAAGTGGTGTATATGTGCACCACAATACGACTGTTGCTCAGAAACAAATCGTACAAGCCACTAGTAGGGTCCATCACAGGCTCTTTCCTATGCTCTATCTAGGGGTGCCCATCAGCTATGGTAAGGTACGACACACTCACTTTAAGATACTATTCACTAAGGCACAACAACAAATTAAAGGATGGCACGGTAAGCTCCTATCACAAGGCGGAAAACTCATTCTGATAAACCACATTTTAAACTCCATGCCTGTACATCTCCTAGCCTGCATCACCGTTCTGAAATCGATCCTTCGAAAACTAGAGAGCATGTTCTCCAATTTCTTATGGGGAAAGTTATAGGGTAAAAACAAACGACATTGGGTCTCATGGAATGACATTTGTCTACCTATTGAGGAAGGTGGACTCGGCATCCAAAAACTTGAAGATGTCAAACATAGCTTACAGCTCAAGAAATGTTAGAATGTGCTCCATGCCGATGCATTCTGGACTCGATTTTTGAAAAGCAAGTACACCATCAATGATGACTTCTCTCGGCTTCGATCAGGCACCTCTACCTTGTGGACAGGCATTCAAAATCTGTTCGAAATAGTTCATGCTAACATTGTATGGAGCCTGGGTTCAAGAACTTGCAGCTTCTAGATGGACGACTGAATCGAGGAGGGAAACCTCGCTGATCTGCTAAGCATAGACTGCAACCAGAAAATCATGGTAAAATAAATCATTGTAAATGGCATAAACTGGAACTGGCAGCGCCTGCACCATGAACTGCCAGCAGATTGGAAGATCACACTCGCCAACAAGTTTTTCATCGGTGAAGGCAACGATACACCGTTATGGGGCCCTTCTGAAAGTGGTAGCTTCACGGTAAAGTCCGCTTGGCAGTTCTGGAGAGGGACTGTAGAAACACAATGCCGTATGGATTGGATTTGGTGCAAGATAATCCCCCCCCTCAAATTCAAGTCTCCAGCTGGAAAATGTGGAAGAAGGTCCTCACGGTGGATGATTTCCTACAACAACGGCTCCCAAATGTTTCCCGATGCAGCTGTTACTGCTGGGGTAGCATCAAAATGCTGAACCACTTGCTCGTAAACGGAGAGATAGCACAACAAGTTTGGCAGTTTTTTGCATACGCATGTGGGTTTCGCAACGTCCTGGCTGAAAGTTTTTGGGCACGACAAGGGGTTTGGTTGTTAGCAGCCAACAAGAGCACGCAAATGGGTATCATTAAAGGGGTTCTCCCAGCTATCATAAGCTGAGAATTATGGAAAGTGCAGTGCAAACATCAGTTCGACGGCGTGCCCATGAATTCTCACGCAATTGTCAACAAAACATGTTGATGGCTTCAGGATCTCATGGTCAAAACTAAAGTAACTCAAAGCGGCAACTTTGGGGACACACTCTCTCTGCAGGTACTCCGAGTGCACACGCTTCGAATAAAGCATAAAGCAAGTATATTGGTAAAATGAAAAGCTCCACCATCAGGGTAGTTTAAACTGAACACTGACGAATTCTCTCTGAGTAATGGTCTCTCTGGGGCTGGAGGTATCATACACAACTCACATGGAGGGATAAAACTCGATTACAGCGTGGCACTAGGAATTGGCATGAACATGACAGCTGAACTATATGGGCTCCTGCATGGCCACAAACTCTGCAAAGAAAACCACTGGTTTCCATCCGTGGTTGAAATGGATGCTGAGGTCATAGTCAACTGGTACAAACAGATACGCCTCTGCCCTAACAAGTTTCAAGCCATATGGAAGATGATCCTTCAACTCAGCCAGGAGCTCCAAATCATCATGGTGCCTCTGCAAAGAAAACCACTGGTTTCCATCCGTGGTTAAAATGGATGCTGAGGTCATAGTCAACTGGTACAAACAGATACGCCTCTGCCCCAACAAGTTTCAAGCCATATGGAAGATGATCCTTCAACTCATCCAGGAGCTCCAAATCATCATGGTACACACGTACAGAGAAGGGAACGGGTCCGCTGATGGTTTCTCTAAGTTGGGAAGTACACAACAACACCTCTTGTTTTGATCTGTTGTTGCGCTGCCTAGACAAATACGAGCCTCCTATTTTCTAAAAAAATTAGGGGTTGCGACTATTAGTCACTGAGGCACATGTACTGCTCGGAGGTCAGGTTTTAAGTCCCCCTCATGTTTTTTTCTTGTCTACTTAAATAAAAACCCTATTTGCGCAAAAAAAAAACCCCATAGAAATTAGACCCAAACATCTCCAGGAAGTATGTCCAACTTTCGATGGTCTCCGACTCTGTTACTGAAAATATAAGTTGAAAAATATGATTGCATGGGTAAATGGCAATGACTATTAGTAGAATCCCACGATATTTCCCTTTCAAAACTGTTCTGCCAATTACAACAATGAGGCTCAATAGTTTATAAATTTTTCTGGGCAGACTAAAATGCCAAAAACACCTTGTAAATATCTTTATCCTTACGACTCATAGTTTGTATGCCATACACCAAATCTAGGTAAAAAAACCTTACTTTCGCAAAGTAGCTTGTAAGTAGTTGGTATGCGTGCTCAAAGCTACCTCACATCTGAAATAATTATAATAGATCAAATGAAATTATGGAATGGACAAATAATAAATATTACAAGACAAATGACACAGTACTTCAAACAAATGACAATCGATAAACATGATTGTACGAATGACAGGTGATGTGGGAATAAATGATTCATCTGCGTGGGATTTTTCTTTCTCACGCCAGGCATGATTTTATGTTACATCAATATTGTGATTAATTTGCATATCTTCAATAATTCTGGAAGGTTTATAGTTTGGGTCTTTTCAAAGTTTTCGCTTGAAGTAACCCATCTACTAGACGCCGCCTTATACGCGTTCCCACCATTAGTTTCTACTCTAATGCATGTATGCACGAAGTAATAATTACTTACTCTAAATAGGGCAGAATTGAGCAACTTTGTCACGTAAATCTGCCAAGATCAATTATGACTTTTGGAACGTACTACGATTTTATATTCATTACTCAGAATGTGTACGAGATTGAACTTGTTTACAGCTGCATAAGCTCTTATGTGATTCATGAGTACAATCCTATCTCGATATAGATCACCAATGTTAAACTCTTTACTGAAGTCATAGAGATCATCCATGTACGCAGCAGATTTAAACCAGAAATCCACGAGATCTTTTATCTGTTCAGGTTGTGACTCAAACCAAAATTTAGCTGAACAAAGGAGAAAAATGCTTTTTAACATGATACTAATTTGATAAGAAATGTTAAAACACACAATACATATGATAAATTCTACGTGCTTACCTGAAGGTTCAGTTTGTCCAATGATAGGTTTGGGTTCAATTGAAAGAGAAACATTAGTTAACATAGGTTCATTTGAAAGATGAACATTAGATACCATAGGTTCAATTGAAAGATGAACATTTGATTAAGGAATATAAGGTTCATTTGAGAGATGAAAATCAATAGGGATAGTTTTAAAAGGTTCATTTGATTGATGAACATTAGTTAACATAGGTTCATTTGAGCGATAAACATTTGATTGATGAATACTAGGTTCATTTGAGGGAAGAACATCAGTACGGATAGTTTCAAAAGATTCATTTGAATGAGGAACATCATCCACTAAAGGTCCAAACCTACGTGGATCAAGTCCTTTGCCATTTGTTTCAGTATAACCCACGAATTCAGGTTTAGGATCATGAAATGAGTTATGACGCAAAGGTCTCCCCGCTTTGGTGGTGGACAGCTTTTAACCTGAACCAGTATCTTTGGTGGTGGATAACCCTTTACCTGAACAGAAATTAGAAATAAAGTTCTAGGAGTTCTGAGAAGTTACCATATGCTCATTTATAATCCATATGTGAAAGGGTGTGCTGGGATTGTTTTTATGCATATTGATCATTACGGTAAAGTCCTGGACTGATGAAATTGTGCATGCACAACCATGCACGAAGTTGTACAACTTACAGTCCTCACGATGGATTTCACTTATTTCTTCAAGAAGTACAACAAAATCTTCATATGATGAGTGTGTTCTTAGTGAGGTAAGTTTCGTACTTCCTCTAACATAACAAACGATTATTCCGATCTTTGGACGTACGATATCCCACCCAAAATGAACAATGGTATAAAGCTAAACTCCATCCATCCCTAAAAAAAATAATATAAAAAAACAATTCCGTTGATTAAGTAGCATAAAACAAATGAGAAAAATAACAATAAAAATTGTATCGAAGCAGAAGACAAATAATATAAAACTCAACTCCAGCCATCCCTCAAACAAATGATAGAAATCCCAAAATCAATGATATCAATGAACAATTCCGGTGATATAGTAGCAGAAAATAAATGATAAAAATGATACAAGAAAAATGGCAAATGATAAAGTAGCAAAAGATAAATGATAAAGTAGTAAAAGAAAAATGATTATGCAGAAAGTGTATCGTCTTGCATATCATTTTTCTTAAGAAAAAAGTCGTCAAATCATGATGTGGATACAAGTAATTAGAAATGATGGATACAAAGTTAGATATGATATTTACTTCAACGGTTACTTCAACGGTCGAAGAGAATGATAACAACGATCTTTAATAACGAGAATAACCTTGGATAGCAACGATCTTTTTCTCCCCAATGACTTCTGTGTCAGGACTTTAACGAATGCTCAACGATAGTTGGTGATCTAGGAGGATCTAAGGAAAATTGAGATATTACCAAAGTCGTTCGAACGACCCAACTCTACATCCCTAAAATTTAGCCCAGGAAACCCAAGTCGTTCGAACGACACCATATTTCGTTCGAACGACCTTTTACATACTCACTGGAATTTTGGCCCAGAGAAAATTTTCGTTCGAACGAGCTTGGATGCCGTTCGAATGACTTGTCAAGTTTCTAGGGCTTTAGACCGATTGGCGTAAAGTCGTTCGAACGACTCCCTATTTTGTTCAAATGACTTTTGCGGTGGTTTTATTTATGAGGCGTGCTTTTCCCTCGAGATACGTTTTATTTATAATTTTTAGTTCCCTTTATATAAAGGGGACTTAGGTTATTTCTTTTGGGATGTTAGGTCTAGAAAGTGTTCTGAGGAAGAAGCCTAAGGTTTTGGAGTGATTCATTGTAATTAACATCGTTTAAAGCAAATTGAAGCTTTCATTTTTCCCAATCAATTGGTGTTCTTCGTACTTTTTAGCTAACTAGAGCTTCTTTATCGTATTGTGGATTAGTTGGAACACTTAGTACATCAAGGAGACAAACAGTACATCAAAAAGAATCTGCTTTGATTTTTGTACAAGCTTTGTTGTAGAAGAAGAAAAAGCTTTGATTTTTAAGGTTAGTAGTTTATTTTGGGGAGAATCTTCTCTTTTATTACTGTACTAATTACTGTAGTAGATTAGACTACTCAACAACTTCAGTAGAGATAGTTTCTCATATGTTCTGCATGATTTGTCATTTGTTTTAGCATTACTTTGTCATTATTTAGGCAATATTTATTATTTTGTTTCTATAACTTTTTATTTATTTAAAAATCATTGCTATTTGGTAGATGATAGACGTAGAAATACGTAGGATTAATACGCCAAAAAGTATCATTTTGTTAATCCTGATTCCGTCAAGGAGCTCCCAGGTTTTGGTAAGTCATCTTGGGTAGCCCTTATCTTTGGACCGAGATACAGTCCTTTACCGTCGAGCTCGCAAGTATCGTTTGGTGAAGGATGGGATGGAGTTTCATATTAATGCATGCAAGAAACATATCACTACCAGTAATTTGGTAACGGCGACTCAAGCGAAGAGGTTGGTTAATGCGAGTAGAAAATTTGTATTGTTGTTGGTGCGACTGGTTCAAGAGTGTCCGTCGGCTACGATATTGTCTACTTTGGAAATGTCTCCTAAGCAACAAATCGATATGGGGGTGTTGCAAGAGGAGTATGAAGACATGTTTCTGGGCATAGAAGGGATACTGCGTAAGAGGGATGTGAAGCATGATATTACCTTGGTGAATGGTGAGTCACTACCCAATATTGGGTTATATTGGACTTCTATTATAAAGTATGATAAGATTAATAAATAAGTACATGAACTCCTGGAGCAAGGAGTTATTAATCTAAGTTGTTCACCTTGTGGTTCACCGATGTTATTGATGCTGAAGAAGGATGGGTCTTGGAAGATGTGTATGAATTAGCGGGCGTTGAACAAGATCACGGTGAAGAATCATTATCCGCTTCCACGGATTGACGAGCTTTTGGATGAGTTGTAGATGACTCGGTTTTTTATCAAGTTAGATCTTAAGTCGGGTTACGATCAAGTTAGAATCCGGGAGGAAGATACTTGGAAGATAATGTTTAATGCCAAACAAGGACTATTTGAGTGGTTAGTGATGCCGTTTGGGTTATGCAATGCTCTAACAACGTTTATGCAGTTAATGAATGAGGTACTTCATTCTTTTATTGATGATTTTGTGATTTTATATTTGGTTGATATCTTAATATATAGTCGTACATGGGAGGAGAACCTTGGGCATTTACGCAAAGTGTTGGGCGTGTTGCGATTACAACAACTTTTTCTGAATGGGAAGAAGTACGAGTTTGGGAAGAGGGAGCTAGTCTATTTGGGATTTATTATTGGTGGCGGCAAGCTTAAGGTCGATCCAGAAAAGGTCTCGGTTATTACTAATTAGCCTCGACCGCGTACAGTTACGGAAGTGAGGAGTTTTATGGGTTCTTCTCAGTACTTACGGAAGTTTATTCAGCATTTTTCACAAATTGCCACATCGTTACATTCTTTGACGAAGACCGAGGTACAGTTTGTGTGGGAAGAACACCATGAGAAGATTTTTTTGTTACTGAAGTGCAAGATTACGGATGCACCAGTATTAGCATTGCCCAATTTATAATGGCCTTTTGAGGTCGAGACAGATGCGTCAGACTATCCATTGGGGGCAATCCTTTTGTAGGATGGGAAATCAATTACTTACCATTCTAAGATGTTTATAGGAGTAGTACGCAACTATCCTACCTACGATAAGGAGTTCTACGTATTATATCAATCAGTGAAACATTGGTAGAGTTACTTATTGGGGAAGGAGGTTGTAGTACATTCCGATCACAAACCATTACAGTTCTTATCTATGCAGTCCAAGCTTCAGCAAGCTCGCCATATGAAGTAGATGTCGTACCTTCATGAGTTTACCTTATTGATTAAGTATAAGAAAGGAGTGGACAACAAGATAACTGATATGTTATCTCGATCCCTATTACCAACTATTTTTTCTTTGTTGGTAGTAATGCAGATACAGCCTATTATTCCTTCTGAGTACGTTTTGGGGTATGACGACGACAATGAGCTCAGTATGATTCATGAGAAGTTGCTGTAAGGCAAGACATGCGAGTATGTTTTGAAGGATGGTTTGATTTACATGGGCAGTCTACTATGTATTCCTAAGGGTGGAGACCGTTTGCAATAGATTCGAGTGGCACATTGTTCCCGGGTGGCAGGACATTTTAGGGTTGAGAAGACTATTTTGAATTTGCGGCGTTATGTCTATTGACAAAGATGCAGAGGGATGTTGGTCGTGTGGTTCGTGGTTGCGTGCCATGCAATACATCGAAGTCTTCCAATAGGAAGATATGACTGTACTTACCATAGCCAGTTCCTAGTTAACCTTGGGAAGCATTTCGATGGATTTTATGAGTGGTTTGCCCATGATCAGGTGTAAGAATGGCCATTTGTTTGTGGTGGTGGATCGATTCAGCAAGATGATTGTTCTTATTCCATGCTAGAAGACGGTCACCGGGGAAGGATCAGTGCGATTGTTTTTCAGAGACGTCTAGAGGTATTTCAGGATCCCTTCTTCTATTATTTATGATAAGGATAACCACTTTTTGGGGCATTTCTAGAGATCGTTATGGGGGATGATGAACACTAAGTTAAAGAGAAGTACCAATTTTCATCCACAGACTGACGGGCAAACAGAGGTAGTTAATAGCACTTTGGTTCATTTATTATAAGGATTTTATTCTAAGCATCCTAAGACTTGGGATGAGAGTTTACCGTATCTTCAGTTTGTATTTAATTGGGCGATTCTTGGTTCTACTTTGAATTCTCCTTTTGAAGTTTGTTTGGGGTACTTGCCGCAAAACTCTTTTGATTTGGTATTTAGTCTTGGTGACAAGACGGTGTCAGGGAAGGAGGAAGAAGAGCAGGTTAAAGCTCAACCTTTCATTGAGAAGATAAGCAAGGTTCATGAGGCGGTTAAAGCATAGTTGAAGAAGACTTAAGCGAAGTATAAGGCTTGGCACGACAAGCATCGGGTTGAGTATATTTTTTAAGGGGGCGACCTAGTTTGGTTACATTTGGGTAAGGAACGGCTTAAGGGGGAAGGTAAGGAGATCAAACCTATCCGTTATGGTTCGTTTTAGATACTCAAGAAGATTGGTGACAATGCATTCTAGTTGGATTTATCATCGTTTATGAAGATGTATTCGGTGATTAATGTCGAGCATTTAAAGCTGTTTGAGTCGTCTCTTTTGGAAAAAGACTCTGCAATCGATACTCGCCTACCATCTGTTGATAACTTATGTATGGAAAGAGAAGATCCATTGCAGGAGGATGGTATTCTAGAGGGGAAAGTTCATACTACAAGACGGGTGGTATTGAGTCATTCCAAATTGGGAAGAAGGGTCAGCTACCAAGTAAGTCAAAGTGGTATAGCAGGGAATTGGGCATTGCCGCATTCCCACATCTTCAGTTCTAGCTTGAACAGGAGCTCAAGGCTCCTAAAGGGGAGAGCCATGATCCAGGAGGATCTAAGGAAAATTGGGATATTACCAAAGTCGTTTGAATGACCCAATTCTACCTCTCTGGAATTTGGCACAGGAAAACCTAGTTGTTCGAACGTCACCATATTTCGTTCGAATGACCTTTTACATACTCACTGGAATTTTGGCCTAGAGATAATTTTCGTTCGAACGAGCTTGGATGCCGTTCGAACGACTTGTCGAGTTTCTAGGGTTTTAGACCAATTGGCGTAAAGTCGTTCGAACGACTTCCTATTTCGTTCGAACGACTTTCGCGGTGGTTTTATTTATGAGGCGAGTTTTTACCTTGAGATACATTTTATTTGTAATTTTTAGTTCCCTCTATATAAATGGGACTTAAGTTATTTCTTTTGGGATGTTAGATCTAAAAAGAGTAATGAGGAAGAAGCCTAGGGTTGTGGAGTGATTTATTGTAATTAACTTTGTTTTAAGCAAATTGAAGTTTTTATTTTCCCCAATCAATTGGTGTTCTTCGTACTTTTCAGCTAACTAGAGTTTTTTTATCGTATTATGGATTAGTTGAAAGACTTGGTACATCAAGGAGACAAACAGTACATCAAATAGAATCTGCTTTGATTTTTGTACAAGCTTTGTTGTAGAAGAAGAAAAAACTTTGATTTTTAAGGTTAGTAGTTTATTTTGGGGAGAATCTTCCTTTTTATTACTGTACTTATTACTGTAGTAGATTAGACTACTCAACAACTTCAGTAGAGATAGTTTCTCATTTGTTATGCATGATTTGTCATTTGTTTTAACATAACTTTGTCATTATTTAGGCAATATTTATTATTTTGTTTCTATAACTTTTTTATTTGTTTAAAAATTATTGTTATTTGGTAGATGATAGACGTAGAAATACGTAGGATTAATACGCCTAAAAGTATTATTTTGTTAATCCCGATTTATTATTTTCTAATGTTAGTAGCATTTTCTTATTTTCACGCACTTATGACTGTTGGAGCTAATAAGTAGAAAAAAACATCTAATAGAAGGTATAAAGAGTTTAAGCATCTCCAGCAGTCTCTCAGGTACAAAGAAATTGTCTACATTCAATATACTTGTAGATTTTCTCCATGGAATAAAGATGATGAAGGACTCTACAAAGATTTATCTTTACTTAGGAAGAGAGTTACCGAATTGTAAACAACTCTCTCCTATCTCTTATAAATAGGAGAACAATTCTATGTATTTTTAACATCTCAATCTCAGGAAGGAATAAAGCTTGCATTTTTCAGCATCTCTCTCCTTCTTTCTCTTTTATTTTATGCATTTAATTTAAGTTGTGATCAACACCATTAATGGAGAGCTAGTCTCCTTAGTTTAGGCTAAGGATTGAACATTCGGTGAAGTGAGCTAAATTGATGTTAATAGTAGTTTAGATCTAGAATTAATCTTCAATTCTCTGAATTGCAGTTAAGAAGAGTTGATCTAGCCATGACAACTCTAAGTTACTACAGATATGAGAAAGATGTCGAATTAGCCATATTCGATTATTTTCACGTTCAAAGGAAATTCTAGATTACTAGAGTTAATACTCTCCACCTAGCCATGGAAATGAGTTTATAAACCATAGATCCGTTTGTCCATGAATAACGAAGTTCTTACTTAGGGTTTTAGCCACAAACTCTAGATCTTAGCCCCGAATAGGCCTAGCCATGGCTATTACGTGCGGATAAAAGCTACCATTTTCATATCATTTAGTAAACTAAGTCGGAGGTGATCAAAAGCCTAGGTTCTTTTTCTTATAATCATACCGAAAGTTGGTAATTTAGATTTATGTTTTAGATCAAAACTTTTTTTATCAAAATTAGTTTAGATTCGTTTATTAGTTAATTAAGAAATTATATTTTTAATACGTTTAGTCCCCGTGGATTCGACCCCCGCTTACTCTTATTATATTACGATACCCGTAGTTTTGAGCGAGGTATTTAAAGACTGAGTTTTTCTCGTATCAAAATTGGCGCCGCTGCCGGGGTGGCAACAGTCTATTAAATCATTGTTTTTTTATTTTAGCTAATTTATTATCTTCTTTTTAGTTGCTAAGTTTGCCAATTTATTTATTTTATGTTTAGATCTCTGAGATTTCTTTTCGAATAAATTAGTCTCAATATTTTCTGATAAACGGTTTTGAAGATATTAATTTTTGAAGATACATACTCAGTTTTCAACGAAAAATGTGTTTCTGAATGTTTTACAGTTTTTGACCATCTATACTTCACAATTTTGGAATTTTTTGTTAGAAAAGTTTTAGATAATTTAAAACCCTTTCTGAATTGCTATAAATCATATTTTTTTGTTTAACCCTTAGAGAGTTACAGCCTTTTGAAACAACAGTAAAAGCAGTCTCAAGAAAGGATGTCGTTGTTCATTAATTGGTCGCTTTGGGCAGTAGGGAAGAAAAATTGCAGAAAACTTCCTTCTTAAATTTTTTTGTTTATGAATTATCTTTCCAAATTGGTATTATTTAATATTTTCTCTCGACTGAACTGAACGATATACGCATTTGAAAATCAGGACGTCATAGACTGCAATAAACTTGGGAATTGAATTTATATTTTTGTTGTCGTAAGTTCACTAATTATTATTTTTTTCTTTTGTTTTGCAGGATAATCACAAAGCTGGTACTCAGAGATCGTGAGGAATTTACAAAATCCATTGACAAGCTTCTCTCTAAATCCTTCTTGTGCCCTCTAAGTGAAGGGGCATTTCCTTCTTTCGCCCACTAAGTGAAGGGGCGGCCATAGCTTCACCGGGAAACACTTCCCGTAGGTTGGTAATCTCTTAAAACTTGACATATAAAAGGGGTTCATTACCGCTCCGCCCCGGCATTAGGAAAGTAAGTCGTGTGAACTGTTCAAATACACGTTACTCTTAAATTAAAAAAAAAACTATATGCTTGGATTGACCTGTTACCGTGTTTCAATTTTTGCTCTATGCTTAACATAGTAAAGGTTTTTAACCGCTAGAGCTTTTCCACGGGATTTTATCACCCAAAGGAATCTCCAACGAGTGGGACCTCCCACCTAGGGATACGGAGAAATTCGTATCACACGTTCCTAACTGTCCCGACCTTTAAATTTAATTAAAACTTAAAAAATTATTAGTATGATTTCCAAGGAATTTCATCACCTGCAGAATTAGGAGGTACCAGACCGGGGTACCAAGACGGATTTATAGGATCCACTTCAGCCAAGCGCCGTGAACAATCGGTTGTTAAACGACATCACCGTTCCGTGTGAGTCACGTACGATAAAGTGAGGCACACGGGCATGAGGACTGATGCTCAAACACTAAGACCGTTGTTAGCATAGTGAAGCTTTCGTGTTAGGAATCACACACTAGCCCGACCTACCCAGTTTGATTAACATCTAGATTAGGATTGACTTAGTTAATTTAACTTTAAAAACTGCTGATGTGTTTATCTTAAATTGTGTGTTTAAATTCCCGTTGAATTTTACAATTTAATTTCATTTCATTAGTATATTCCCAAGTACGATCGGATTGGGCAACACATTGATATACCACCGATTCCTAAAATAGCTAATACGGCTAACCAAGTTCAACAGGGAGACCTTCAGGCCATATAAAACCTTAAAACTAAAAACAAATTTCTTCCTGAACCAATGGGTGACAAGTCACTGAGGGAGTTTTTTGCACCCGTTTCGGAAAACTCGTCAAAATGTATTAAGTTACCAGTAATTACGGCAACCCAGTTCGATATTATGCCTATAATTTTAAACCTAATCTTACCTTTTCATGGACTCGATAACCAAGACCCATACTTACATATCGATGAATTTGAGTCTATCTGCCAAACGTTTCGATGTAAAAATATAGCAATGGAGTACATTTATTTACTCATTTTTCCCATTCTCTCTAAAGACAAGGTAAAACGTTGGTTGAACTCTCTGTTATCTGAGTCAATTGACAAGTGGAACACCCTTAAACAAAAGTTTAAAATCAAGTTTTTCACCATGCAAAAAATTGACCTTTTAAAACGTGATATCTCCGATTTCTTTCAAGAAAATGGAGAAACAATTTACGAAGCATGGGAACGTTTTAAGGAAAAATTGTTAAGGTTCCCCTATCACGATTTCGAGAAATGGAGACTAATCCAATTCTTTCTGTACGGGTTAACTCTTTCAACCCGTGAATCAATCGAAGCCCGTAGCTCAAGAAAATTCAAAGATATGGATAAAACTATTGCATACGCATTTCTTGATAAATACGCTAAGACATCCCAATAATGGGACTTTACTTCTCATGATCGTAGGCCCATTAGAAAAGGAGGCATCCTTGAATTACCTAAAAACCTCGAATTTAAAGTCCAACTGGACTCCCTTATACGTAAAGTCGGGGCTATGGCCGTAGGGATAGTAGCAGCCCCTAAACCAGCATCCATTCCTGGGGTCTGCAATTTATGCAATAATCCGACCCATTATGCACATACGTGTCCATAACTCCTTGAGTTAATTAATTCTAATCCAAACCACGTTAATGCTATCTTGGATAATGAAAGGAGACAATACCATAATAATTTTGTTAGATCTCTTTGGCAAAGTAACCAAACATTTTCTTGGAGGAGTCAGCCACAAGAGCAATCCAGTTATAATCCTCCACCATATCAGCAGAATCAAACATACCCGGCCAAACAAGCCCACCCAGTTAGTTTAGAATCCACACTCCAACAGTTTATAACAAGGGAGGTTACCTAACAAAATTTTAGGGAACTTTCAAAAATGCGAGCCTTTACACAGAAGCTAGACACCCAAATAGAACAAATAGCAATCCAATTAAGTGAACGAGAAAAGGGAAAATTCCCTAGTCAGCCAATTGTTAACTCGAGGGCCACCTTTGAGGTTCATACCCAATAGAGCTCACCTGAGAACATTGAAACTGCTCAAGTAGTTATGACCCTTTAGAATAAGAGAACTATAAAAACTCAACCAGACCCTATACAGTCAACTAAGAGTAATTTAGTTCTCAAATCTCAGGAAAAAAACCCATGAAAACCTATCATCTAGCCAGCCCGAAATAGTAATATCTAGGCCACATCATATTCTAACTCTACCGGACCTAGTAGACAAGCCTTATGTGCCTAGGGCCCCATTCCCTAACCGACTTGTTCCTGCCAAAAAGAACGAAGGCCCTGAAGATATTCTCAAGTTATTTAAACAAGTACGGATTAACATTTTGTTCTTGGACGCTATCGATCAGGTTCTGTCATATGTTAAATTCCTTAAGGAACTGTGTATAAAGAAATGTAGAACCGGAGTTAGGAAGAATTCCTTTAGTGTTGAACAGGTAAACTCTGTCCTACCATTTGAAATTTTGATCAAACAAAAGGACCCAGGATGTCCCACCATTCCCTTAGTAATAGGAAAACACTATATCCAGCATGCCATTCTTGATCTTGGGGCTAATGTAAACCTTATTCTATTTTGTGTTTATGAGGACCTCGATTTAAGAAAACTTAAGCCCACCAGTATACAACTTCAACTCGCTGATAGATTCACCAAAACTGCTAGGGGTATTGTTGAGGATATAATAATTAAGGTGAACGAATTTTACTTTTCAGTAGATTTTGTAGTCCTTCATACACCACCGATTTCGAATGTCCATGGCCAAATCCCTATTATTTTTGGTCGACCTTTCCTAGCTACTTCCAACGTTATAATCAATTGTAGAAATGGAATAATGAACCTAACATTCGGTAACATGACCTTGGAATTGAACATTTTTAACGCCATGAGGCAATATCAAGATTCTGCTGAAGAGTGTAATATGGTAGGTACCATTATCTCCGAACATTCTAGGAACGACCTCTTAGAAGATTGTCTGGAGGAAGACATCGTTAGTATTCACAGGTCAATCCTAAAAGACATTTCAGCTGTTCTTAAAAATAACCCTCCTGCATACACTCCTCCTCATCGGTATACTCTAAATTTTGAGTCATTCCTTATGTCTTCTAACCCTTCAGTTCCTTCTATTGTGTTACCGCCAAAGCTTGATCTTAAATACTTCTAGATAATCTACGATATCAGTTCCTCGAGCCTAACAAAACTCTCCCTGCTATCATTTCATCTTCATTGGACTTGGATCAGAAAAATAAACTCCTTGTCGTACAAGACACCCACAAAGAAGCAATTGGATGGTCAATAGAAGATATAAAAGGAATAAGCACATCACTCGTTATGCATAGGATATACTTAGAGGAAGGATCCAAAACATCTCGAGAACCACAATGACGTGTGAACCCTCCAATGAAGGAGGTAGTAAAGGCGGAAGTTATGAAACTTTTTGATGCAGGTATTATTAATTCCATCTCCGACAGCTCTTGGATAAGCCCAGTCCAAGTGGTACCTAAGAAATCAGGTATTACTGTCATAAAAAATGTAGACAATGAACTAGTACCCACCCGCACTCAGACAGGATGGCAAGTTTGCATTGATTACCGAAAGCTAAACGCGTCCACTCGAAAAGACCATTTTCCATTACCATTCATGGATTAAATATTTGAACGTTTAGTTGGTCATTCATTTTACTATTTTCTGGATGGTTATTCAGGATACAACAAAATTTCAGTAGCCCCCAAAAACTAAGATAAAACTACTTTTACTTTCCCATTTGGAACTTTTGTCTATCGTCGCATGCCTTTTGGCCTATGCAATGCACCCGCGACCTTTCAACGGTATATGTTAAGTATTTTCTCAGATATGGTAGAAAAGTTCTTAGAGGTCTTCATGGATGACTTTTCTATTTATGGCTCCACATTTGATGAATGATTTATAAACTTAGAATTGGTCTTGATCCGGTGTAAAGAAAAAAACCTAATCCTAAATTAGGAAAAATATTATTTTATGGTAAATCAAGGAATTGTACTCGGCCATTTGATATCATCTAAGGGGATAGAAGTTGATAAAGCGAAAATTGATTTGATTTCTTCTCTACCTCCTCCTAAAATAGTGAAGGACGTTCACGCATTCCTCGGGCACACAGGTTTTTATCGACGATTTATTAGAGACTTTAGCAAAATCTCACGACCTTTATACAATTTACTTGCAAAAGACATCCATTTTAATTTTAACGATAAATGTCACGAGTCTTTTGAAACACTTAAGTCCTCATTGACCACATCACCGATTATCCAACCACCCGATTAGACCTTACCCTTCAAAATTATGTGTGATGCTTCAAATTATGCCGTGGGTGGCGTGTTAGGATAACGCTTTGAAAAAGCATCCCATGTCATTTGCTATGCGAGTAAAATACTGAATGATGCCCAAATTAACTATACGACGACTGAAAAAGAGTTGTTAGTCATCATTTTCGCGTTAGAAAAATTTCGGTCATACATTTTTGGGTCAAAAGTCATTGTGTACTCTGACCATTCAGCCCTTCGATATCTTCTGAATAAAAAGGACGTTAAACCACAGCTTATCCGTTGGATCCTTTTACTCCAATAATTTGACCTCAAAATATGTGATAAAAAAGGTAAAGAAAATGTTGTTACCGACCATTTGTCGCGTTTGATAGTTGTCCACATTAACGAAGACCTTGCTATTCTTGAGCATTTTCCCGATGAACAGTTAATAAATATTAATAGGGCACCTTGGTTCGCCGACATTGCAAATTACTTAGCCGCATGGTACATACCACCAGATTTGAGTAGACAAGATAAGAAGAGATTTGAAATAATCTCTAGACGATTTATCTAGGAGGATCCCTATTTATTTAAAGTTGGCGCTGACCTAGTGATTCGTCGTTGTATCCCTGAAAATGACATTTCACAAATTTTAAAAAGTCTTCATGATGATGGTGGTCATTTTGGGCCCCGTAGAACGGCTAATAAAGAACTTCAATGTGGTTTTTATTAGCCTACTTTATTTAAGGATACTTGTGACCATTATTCACGATGTGACTATTGCCAAAGGGTTGGCAACATGGGTCGTCGGGATGAGATGCCTCTTAACAGCATTTTAGAGGTTAAATTTTTTAATGTCTGAGGCATTGACTTTATGGGCCTATTTTCGGTGTCTAATGGTTATTTGTGGATCTTAGTTGTAGTTGATTATGCTTTTAAATGGGTAAAAGCTGTACCATGTCGGACAAATGATCACGCTGTCGTAATTAACTTTTTAAACGATAATATTTTAGTCCGATTTGGTACACAACGTAACATTATAAGTGATGGTGGAACTCCTTTTTGTAATCGTTATTTTAAAAGTCTTAAGCACAAATATGGTATTACTCATAAAGTTGCCACCCCATATCATCCACAGACAAGTGGGCAAGTAGAGGTTTCAAATCGGGAGATAAAGATAATTTTAGAAAAAACTTTCCGACCAGATCGTAAAGATTGGTCCACTCGTCTTAATGATGCTTTTTGGGCCTATTGGACTGCTTATAAACCCCCAATTGGAATGCCACCTTATAGATATATTTTTGGCTAAGCTTGTCACTTGCCTATGAAATTAGAACATAAAGCTTACTGGACAATTAAGAGATTTAATTTTTTCATATAGACGCAGCAGGACTTCATCAAAAACTTCAACTAAGTGAGTTAGAACAATTAAGACAAGTGGCGTACGATAATACTAATATATATAAGAATCGGACCAAAACATATCATGATAAACATATAGTCCAAAAAATCTTTGTACCAAGACAAAAAGTCTTATTGTTTAACTCAAAGCTGAATCTTTTATCTCCAAAATTACAAACCCGTTGGCATGGCCCATTTGAAGTCGTAAACATACACCAAAATGGTTGGGCTGAAGTAAAAAATTATCATACTAGGAAAACTTTTAACGTTAATGACCAACGTCTTAAACCTTATCTCGAGACAATCCCTTTAGAAAATTTCCCTGATATAGATCTTTGCGATCCCGAATACAGGGAATTGCCCATCCCCAAATAATTCCTTGACTTCACATAAGTTTAGGGGTACGGGAGTTTTGTCTGGCTGAAGACGGTAAACTTAACACTTTTTGGGAGGCAACCCACGACACATTCAGGTGAGAAATTCCAATTTTCATTTATATTTTTATTTTTTGTTCTCCAATATTAGGGACAATATTTCATTTAAGTTTGTGGGTAGGGAAATCATTTTTTAAATATTTTTTTGAAGAAAAGTGAAATAATGACACTCTTGGTAATTTATGATGTACTTTTGATAAATTTCTAATATTTAGACTGAATTTATTTTGACATAAATATTAGTTGGGAAACCAAGAACTTAAAAGTTTACAAGTATACACTAAATTATTTTGTACGTCATCTTAAGTTAGATGTACTATATTTTAATTAGCGACTAATTCAAGTTAACGTGGTATATTTTGAAAACTTGCACTTCACTATAGTTTTGTAATTGGTGCATTCGATAGGTTATTGACCAGTTTTAAGAAAATCTAGTATTTATGTTATGAATAATTCGCTCTAAGGGAGACAACTGCCTAAGAATAAGTTCATTCCCGAAAGAAAAAAAGAAGCCAAAGTTGCTCCTGAAACTGTTACGCTACAAGGCTACTCGCATGATTAAGAACTGAAAGAGAAAAAATTATTACCAATCTCGAGTATGACCATGAACTATGTGAAAGGAGCACGAAAAATATTACTTGTGAAAATCCTGAGTCTAGGTCACGAAGGAGCACCAAACCCCGGCAACCTTAGTCAACTGGCGGGGATTATCGACTAAAAAATCCTTGTTACGGAGGCTTCACTAAGAAACAATGTACTAAAAAAAGTTATGAAAAATAAGATACCGGGGAGTAAAATTGACTAAGGCACTTGTCAAACTGACTGTTGAATTTATTCCAGTAAGCAATAAAACTATCTTCACAATACACTCAGATATATCTAGATAAATACTTGAATTTCTTTCTAATCATGAGGTAGTATCTCTAGTATTGGATAAGTATAATATATTTTATGGTATACTCAGGGAATAATAGGTTTTAAGGAATTTCCTGCTTGTATATTTTTGTCATTACTAAATAAGGATAAATTAACAGGAAATGAGTCTCTTGTTATTTAGAATTGCCATAATGTCATTATTGACTTTTGTAGGTATAGTCACTGTAAACCCTCACGAGACAACACTCGTCCACCAGGGATACCTGGGGGTTTAACGGCTTGTTGCATACGTTAAATGCAATCGCGAGTCCTGCGAAAATGGTTTCCTTTCTTAGTTTAATTTTATTTCTTTATTTTACTCATGACGAGCAAAATGGTAAGTTCGGGGGTATTTGATGGACGTAGAAATACGTAGGATTAATACACCTAAAAGTATCGTTTTGTTAATCTTGATTTATTATTTTCTAATGTTAGTAGCATTTTCTTATTTTCAGGCACTTATCACTGTTAGAGCTAATAACTAGAAAAAAACATCTAATAAAAGGTATAAAGTGTTGAAGCATCTCCAGCAGTCTCTCAGGTACAAGGAAGATATCTACATTCAATGTACTTGTAGATTTTCTCCATGGAATAAAGATGATGAAGGACTCTACAAAGATTTATCTTTACTTAGGGATAGAGTTTCAGAATTATAAACAACTCTCTCCTATCTCCTATAAATAGGAGAGCAATTCGATATGTTTTTGACATCTCAATCTCAGGAAGGAATAAAGCTTGCGTCTTTCAGTATCTCTCTCTTTCTCTCTCTTTTATTTTATGCGTTTAATTTAAGCTGTGATCAACACCATTAATAGAGAGCTAGTCTCCTTAGCTTAGGCTAAGTATTGAACCTCCGGTGAAGTGAGCTAAATTTATGTTAATAGTAGTTTAGATCTAGAATTAATCTTCAATTCTCTGATTTGTAGTTACGAAGAATTGATCTAGCTATGACAACTCAAAGTTACTACAGATATGAGGAAGATGTCTAATTAGCCATATTCAATTGTTTTCACGCTCAAAGGGAATTCTAGATTACTAGAGTTAATACTCTCTACCTAGCCATAGAAATGAGTTTATAAACCCTAGATCCGATTGTCCATAAACAACGAAGTTCTTACTTAGGGTTTTAGCCACAAACTCTAGATCTTAGTAAATTAAGTCGGAGGTGATCCAAAGCCTATGTTCTTTTCCTTATAATCGTACCGAAAGTTAGTAATTTAGATTTATGCTTTAGATCAAAACTTTTTTAATCAAAATTAGTTTAGATTCGTTTATTAGTTAATTAAGAAATTATATTTTTAATACGTTTACTCCCCGTGGATTCGACCCCCGCTTACTCTTATTATATTACGACACCCGTAATTTTGAGCGGGGTATTTAAAGACTGAGTTTTTCTCGCATCAGTAGATTTATTACTATAGTAGATTAGACTACTCATTAGCATTTAATGCATACGAATATGGTGGCAACTAGGGGGTAGTAGGTGAGACCAATATTAATTTTATAATTTTAGTATCGATTTTGGAAGTACATTGCCAAAGTTATTAATTTTGGAAAATTAGCATCTTTTAGTATTTATTCTCATAATTGTCCGTTTGATTTTACATATAAAAAAATCGAAGATCTACTATTTCCACAAGTATTATATGAAATTTATGTTTTTTATTTTTATTTTTTGGATTTTCGATATTTCCGAATTCGAAATAATTTTTGAATTTTTGAAAAAAGAAAACTGATCGGATCGAAATTCAATATTGGTATTCTAAAAAAATCAAAAAAATTTAGGAAAGCTTCATTTCCAATCCGATCCGAAAGCAGCCCTGCAACTTTTTTTTGAACTTCTGATTTTTCTGAAATTCAATCCGATTTTTTATGATTTTGGAACTCTGTCGGATCAAAAAATCTATCAGACGACCCCGACGGCCCACCTACACCTTAATCCGCGGGCTCAAATTATGAATTAGATGGTTCGTTGTATGAGGGTGGAAGCAAGCCCATCGACCAAAAACTCTTTAGAAAGAACCTTGTAACTCAAAAGTCATTGAATGGTGTTGTTACATCTGGTAGCGGTATCCAAACAATAATGGATGAACTATGGTTGGAGAAGTGACAAGCGAAAGAAGAAAATGAAAGAAGAAGAACGGAAACAAATCAACAATGGCAAACCAAAATAGATTTGGAACAAGCAAGGGAAGATCGTAAAATCATGGAGAAAGACCTGAATAATCTTTCTGGATATTAATTGCAATAATATATGCAAAGGCAAGCTGAGGTCATAAAACGTCTGGCCAAGAGGGGCAGACCAGGTACTTGAAGTGGTGATGAAATGTAATTTAACTTTGCTGCATATAAATTATTTTTTTCCAAAAATATAGTTTACCTTCCAATAATGTAATCGTTTGAATAATGTACTTTGCTATTAAATAATGCAATCTTGTTTTCGAAATATTTATTTCCGATAATATTGCGTTAAAACAAATACAAGATTAATTCAATATCAAAAACTTGTTTAATAAACTTGTACGACAATAAATATTAAATTACATCAAGAACACTCAGATAAAACTTATGGTCTGTTCGAATAAAATTTTATAATTTTAGTATCGATTTTGGAAGTACCTTGCCAAAGTTATTGATTTTGGAAAGTTGGCATCTTTTAGTATTTATTTTCATAATTGTTGGTTTGATTTTACATATAAAAAACCAAAGATTCACTATTTCCACAAATATTATATGAAATTTATATTTTTTTCTGAATTTTTTGGATTTTCGATATTTCCGAATTCAAAATAATTTTCAAATTTTCGAAAAAAGAAAACGGGTCGGATCGAAATTCAATATTGGTATTCTAAAAAAATCGGAAAAATTTAAGAAACTTCATTTTCGATCCGATCCGAAAACACCCCTGCAACTTTTTTTTGAATTTTTGATTTTTCTGAAATTCTATCCGATTTTTTATGATTTTGGAACCCTATTTTACCTTTCCAATTTTTAAAAATTCGATTTCAGATATTTTCCAAAAAATATCGGCTCGGAATCGGATAGCTTTTTGCAATTTCAATTTTTTGAAATTTTCGATTTAATCCGAACATCTAACTGCTCCCATTTTTGATCTGATTCGAAAACATGCCTAAACTTGAGGGAGTTGGGACTAAAACCTAAAAGAAAATATACTTCATAGGTCTACCTCCATTTCTTCTCCCTCTTTGCAAGGGATCTATCTTCTCCACCAATGAAACCTTACTCTCATTTTTCCTTTAATGTAATAATTTTTTTTTTTTCTCTCATGAGATTTACTGTTAGCGATGATCTGAATATTGCAGAGTACAATATGATTAGGTTGAAGGTTTAATCTCTGGTTTGAGGTATGATATATTGTTTGGGTTGTTTTCAATTGTAGATTTGGATTTGAAGGAAGTTGGGTTAGGTTGAAGAGAAACGATAGGGATTCAATAATTGATTTGAAGTCTTTGTGTTCAAGATTTCCGATTTTCCGATTTTTTTTTCTTCAGATTTTAGAATATTTCGATAAATCCAATTTTTTTAAAATTTATTTTTCGTTTCTCCGAAAAAAATTGGATCGGATCAGAATGGAATGGAATGGAACGGAACGGATTTTACGTTTCCGAAAAAAAAAATAAAAAAATTCCGACTGCCCCATTTCCGATCCAATCCGATCTGAAACCAGCCCTACCTGAAACTAAGTTTGATTCAGCAATCTCAACTCACATGTCAGCATAAACCCATAAATTTGGGACAGTCTAGCTTAAACAAATAGAAAATTATCAGACAAATAAGGTTCAAGCTGAACAAGGTGTCTCCTTCCCTTAGCCGATATTTTTGCAGGTGAGTTTCTGTGTTCCCATTGATAGTAGATAATATCTGGATTCATGTATTGGGTCATCGACAGTTTCGGATAAGCTGACTCACGGGCTTCTCCCTTCTTCAGTTGCACCAATTTGTTTTTGACTTTTTTGTACTCAAAACCAAGTGGAAAGAGAGAGAGAGATACCCCCATCATTCCCACCTCAGTTTTTTTCTTTTGCTTTTGATTTCTGGAGTTTTTTAAATCATGGGTTTTGCTTACTTTATGTTTGCACGATTTGGGTTCTTGAGTTTTTCCTCCTTTAAGTTATTAGTTTCCCTGTTTCACTCCTCTTGGGTTTTGGTGGTGTCTCTGTCTCTGTCTCTGTCTCTGTAGTAGAGGAAATATTCTTTTTCTTTTTTTTGTTGTATTGGGTTCTGTTTATTCCTCTGCCAATTGTTTATGGGGATTGGTGGTTTTTAAATTTGGAGATCTGGGTATTTGTTTTCAAGGTTTTTTTTGCTTCTGGGTTTTGAGAATAATTGAGTTTGGAGTTTGCTTCTGAGGGGTTTTCAAGTTTTGGAATCTGGGAGGTTTGAGAATCATTGCCAGTTTTGGACTTTGAGCTGTTGGGGGTCATTCCTAGTTGCAACTTCAGGTTTTGGTTTGCAGTTTCTGGTGGAACTTCAGGTATTGTTTATTTGTTTAGTGCTTTTTTCCTGTTTTAATTGCTCTATGGTTAGGTGTTTTGCTTGTTTTTAAGTTTGGAATATGGTTATTTAGTGTTGGGGTTTCTCTAATTTATATATGTTTGCGCCTTGTATAGATTTAAGGCTCATTTCAACCTCCAACTTAAGTTTTGGTTTGAACTTTGTGGTTCAAAATCTAATTTTTCTTCTTCTTTCTTTGTCAATCCAAGCATCACTTGTGATCATGGATGCTCATCAATCAGTTGTCTCCCCTTTCACTAGCTCAGTTGTTGCCTCCCAGCTCGATAGGCAGAATTCCAATGCTGTTGCACAAAACCCCAATAGTGTTTCTGAGAAGATTGATATCAATAACAAGCAGGGTGTCGTGTTCATTGGAGTTCTTGAGGTTTATATACACCAGGCTCGGGATATCCAGAACATCTGCATATATCATAAGCAAGATGTTTATGCCAAGCTTCACTTAACAAGTGATCCTGAAAACACCATCTCTACCCAGACTGTTAATGGCGGAGGAAAGAGTCCAGTTTTCAACGAGAAACACCGACTCAATGTCTGTACTATAAATTCCTCCCTCAAGTGTGAGATATGGATGATGAGTAGGGTGAAAAACTATCTCGAAGATCAGTTATTGGGGTTTGCATTAGTCCCTCTCTCGGAGATTCTTGCTCGAAATGGACAGTTGCTAGCTCATGAATTTTCGCTCTCGTCTTCAAATCTGTTTCATTCTCCCTCGGGCTTCGTTCAGTTGTCGCTATCATATAGTGGATCTTTGCCCGAAGTCTTGGAAATTCGTGGTCAAAATGGAAATTTGCAGGATTCTGAAATAATTGATTCAGTTTCAAGTGACTATGATAAGATTGAGTTCCCAGATCCTAAAATCGTGAATGAAAATGATATGATGGTTTCGGAGTACTTTGCAATCCCTTGTGCCACTTTGGACTCTCAGAGCTCTGAAAGCTTAGGCATTACTTCAGCTACAGATGATTTCCTTAGCGAAGATATCGGTGTTCAAGTTGTGAAAAGTTTCTCAGCTGGAAGTATCAACTCCGTCCCAAAGATTGATACTCCGGAGAGCAGTGTTTCGACAAATGGGTCTTCCTCGGTTGCATTTCCCGCTAGCTCTCAGTCCTATGGTGATATGCCAGGAGCATCAAATTCTCCAAGTATAGACATGGGTTCTCCTCTAAAGGATAAAAGTGAAGATGTTGCAGAAGCTGAGAGTGATTCTTCAAGTGTGGCACCAAGCAACTCATTTGCCCAATCTGTTCTTAATGTGAATGTCGAACCACCAGAGCAAATGGTCGTGCAGCAGGATATAGTAGATATGTATATGAAAAGTATGCAACAATTCACGGATTCATTGGCTAAGATGAAGCTTCCAATGGAAATTGAAAATGAAAATGGGAATTCGGGTTCTGACCAGAAATTGGAGACACCAAAGAGAGTGTTTTATGGCAGCAGAGCTTTCTTCTGAACACTTCTTCTGACGTTCAAGAGGTTACTCAGGTGACTTTAGATTTTAGAATCAACACCGATAATAGTAGTGAACTTTAAGTTAAGTGGTTGGATGTTTCCTTTTGTATGTTGGATAAACTGCGGAGAAACACGACTTTTATGTGTTTCTGAGTCTTTGTTGTATTAGAATTGCCACTAGTATGTATGTTTCTGCTCAAATAACTTAATTTTCTTTTATTCCAGATTATGTGTTCCATTTCTCTTTCTTTGTATATCTGTTTAGTATGATAATTTACATGCTTTAATTATCACAACCATTTTATAGTAAAGATGTTTATCCATTGTAACCCGAGTTATGTGATGTAACTAATAGATATAATCTTCACCTACACTTGTGTCAAAATGGAATACATAGTACTGGTTCGGCCTGTGATCTTATCTCTCCATGCTCTTTATGATCATTTTATGCCATTGTTGATGACTGTTTTTGCATCTATTTTAATAACTTTATTTCATATTCCTATGACCATTTTTTGTTTTTGCGCATATAAGATTGATTTAGATGAAGCAGGAAAATAAAGTACAAGAAACAGACCTAAACACCCAAGGCAAAAACAGACTAAGACAAATCTCCTGTCAACAAGTTATCAAAGAGTAAAGAAGAGGCCACTCGTGATAAGACTCACCCTTTCCTTATCTTGTTTGAGAGATCTACAGCTTAATAATCTACAACTTGGTCTTTCATTTTGGGTGGGTGGGTGGGAAGTCAGGAGGTGAGAAGAAGAAATACGTTTGGTTAGGCGTTAGATGTCGCATAGAGAGTTGAAAATTAGTTGTCACATTGAAATTTTAATTCTTAAGCTACTTAGTCTTCACTTACATGCATAATTTCTTATCTGAAATCATGCATGGTTCACAAGATTCCGTTATTTTCACCCAATAGCACTTTCTGTTCTTACACTATCTGAAGCTGGTAATTTAGTTAATTGTGTTTGCTCTAGGTTCCTTCTCTTACAAAATCATGGGAATGCTCCATTCTTTATGCATCTTTCCATAGTGATATTTTATGGGCAGTTCCTATTCCAGTTCTGCATTTCTGTGTTTCCAGAAACGAGAAAATCCAAAACAATTGCAAAATGTTCCCATTACTTTTGGACACTTGTACACATTAGGACTTCTCTGATCAGATTCCCTAGTATATTTTCCATAATATATGCAAATTCAGATTAAGAGAACATTGGTTTTAGACAATCTAGAGAGGGAATCTACCGAAAGAGAGGAAGAAAATTTGGAGAGAAAGTTGATTGAGACAGGAAATCTGGAGAGATGCTTTGGACAGGTCGAACCGAGAGAAAATCTGAACTGAAAATATGTGCTGGGAGAATCTGTTAAGAAAGAAAAACTATAGAGAATTTTTTCCTTTTATGTGCTTAACGTATATGCTTTTTGAGTAATAGCTAAGAATTCGACATTTTGGACCCTTGTCAAGTGTCTTTAATTAATGAAAAGGTCCATCTTGCTTAAAAATAATTGAATTAAGAAATTATCTCAGTAAAGGTAGTGAACCAGAAGATAGATAAAACACTTTAGTATTAATAAATGAAAAACACTTTAGTATTAATAAATGAAAACATATCCTGATCATAGTTACCATAAATTATGCTCGAGATAATCTGACCATCTACCCTGGTTATAGTTTCTTATAAACTGCAGTAAAACTTTGAAAACTGCAAACTCTAGAATGTTTTTTGTTTACTTTGGAGATAATCTAATTCTACCAAGTTTTTGTTCTCGTTTATGTGCCTTCCATAACAGACTTGATAATTTCAGGGACAACTGGACTGTCCTGTGCAGAATAGTAAGAGGCGTATAATATGTTCATTTGTCTATAAAATGATGTAACATGAGATTCCAGTGTTGTTTTATATACAAATTGCACTCTGAAAATCGATTTTTGAAAACAGGAAGCTGATAAGTAGTTCATAGTGACACATCACGTCACTGATTTAACAGCAACTGGGGACTGACAAAAAGTGCGCTTAATTTTTATGCAGGCAAAGCATTCCCAAAATGAAATGTCAGATTCCGGTGCCATTCTAAATATTGCAACCAGCAAGCTGCATTTTATTCGGAGAGGCTGTTGTGGCTAAAGAGAAATGCATAGGAATGGCTATTAGGCCTCAAACCAACAGATCCCAAATCCTTAAGAATTGGCATTTAATCATAAGATAATATGGAAAACGTATTTCAGACTTCTGATAATTAGGCATTAATCCATAGATGAGAGGATGGAGATAAATGCAATATATGCAATATATGCAAATAATCATTGCAATCAGAACTAGATGAAACATGTAAGTTGAGAAAAGGAATAATTATGCCACACTATGGAACCTAGGGGCGGATGGTGACAAATTGTGAACCCGGTGAACCTCTGGTTCCCAAAAAAATATATGGAAAAAAAAAAAAAAAAAAAAAAAAAACTGTGATGAAAATGAACAAAATTTATATAGCCGAAAATCACAGACAACATATCAAGGAAAATAATAATAGACTCACAGCTTCTGAATATACACGTCTACATGCAAATGAAGCTCAAATATTAGAAAATGAAAAAGAAAAGAACATCAATTTACATGAAAATGAAGCTCAAACATTGAAAACAAAATACTATAAATATTCAAGATAAAATATATCATAGAATTGTAAATTATTCCAAGGGATTACTAGTAAACAATCCTTTAAATGTTTCACATCAATTAAATCTAAAGTAAAATCTGATACAATCTTTGACAACAACAAATCCCAGAAGGGAAGAAGCAAAGATACCTAACAAGAACCACAGAGTCTGCCTGAAGCATTACAGCAGAAATAATATACTATCAAAGAAATCATCGTCTTTCTTTTTCATGTATCGCTGACCTATCTTGAGCAATACACTATTTGGAACCGTTGGTTTTCCTGAATATAATCCGCACTCTGATTTTACACCTCAATAAAACCCTGAGAAACAAAATCTAAATATAAGAAAAAAAAAAAAAAAAAAAAACACAAATCCAATACGTTACACAAAATCCCTTGTACTGCTTGCTCTGAAATCTGAGTTCTTCAAATAAAGGGGACCCAAGTTAACTCTAGATGATCAACTTTCTATATATTGAAGAGAGATGTCTAAAACTTCACACTGTTTCACCTGATTCATCCAATACTGTTCATCTACAATAAGCACCACGCTTTTCACCTGATTCATCAATCCTGTTCACCTACAATAAGCATCTGCTATTCAAATAATCCTCCACCTAGGCAGCAATTCCTGAAGCAGGTGAAAACCAAGAACATGTAAATACCACAAGATATGGAATCAATCTAAGATTCAGAACTGAAAAAGCAACTCTCTTATATAGAAATAGCTGTTCAGTTCATTTGGATTTGTTACAAGGAAAGAAACATGAAAAAAAAATCCCATAAAACATGAAAAAGTACATTAAGGTCATTAGATTTATGTGAGGTGTAATAAAAGGGTGCGAAGCTCATGAACTCTATGCATTGAAGTTTTCAAAATCTTACTTATAAGTCGTAGATAAAAGCTTTTTATCACCGCATTTCATTATGTTAACTTGGGTTTTATTGGTATGGGCCTCTAGGAAGTGTCTCAGAATTTCTGGATACGCCTAATATAAGTAAATTACAGCACGAAATGTCTTACTTCAACTCCAAACAAAAAAGTCTCAAGAAATAAAAAACAGATGGTATGATGACATAAATGTTGGAGTATATGTGCGCATCTACACATATACTAGTTTAGTCCCACATTGAGTAAGAATAGAAGTAGTTTAGAGATCCCCTTTTATATATAATAGGGGCCCTTTAAAGGGAGTCTAAGATGTAATCTAAATTAACTTCTATTCTTACTCAATGTGGGACTAAACTAGTATATGTGCAAATGCACGCATATACTCTAACAATGAATATTCGTTTATCCCGACAATATGGAATAGGGAAGTTAGAAAAATTCTTAACTGCAAAGCATGCATTTACGGCATCATGAGATTGTTTATTACCATTTGGTGAATCTAAAGCTTATTATCATTGATTCGATTGTTGCTGGAATATGGACAAAATATTATTAAAATGATCCGAGATAGTATAGCATTTGCAGACACAGATATGTCGCAGGCTGTCTTCCATTCATAGGAATCTGAGGAAAGGAAAGCAAATTCCTAGAAAACCAACTTCCGCGTTTGGATTGGGAGGAAAATCAAGGAAAATAAATTTTTTCACCATTTTCCAAGTTTGCTTGAAAATGAAAGAAATTAATTTTCTTTTAAGATTGGTAAGTTGATTTTGTTTTTGCCCTTCTTTTAAGAAAATTTATTTTTAGAGAAGGGCAATCAATTCTTATTCAACTAAATTGTTCAATACGAAAAAACTTCAAATCCAATTTCCTGTTCTAAAAGCTACTGTTATCACACCTGCATAAATAGATAACAAAGAGCAAAGGATTACTACAACCATATTTGAAACCTACTTTTATTTATTTATTTATTTTGGATAAATACCACATTAAAAACCTACTAAACTAGAACCTCTTGCTTAGCAAGTAACTTACTCGGATAAGGACTTTCCAAATTAATGGACTCGTTCTTAATAAGAGACTAATCTCTGTGTAATTATGTGACCCTCCGCCCGAGCGGGTGTACAGAAGAGGTGCCTAACTTGAATCTTCATAACGGTGATGATTGCACCTAATCCCACATCGATTAAGATCCTAGTGGGGTTAGGAAGGAAGGCCTTAAGCTGGAATCTCACTCTACTTGACACCGAGGCCTTTTCGGGTAAAACCTTACACTTCGTCACGGTGGCTATGTGAGGACAACATTGGCGCATAGAGTGGGTTCGTGACAAATGACTCTGAATTGAAATAGTAACAGGATAAGAATTGGTTCCTACCACCCTTCCACTCTTATATATTTGCATCTCTCTCGTAGTTATGCTTGATTGATACATTTAAGCTTCGGTAAGCCTAGTGAGTTGGAGAAATTATTGGAACAAACAATGTGGACCATGGTTATTTTAGGTACAGGAGAATAGTCGAGTACTAAAGAGCATAACTTTCATCCCATAACACCAGTTTTTGCTCTCCTTGATATAAAGTCAAATCAAACAAATTGGTGAGAAAGATCAGTGTGAGTATCTATACCCTTCAAAGGTATAAGTTTGGATTGAAATAATCGGTGAGGAAGTCTAGAAGCGGGGGGATAAATTTTGAACAGAGAGAACCTTTATAGAAGACATCTAGAGACAGAAAATTTGGATTGAGGGAATTGAGATATAGATGGATTCAGAGAATCTACAAATAAAGTCTACAAAGAGAAAATTGAATGTAGAAAATCTAGAGAAAAAATTCCGAAGAGTTTGGTCGTGTGTCATAGGCAAGAAAATGATTTTATTTTTTTGGCACAAATTAATGATTAAGCTGCAAATAAACATGGGAGATTGAAGATATTTTCTTTATTTTTCCATGTCCGACTTATTAAGGAATATATACTTCCATGATTTTATTTTTGATCATTTTCATTAAAATGAGTATTCATGGAAATGGATGTTCTTTTTCCTTCATTTTCCACGAAAAACATATAGCTTAACTTTAAAGTGTCCTGTAACGTCTATATTGACAACTTAAGTGTCTGGAGGTAAACAAGGAACTATACAATGAATTCTTTCTATAAGCAATCCAATAATATAAAGAATGCTGACCTCTATTAGATTGTCTATCGCTAACTGTATAACCACCGACATAACCAGCAGAATTTTTAGTCGGAATAGCATCCGAAGTTGCATCAAGAAATCCATAACCAAGTGAAGTAGATAAATCCAATTCGGAACTTGCAGATCGCCAAGTGGTATCCCCATAAACTGAGCCACCACCGCTGAAATCTCCATAAGCCCCATCACGGCCACTATTTAATGCACCATATGATGCCATTGACCCTATTCCAGATATGCTGCTGCTTCTACCATAACCTCCCCTTCCCAACCCATAGCTACTATCCCCACTTCCAAACCTAAGGTTTGCACTTTGGGGTGAAATAGGAGAAGATGCCCAATTTGCTCCAATATTACCAAAACCATTTCCACCAATATTTCCATTTCCAGAGCTCATATAACCATTAGAGCTTGCAGAGTTAGCGGCATAATCAAGCCCCCCATTTCCCCAAACACTCCGAGTATTTGGGCTTAAGAGAGAACCTGTTCCTCCATTACTGCCCACACCAAAGCCAACAGGACTTCCATATCGATTGGGGGATCCATTGTAATAGGGGTTCAAACCCCTGCCAATTCCATAACTTGGGCTCAGCCCTGTCTCAAAGTTTACACCCATCCCATATGGAGAAGGACTAAATGGAGACAGCCCATTCCTACTAATAGGACTTTGACTGTATCTACCATCCATCCTGACTCCAAAGCCTCCAACTGAGGTCGGGTTGAAACCATGGGTATACCCATTAATGAAGTTATTAACTCTAGTCAAACCATAATTATTATATCCACCTAGAAGGCTCCGACTGGGACCTGGGGATAACTCTTTAGGGACAGCACGCTTGACTTCAACCATTTTACCATTCAGTTCATGAAAGGTTTTAAGCAATACTTTCTCCACAGCTTCTTCTGAATCAAATGTGATGAACCCAAATCCTCTTGGCCTTTGAGTGTTGTGATCATACATCACCACAACATCTGTGATCATCCCAAACTGATCGAAATACATCTTGAAGTCGCTTTCTGTAACAGTTGATGCTAAACCTCCTACAAATATCTTTTTGGTTCTGGCAGGACCAGGTGATCCTTGAATGCTAGTAATACTGCTTCTATTAAGAATATGTTGATCTTCTCTTGGAACAGCCTTCTTTGCTTCAACCTGAGGATTTAGAATAAAATTGGAAATCCAAATCAGTGATACAAGTCTATCTTTAATGCTAGAACGACAACAACAACAACAACAAAATTAAATTACACATGCGTTTTTTTTTTTTTTTTTTTTTGCAAAATATCACACATGCATTATTAAGAACTGTTTGGATTCAAATCAAAACTGATAAAAATGTTTAGGTAATAATCAAAACTAAGAAAGGAAAAGACGAAGCAAGTGATTGTGCATGCACCGGTACAGGTAACTAATTGAATCCAATACAATTTGAGTACAACCCATCCTATTTAAGTAAATACCGAAAACATTGGGCTAAAAAAAACTCTGTAATTAATTATAATTACTTGATTAAATCATAAATATCCATAGGAAAATTCAACAACTTACGGTTCTACCATCTATCACATGCTTGTCCATAAGAACCCTCTCCGCGATGGCAGGATCTGCATAGATGACAAATCCAAATCCACGGGCACGACCAGTGGTCCGATCTTTCATGATCACAGCTTCCACAACTTCCCCATAATTCTCGAAATATTCCTTCAATCTTTCCTCATTGGTGTCCCACGAAATCCCACCAATAAAAAGCTTTCCACGATCTGTTTCCATTTTCCTACAAATCCCACATTAAACATGTGCAATTCAACATCAAATTCGCATGACCGAAAGAAAAAAAAATGATGTTATCATAGATTAGATATACCAGATTAAGTTGATAACATAATCAAATCTTAAACATCCAAATGCAGATAAGAAAGATAACCCAAACAACCAAAAACAAAATACCTTATCCAACAATCTGACCTCAAATTTTACACTACCTTATCAGATGCAAAATGGGTCAATCCAAAACACCTCAAAACCTTCAAAAAATGAAAATTATACAATTACCCAATGAGCAAAATTACTAAAAAATAAAAAATAAAAATCATCTATCATGAATTAATATTTTTTTTTAACCAAAACCCATTATAGAACTCACCAATTTGAGAGAACCCCAGATCGGGAAACTTTGTTTTAAGATCTAGAAATCAAAGGAGGAGGAGTTATAAGAAGAACAGAGGGTGTGTTCATCCTCCTCAATACCCCTCTTTTTTTTCCTCTTAGTTTGCTCCTTCAATTAAAATATTTATTTTTTGCACCAAATGTAAGAGAGAGAAAAGAGAGAAAGATGGGTTTCGAATCTGAGAGATTGAACCGTAAGATTAGTTTTAATTGGGAGAGAGAGAAATTTTGGACAGAGAGATTGAACATTATTTTGGGCTAAGTTTTTAAGGGAGCTGATATTTCCACGTTAAATATTGATTGGGACTCCAATTTTTATTCCGGTCTGACGCAAATACATTCTTCTTCTTTTTTACCATGATATGGTTTTTTTCCATCTTTTCCTTTAATCAGATCTAATTGCCCGGTCATACAGCTTTGAATCTTAACTTTAGGATATAAAGCGACCTCGAAGGCTTCATAACGACGATAGAAGATTTGTCGTATGATATGAGATAGTGTTTGCTTCGAACGTAAACAACCTTTAAATTTAAAAATTTCTAGGATTGTATCAATACATCTACATCATTCGCATGTCCATTTGCATTGGCTCTCTCTCCGTTCCAACGGAGAGCCTCTGAGATTATCGAAACTTTCTAATATTTTCTTTGTGATATTGTAGTTGCCGCTGTAGTAATGTCAAAACATTAGAGATACAATTGCAGAGTTATGATAATCACTACGATTTCTCTTATTGCGAAGTTATGTATTGTCCTTCCTAGATTTTGTTTCAACCACGATCAAATTCCAAAATCCTTTTGATAGTTCAAATATCATCAACATTGCCTTCCACCATCCATCTATTGAGAATAGTAGTTCTCTACTCATTCAGAAATCGTCTATAGTGATCTATTTTCCTACTAAGATTAATCATTGTAACTCCTAATAGAAAAAGCTTGAAAACAGGGAGTTAGTATTAGAACTGGAGGTTCCATTTCAAAACCAATTGACAATATTTTGAGGTGCAAGGCTATGTGTGCCTGATGTGGAAATTATATATTTCAACACGTCCCCTCACGTGTGGCAAAATTTATGAGCTCAACACATGAACGAATAATTAGGTGACGCGGAGTACCACGTGGGTCGTTGGGCTAGACACGTGGAAGAAAGACCCGCTCTGAGTTAGAATGAAACAAAGAAAAAGAACTGGTTTATTGACTTAGTCAAAACATAAGGGTGTTTGCGTGACTATTTGCCAAAAATATAGTGTCCAAATCAATAATTTCCGTGGAAATATCATATTTGAAATATATTGTTTATTTGTTTTGTTGATGTGTGATGGAAGGTAAAGAAGCCAAGGATATCTTTAGTTTTAAAGTCTACATCAAAAATAAATCAGTTATTCTCTTTCTAGTACAACACTTTTTTAGGACAACAATTACCATTACACAAACGGTCCTACAATTACCTAATGTAAGAACAATTATAGAGTACTATAAGCAAATTTAATTTTTGGAGCTAAAATAGTTACCAATAATGAGAAAGGTACAAAGAAAAGGCAAAAATAGCTAAGTTAAATTGTACTCGCCGCCTGTCGTATGTAGCAAAAAAGTGTGATTGTTCTTCGTTTTTTTCTTTTTTTGTTACTATTTTCATGACTAGAGAAAAAGTAAAATAGTTTATTACCTCACAATATACTACGTCGAGGTGAAAATAAGATAAATATTTATGACTTATTTTTAAAACAGGTTTTCTTTTAGAGCTCCACTAAGTTAAACAAATGGTTGTTTTGTGTGTATTAAGATAGCTTTGGAGGGGTATTTGTATTAGAGATCATTGTATAATTACAGTAAATTTGGGACTAGTTTTTTGTAATCTCTAGCTGTTAAAAACAAATTTATCTTTCTCGTTATCGTAATTTGCAACAATTTTTTTAAACAAATTGATTTTGGTTAATGAGATTAGACAAATGGAGCCCTCAATCAAGTTTGATTAGATGGACGAGGGAGTAAAACTACTTTTCAGTGATTTTCTTGTACATCAACTTGTGTTTTGTAGATAAGATGGTCTCCATCACTACTACTTGACAAATTTGTTTGGTTTGCGGGATATTGCACGAATTCTAGCAAATTTAGTCGAGTATTGACAGTACCGCGGATACCTCTAGCATAAAATAAAATAAAATAAAATAAAATATATGCAGTGTGATTAAGAGTTTTTTTATGTGTACCTAGAGAAGTTGGTACACCATCTATTTGACTAGTGGATTGTTTTTGCTTTAGGTTAATCAGTCTGATAACTTAAGTTTTGCTTATACCGCTACCGTTGTGGTCCACCAGTTTCCTTGAATCTTTGATCGAAACATGACGAAACTAGGTGAAGAATTAATATGATAAGATTAGATCTTTGATCGACACCCGACTTCCCGTCCTTCCCTATATCCCAAGATGTGTGGTGCTCCCCCTCTAGCCCTAGAAGGATGGCACACTGTCTCGGTGGATGCCTCTTGGTACAATGCAGATTCCCCTAGTGGCTCTGGTTTTGTTATTAAGTCTCACCTCTCTATTATGCATTTATGCAGGTTACAACTCTTTCAGGGCAGCTGACCCGGAAAAAGCAAATGCGATTTCTGTGATCAGAGGTATAAAAGCAACGCTCGAAGTAGGTCTGGAGAGTGTTCTCGTTCGTACTGATTGTCTTCGTTTTGCCAAAGCTTTTGATGCAAAATATACAAATCTTTCCTGAGGTGCCCTCACTTTGGTGCCAAATATGCTGTCCTTAACATCCCGTTTTTTGGAGTTTAGATTTGAGTACTTTAGTCGTTTATGTAATCTTAAGGCACCTGTTTTAGCCGCCAAAGGTGCCCATTTCCCCTTTTTTGTTAGCTTTGTGCCTACGGAGGCAACAAACTTGGTAAACTCTGTAACCTCTTATTCGGCCCATAGGGCCCGATTTATCTATTTTACGCTTTGCTTAAAAAAGAAAAGAAAAAGATCTTAGATAAAATTTGTACCACATAATAACGGAAGAATGCCGATCTTTATCTTAGCGCAATAACTGGATATTGTTTAAGAAGAAGAAGAAGAAGAAGAAGAAGAATTGGTCGCTTGGTCTTGAGATTAAAATTCTCCACCGAGTTTTTTCTTATATTTCCTTGTATTCATATTGTAAAGTTATAGGTCATGTACTCATGCTTAGTTGGGTTCGTACATTACCTCTACAAGGCTAGGCGCCTTTCGTCATATCCCTCTGGGTTTGCTACAATTGCGGTTAACACGGGATTAAAACATATGATTTATAGAACCAACCTTATCCTGTTATCCAAAAAACTCGAAATATTCTTTTCTGTATAATGTATATCATAAGTACAATTATTGTAATAATTCCACATAATTAAATATGATCACCATTACTACATTTTGTATGAAATTGTTTCTTCGCTTTTGGGTCACATGCTTAGGCACTTCTAAATCGTTCACAAGCCTCGCTGGTTTATTTATTTTTAGAGGATAATTAAAACTAGTTGACTACAAGCCAATGTTAAGTTAGCACATCTTCTATGAGGTAGGTGTAAATGTAGAGGTTCCAGCCCCTTAATCTACCTATCTACATCCCTAAACGTCGTAATCGCCTTCTTACTTGCCTTAGTTTGACAAAAATATTTGTTTTCAACGAAAATAATCCAAAAGACTTCGACTTCAGTAAACAGTCGGTTTCTAGGGTTCACACCCAAAGAAATTCAGGATTTTTGGTGCTCCTATACCTTTAGATTTTAGTTGTTTTAAATTCTGATTTTTGGTTGATATGTTTGTAATGTTTCTTGTAATAGATTTAATTATGTCCTGTTACAACATTCTCAATTTTGGTGTGTAAGGTTTCCAAAGGATAAGAAGACAGATTTTAGGAATGGTTCAAAACCAAGAAATTTATCAGCTGTCGTAAACTTCTTAAATAAGTTGCAGTTATTTATTATTATTATTTTTTTTACAAATTTGAGACGTGGATGTTGTATCGCGTTGGAACTGTTAACCCTTAAACGCCTTTGTCACAGTTTTTCATTTTCGTAAGGATTCAAAGAGATTTCATATATTCAAAAGAAAAAGTGTGATACAACAAAAGAAGCCTAATTTGCAAAAGTAGGATACTTAGGATGATGACCATGTATATGCAAGACATGTATGATGGTACACTCATGAATATAGATGCCCCACTAGTTTTGCTTTGGCTTTGAATACCATTACAAGCTATACCAACTTCAAATTATTCACTATTTTAGGTGGATGACCTAGCTGTCTGTTTGTGGTCACAAACATTTTTTTGCAAATATCTGTTTAGTTATAAATGGCACTTTGTTGGACAACTGCCCATGTTGCATTATGTTAATAGTATCTTCATAATTGAAGATAACAAAGTCAGGTTCTATTCTAATCCTCCAAGGAAGCCAGAAGATCCAAGATTGGTCTCTGGGGGCCGGCGAAGGAGATAGGATGACATAGACAGAGATCAGGGTTTACTTAAAAGAGACGATTAGAATCAAGAAACTACTTGGAATTCAGAGAACTAACTTGGATAACATATTAACATGTACAGAGAAAACCGTCAAGGTCGATCAAAAGATTCAAAGTTTAGCGTGTCTCCCGTAATGTTGCATGTTGTGTATAACAAGTTTAGCCTAGAGACAGACAAAAGCTAATTCTAGCTATAATAATTTCCTTCACTTGCAAAGAGAAAAAAGAAGAAGCAGTAGCTAAGATTTCAAGATCTCTGTTAAAACTTATAATACTTGGGGATCAGAATTATTCCTAAACACCAAAACAACAAGCCTCTACCCCACACATGGAGATAAAATAGTTGTTAGCAACCCTAATCTCATTTATGAAAATTTATGAATCCTTTACCTGTTGGAAAATACAATATGATTTGTTTTTCCTTTATGTTTGAATGGTGGAACTAAGTGGTTTTAGTCCCACATTGGATATGAGGGAATCAAAACTCTCCTATATAAGTAAATCAAACACTTATTTTGTTGTAATGAGTGTGAGAGTTGGTGGGTCACACGCGCATGTGCGACATGTGCGGCCTATGTGCCCAAGCTAGCTTGGGTGCATGGGCTACCCATGGGCTTGCTCGACCTAGGAAACCCACTTATTATTATAAGCCTATGATTGGGCCATGGGCTCATGGGGATTCCTTTAAACACTTATTATTATAAGCCTAGGAAACCCACTTATTATTATAAGCCTATGATTGGGCCATGGGCTCATGGGGATTCCTTTAAACACTTAGTCGTTTTTTGGGTCCAACAGACGCACCTTAAGGTGGGACTCTTGGTGAAGAGTCACCTATGCTCTATATGACCCAATTTCGTTTTCATTTATTATCATCAGTTTTTCAGAGTTTTCTTGAGTCTTTTTACAAAGAGAAAACAGACGCAATCAAAGTTCGTTTGGCAGAAAGATAGAAGTGTTTTCTTCTTCCTGCGACTGATCGTTGTATCTTGGGAGACAGGGGCCTATATTCCTGCAAAACACTGTGGCAAGGGAGAATCTGTCTTAAGGAGATTGTGTGTATACACTAGACTCGATCATCTCCTTAAGAGGTGTTGGTTTTTCATGCAGATAAGTATACAAGCTTAAGACACAATAATTTTTTTGTGTGATCAAAAACTACAGCAATGGTGAATCTCACTGAGAAGGAGGGTGAAAAGGGCAACCCACACATTTTGAAGGTGAATCTTGAGAAGTTCAATGGCACTGAATTCAAGCGTTGGCAGCAGAAGATGCTATTCTTTCTCACAACTCTGAACTTAGCAAAATTCCTCAAGGAGGACAAACCAGAGTTGAAGGAGGAAGAATCTGACCTAACAACTGTAGCAGCAGTGGAGGCGTGGATTCATTCCGACTTTCTGTGTCAGAATTATATTCTGAATGGGTTGGACAACACATTGTATAATGTGTACAGTCCAACGGAGTCTGCAAAGGAACTGTGAGAATCCTTAGACCATAAGTATAAGACGGAAGATGCCGGACTAAAAAAATTTGTAGTTGGCAGATTCCTGGATTATAAAATGGTGGATTCCAAGACTGTAATCAGTCAAGTACAGGAACTGCAGATTATCCTGCATGATATTCATGCAGAAGGTATGAGGTTAAGTGAATCTTTTCAGGTTGCTGCGATAATTGAGAAGTTGCCTTCATCCTGGAAAGACTTCAAAAGTTATCTGAAGCATAAGAGAAAAAAAATGAAGTTGGAGGAACTGATCGTAAGGCTAAGGATCGAAGAAGATAACAAATCCAACGAAAAGAAGGATGTTGTTCATTCTTACGATGTCAAGGCTAACATGGTCGAGGGAAACCCTAAACCACATAAGAAAAATGGGAAGAAAGCGAAAAATGGGAAGAATTTCCTGGGCCCTAAGGGCAAGGACTTTAAAAAGTTCACAGGGAGTTGTTATGTTTGTGGCAAACCAGGGCACAAGTCAATGGAATGTCGCAAATGTAAAAGCGGACCAGAAAGTGGCAAAGGCACTCAAGCAAACATTGCTGAGATGGAGAACCTGTGTGCAGTGATCTCCGAAATCAACCTGGCAAGCGATTCCAGAAGATGGTTTGTGGACACAGGGGCCACACGTCATATATGCTATGACAATAGTTTATTTACTACCTACAATAAGACTGAACATGAAGAGAAAGTGTTCATGGGCAACGTTTCGACGTCAAGGGTCGAAGGAAAAGGGAAAGTAGTTCTGAAATTCACATATAAAAAAGAAGTTACTTTGAATGAAGTGCTGCATGTGCTTGATATCCGCAACAACCTTATTTTCGGAGCATTGCTGATTAAGAATGAATTCAAGTTAGTGTTTGAGTCAAACAGATATATCATGACTAAGAATGGTGTATTCATAGGAAAAGGTTATGAGTGTGATGGACTGTTCAAACTAGCAGTCTTGCGTAAACCAGTTTCAATTATCAATAAGAATGAGAATTCTATTTACTTGCTTGAGTCATTTAATGTTTGGCATCAACGATTAGGACATGTAAATTATGGTTCGTTGCGTAAATTAGTCAATTTAGGATTGCTGCCTAAATTCAATCTTGATTGCAAACAAAAATGTGAAGTGTGTGTTGAAGCAAAATTTGCTAAACAACCATTCCATTCTATTGAACAACGCAAAACTGAACTGCTAAATTTGATTCACAGTGATCTCTGCGATTTGAAGTTTATTTAAACACGAGGCGGAAAGAAGTACTTTATTGCTTTCATAGATGACTGTACAAGATATAGTCATGTCTACTTGCTCAGAAACAAAGATGAAGCACTGGAAGTGTTTATTATGTTCAAAAATGAGGTTGAGACTCAACTCAACAAAAAGATAAAAGTTTTTCGAACTGATAGAGGTGGGGAATACGACTCTATTACATTTGGAGAACTATGTGCTAAGTTTGGTATTATACACCAAACTACTGTACCTTACACTCCTCAGCAAAATGGAGTTGCTGAGAGAAAAAATAGAACTTTAAAGAATATGCTTAATGCTATGCTTATTAGTTCTGGTTTGCCGCAGAACCTGTGGAGGGAGGCGTTACTTTCTGTGAATTACATTCTCAATAAGTTACCTCACAAGAAGGTTGAAAAGACTCCTTATAAACTCTGAAAAGGCAGAGAGCCTTCCTATAAGTTCTTAAAAGTATGGGGGTGTCTTGCAAAGGTACAAATACCATTGCCAAAAAGGTCTAAGTTAGGACCTAAAACTATTGACTGTATTTTTATTGGCAATGCCAGTAACAGTAGTGCATATAGATTTCTCGTATACAAATCTGAAATAAATGATGTGCATGAGAATATAATCATTGAATCACGAGATGCTATATTTTTTGAAAATATATTTCCATATAAAAAGAGTGATACTGTGAATCCTCTTAAAAGAACAACTGATGTTGCTTCTAGTAGTGATCAACGTATCACTCCTACAAATTCTGATTTTAATGCAGAACCAAGACGTGGGAAACGACTTAAAGTTGCTAAGTCTTTTGGCAAAGATTTTATAGCATTTTTGTTGGAAAATGAGCCTCAAACCTTCAAGGAAGCCATGGCTACACCTGAAGCTCCTAGTTGGCAAGAGGCTGTACAAAGTGAGATAGACTCTATAATGCACAACCATACTTGGGAATTGGTAGATCTTCCACCTGGCAACAAACCTATAGGTTGCAAGTGGATTTTCAAACGAAAATTAAGACCTGATGGTTCATTTGAAAAGTACAAAGCCAGACTTGTTGCCAAAGGATATAAGCAAAAAGAAGGTTTAGACTATTTTGATACATATTCTCTAGTAACAAGAATAACTTCCATTCGTATGTTGATAGCTATTGCAGCAGTGCATAAGCTTGAACTACATCAAATGGATGTTAAAACAACATTCTTGAATGATGAATTAAATGAAGAAATATATATGAACCAACCTGAGGGGTTCATTGTCCGAGGCCAAGAAAATAAAGTGTGTCGGTTGGTTAAATCTCTTTATGGATTGAAGCAGGCACCTTTACAATGGTATGACAAAATTGATGGAGTCATGATTAAGGATGGCTTCAAAATTAATGAATGTGATAGATGTGTTTATATTAAAAGCATTAATGGTGAACATGTCATTGTGTGTCTTTACGTAGACGATATGCTCATCATGGGGACTAAAATCAATGTCATTATGTCAACAAAGAATATGTTGTCCAAATTTTTTGATATGAAGGACTTAGGTGTTGCAGAAGTTATTCTTGGCATAAAGATTAGCAGAGCACCACAGGGACTTGTGTTGTCTAAATCACATTATATAGAGAATGTACTTAAGAAGTTTAATAAATTTGACTGCCGTGGTGTTCAGACACCATACGATAATATGCGTCAATTGATTAAACACAAATGTGAGCCTATTTCTCAAATAGAGTATGCACGCATCATAGACAGTCTAATGTATATTATGAACTGCACTAGACCAGATATTGCTTATGCAGTTAGCAAACTGAGTCGGTATACTATAACCCTGGACCGAGCCATTGGGAAGCGTTAATCAGGGTTTTACAGTATTTAAAACATACAATAGACTATGGGTTGTACTACACAAGATATCCAGCTGTCCTTGAGGGATACAGTGATGCAAGCTGGATATCAGATTCTAACGAGTCATACTCCACAAGTGGATACGTGTTTATACTTGGTGGTGGAGCTGTCTCATGGAAATCCTCAAAACAAACATGCATAGCTCGATCAACTATGGAATCAGAGTTTGTTGCTCTAGATTTAGCGGGATATGAAGCTGAGTGGCTTCGACAGTTTTTAGAGGATATTCCTATGTGGCCAAAGCCAGTACCTGCCTTATGTATCCATTGCGATAATCAAGCAGCGATTGCAAGGGCAAAAATAATGTCTATAACGTAAATCACGACATATACGTCGTAGACATAATACTGTAAAAATTACTTGCAAGTGGAGTTATATCCATTGACTTTATGAAGTCCAGTGACAACCTAGCGGATCCATTTACAAAAGGGTTGGCAAAAATGCAAGTTTTTTCCACATCGAGGGGAATGGGCTTAAAGCCTTTAAATACGAGTTAACCTCAGCGGAAACCTAACCTAGTTGATTGGAGATCCTATGATCTAGGTTCAATAGGACAACTAGTTGTGAGTTACTCAACATGAGCACTGTGGAGATTTTAACTCCTGCCCATTTCATGATGTGAACAGTGCAACCTGTCAGGTTTTTCAGGGTAAGTTCTCTAAACTTTTAATGATTCCTATGACTTGTATTTACAAGTGGGGTACGACAGGGTACTCTTAATAGGCAATCACCTATGTGAGCGTGAGGTGGGGCCGCTTCCATGAATTTTATAGGGTAAAATTCTCTAATAGTGCTTATGAATCCGGGATTTGTTCAGGGCCGAATTGAACACAACTGTGAGAGCCGATTGCGTTTAGAATAGTACTATGTGAAGACTATGTCTGGTTTACACCAAAGCTGACAGTTCAAGACATATGTTCACTAATCAGCGTAAATCGATAGTTTTTTACTAGAGAAGGTTCAAGTCCACAAGACACCTCTCTCGATGCAGGATCATTCCTTGATTTTCTCTGTTTTGTCTGAGTTTGTCTGTTACCATTCAAATGTGGGGGATTGTTGGAAAATACAATATGATTTTGTTTTTCCTTTTCTTTGAATGGTGGAACTAAGTGGTTTTAGTCCCATTGGATATGAGAGAATCACAACTCTCCTATATAATAAATCAAACACTTACTTTGTTGTAATGATTGTGAGAGTTGGTGGGTCACACGCGCATGTGCGACATGTGCGGCCCATGTGTGCAAGCTAGCTTGGTTACATGGGCTACCCATGGGCTTGCTCGACCTAGGAAACCCGCTTATTATTATAAGTCTATGATTGGGCCTTGGGGCCATGGGCTCATGGGGATTCCTTTAAACACTTAGTCGTTTTTTGGGTTTGGGGTGTCTCCAACAGATGCACCTTAAGGTGTGACTCTTGGTGAAGAGGCACTAACTTGAGGTGTGACTCTTGGTGAAGAGGCATTAACTTGAGGTGTGACTCTTGGTGAAGAGTCACCTATGCTCTATATAACCCAATTTCGTTTTCATTTATTATCATCAGTTTTTCAGAGTTTTCTTGAGTCTTTTTACAAAGAGAAAACAGACGCAATCAAAGTTCGTTTGGCAGAAAGATAGAAGTGCTTTCTTCTTCCTGCGACTGTCGTTTGTATCCTGGGAGACAGGGGCTATATTCCTGTAAAGCACTGTGGCAGGGGCGAATCTGTCTTAAGGAGATAGTGTGTATACACTAGACTCGATCATCTCCTTAAGAGTGTTTTGTTTTTCATGCAGATAAGTATACATTACCACCTTTTTA